>JAWWTY010000138.1:9429275-9600947 GCA_035222235.1 Margarornis squamiger | reverse complement strand
TCATACACACAGAGGCAAAATGAATGTGGTTGCTGACTTATAGCTCTTGCAAACACCTATCTTGAACATTAATATTGATAAAAGTATCATTAATAATAAGGGATAGCAGAGTAAATTGGTTTCAGTATATATAGGAACCTCAAACTTTTTCCTATAGCTGGGGTAGAGCCTTTGCTGACATTTATATAAATTCAACTAATTTTTTTTTTATATTTGGTGATTTCTCTTGCCTCTGTACATCAAGAATCCAGATAAACAGGGATTGAATGTTGAACACTTTGAGAAAAGCAGATAACATAAGTTTTCAAGCCCCAGGTTGAAGAAGGAAAAGGTCTGGAGCACCCAGAGGACAATTCCATGCCCACATACGTGAATGCAGCTCCACTGGGTAACGAATTGGCTCCCCAGTCCTGCAACTGCTGATCCAAACAGACTCCATTCTCCTCCCACCTACTGCCAGAAAGGCCTGAGAGTACCTTGCTGTTCCTTTAATAAGGTCACAGCTAAAAGTGAGGTAAAAGACCACAGAGGAAACCTTTATGTTCCAGTTTATGTCCATAGCCAAAGCTGCCCTGTCAGCTACTACCTCTGTCTGCCTTGTCATGTCCTCTCCCACAGTTCTTGCACATGAGCTGCCCTTTAAATGACTCATCCACTTCTCCATCTAGAAAGAACATTTCCTTCTTTGTATTCTTTTGAGGAGGGCTAATAAACTGCCTGAGTCATCACCATTTTTCATATGGTCTGGTCTTAATGTTTCAATACTCCAATTTAGACAATATCCACTTGGAGGAGTTCTTTGCTCAGCAGCAGGGAAGAAAATAACTTGACTCCCTAATGAAAACCTCGAAAACATCCCAACTACTAAAGGGTAATGAGACATGGCCCTGATTGATTGCCTAATAACCTTTATCTAGATACTAATGAATGTAATAAATTGTGGGATTTATAGGCAACCCCTGCTCAGAGACCATCTCTGAAAACACCTACTTGGAGAATGCTAAGCTGTGATTTGACTTCCAGCTTCAGTTTCACTGGGAAAAAAGGGCCTGTGTAATGTGTAGTCTTGAACTGACAATCAATCAGCTGAGATGTTAAAGCAAATCAGTCCAGGAGAATAAATTAGCATTAAATACAGTTGGAGTATTATTGGGGGGGGGAAAGCCTGCATTTAAAAGTTCAGGCATACTTTAGAGGTCACAATGGCCAACCTGAATAGCAATATGATTTTATCATTATGGTTATTTATCACAATATTTGATAATTAATTAGTATCTTAAAATCAAGTCCGAGGCAGAAATCTTTATAGTGTATTAGAACTGAGTGTAACACTTGCCAAAATAAAAAATTAAACAAAAAATCTCAAAGCAACTTAGGATACTAAATCCCAGCTCCAAAAGCTGCAATTTCATCTGTCCATATTTCAATATCTACTTCTCCTATAAATTAGTATTCTGACTATAAGACTTCCTATCTGAAGTGCTTGCAACAACACTTAGACTTCCTAGGTTTGTAAGGCAGAACTTTCAGGCTCACCAATTTTTGTTTGCCATTTAAACCCTCACCCCTTATATTTTTGTTCTAGAAAAAGAAAAATGAATAAGAGATCTGGGATAAAAGCATTGTAAGCTAGACAGGAGCTTCTATTTGGTTTGCCAGTTTGAGGGCAGAAACTGCCTTACCATTTTTGATGTTACTTGGCATCCCCAGGTCTGTTTTGTTCCTCCACTTCTTTGGGGCATGAACTTAAGAGCCATGCCAAGGAACATGGCCAGTTCTCAAGGCACATTTGTAGCTAGAGGAGTGCTGGAAACAGCCTGATCTGTGCATTTTTCCAGTTCAGGTAATACAGGGAAACCTCAGTGTCAAACTGCAGCTGACCATCACACATGTGCCAGGAACACACAGTGTGTTCCGCCCTTTCCCCTCCAGCTCAAGGACACTGGCCGTGCCGGAGGAGCACCTGGCAGCTGCCCCAGGCAATGGGCTCTGCTCCAGTCTCATTATGAAAACCAGTGGGTAGGATGAGTCCAGCAGGATAAAATTGGGTCTAAAAGGCTTGGGGGTAGCCTGATGGTAGCAGAGCATCTCTCCATGAGACAGAGCACAGCCCATAGCTCTTGGCACGATATGCCAAGACTAAGAGTAAGCCCATGATTGCTGTGAATAGATTCTCTGTATTTGGGGGATGGTTTTGACTTTAGTTACTTCCAAAAGAAACCATATAACACTCTCAGGATGTCCATTGCAAAATTTTTCCCCCCTCTTCACAAGACTGAGACAAGTCCCAAGAACTCCCAGTAAACAAACATCTTACATGAAGGCAAGAACAGCAACATCAATAAAGTCTATTTACAGGAGCACTTATGAATCATCAGCACTCATTTTGATAGTGCAAATATTAACAAGACTTTTACTTTTCTTTATGCTAGTATTGCTTGTTACCCAAAAATCAATGTCAGTACAAAGTACAAGACAAAGTTCCAATGCTGTCTCCATTTAAATATTCCAATGCTGGTTTTCAACTTTCAGAAGGATTCAATATAAATTGGTAATAACTTTGTGACAATGTCAATGCTCACGATTACAAACATTGAGAGAAACAGCAAGAAAAAGAGCTTCCCTTCTCCAAAGAAAATTGATTCTCTTGTAGAATTTACTATTCTGTACTATAGACCATCTAGTTTTTATTCTTTGAGAGAGAACATTTAACTCTTACCAGGCGATGGTCCCTGCATGACTGCCCATTGCCTGTGTGGGGAAGAGCAGTGTTTCAGCTGCTTTGTGTGGTGGTAACAAACATCAGCTCAGGGCTGCAGGGAGAGCCGCACTCGCTCTGCAGGGATGATTTATGAGCAAAGGGCAGGCACGCAGCCTCACTAGAAAGCATCTCTCAGTCTCAGAAACACCTCTGCTTGCACCCAGCTTTCCCTGATCCCTAAAGAATTTAACCTGCAGCTAATTCTCGGTTCAAATGCTGCCACTGCAACACTGCAGTATGTGCTGCACCCAAAAACAGATGTCCCTCCAGACCAGGTCCCGCAGGTGTAGCTGGGACTGGCAATATGTGAGACACCCCAAGGCCAATGCGTGTCAGACCTTGCTGAGGAAGGCAAAGCTCATTTATCACTTCTTTTAGCAGTCAGGCCCCAAAGGTCTAATTCTTTTCAATTTCCTTTTTCTTTTGAAACCTTGAATAGCAAATAATCTTTGCAAGCCCTGCAAAGTATGAAAATGTTTCCAAGAAGGAATCTCAGATATTGGTCTGAGTGAATAATATTAGTAATATTATTTTTTTAAATCCCACGTTAATAGCTATTTCCAAAGTGGGAAACCTCGGGGTTTTGACAGGTTTATTTTCTGGAGGCATACATGATGTACAAATTAAACAAATATAATACTTACAAAAAAATTTTAGTTGTAAAAATAGAGCTAAGGCTCAATTAATTGCTAAGATGCACCCTCTCAGCACTATATAATTCCAAACTACAAAATTATATTGTTTATATTTTTCTCACTATGCAGAGGGGGAAGGAATAAGAAACAAGTTCTGTATTTTATAGCATCCAAACACATGCTCCTCCTTCTAAACAGGGAACATAGACATAAATGTACCACACACTATGACTTCATTATATTACAGCTCTGTCAAACAACAGAGCTTTAAAATAGTGACAGTAACTACCAGAATATGCTCTAAATCACCACATAATCCTAACAGTATAAATACTACCTGCTTCATCTCCAGTCACCTTGTTTGTTAAGCTTGTCCACTATGCTCAAAGTTTATTCCACAATGTCACTTTCCAAGATGAGGGCTTTTCCTTTTTTTTAACTCTTTATAAATTCACTGACCCCGAAATTAAAGTTATAATATAAAACATAAAGAGGTATCATATTAACTAATTAGATATCAAATCAACTGTTAATAAGGGCACAGTAAATTTATTTTTCTCTTATTGCTAAATATCAGACAAACAGAACCATTAAAATTATCTGCTTTTCTATTAATTAATGCTCTGGAAATGAAGAGAGTTAAAGCAAGTTATCCTGGTTTATATATTAAACTGTGGTTCTGTCTTCCTGCCTCATAATACCTAAAATGATTGATATAACCTTAACAGCAACCATTAAGGATTAGGAAAGCATTACTGCAACAGGGGAGATACATGTGGGTGCCAGCAGTTCAGTGACAGCATGTGCCCTGTATAAATAATAGGCTCAGAGCCAGATTCATCAAAGGGAGAACAGAAAGATGTCTTGAAAGGGAGAGAGGGAAAATGAATTCAATGAATCATATAAGTGGCAGCCCACGTCTTGAGGGAACAGTTCTGCACACTGTCATTGGGAATGTGGCACATGCAGAGTTTCATCGGGAAATGCTGAAGAGTAGAAAAGAGCTAAGAAACTGTAACTGGTGGGTGCAGCACCTGGATGGTTTCAGTTCCAGGCCCACACTCTGAACTGGGCTGGGAAGGGCCCACAGTCTTTTCTGCAAGGCACCATCTGGGAGAAGGAAGGAAGCACAGAACTGCAGGTACACTCTAGAAGGGTCATCATCTTGCCCCAAAGCTCCTGTTAATCACAGGTCAGAACTGCAGCAGCCAGTCCCTCAGCCAGGGCAGTTCCTTGTGTAACTTAGGGAAACTCTTCTGCAGCTTACTTCTTTCCAACTCAATTGCATAGGACAGTAAAGCATTTGTATCTATGGGAAAAAACTCACTGAATAATCTGGAGAACCTATGTCACACAATATTTGTGAAAAACATGCTATCAGACCAGTTAATACAGATGCTGACTGGACACATATTCATCTCTTTTTCTTCCTTTGAGGAAGGGAGAGCATGGCAAACAGCTGCTGTCTGCTTTCCATCCCACAGGACAGAGTCCTTCATCACCCACACTGGCTACCAGAGCCCACCACGTCCCTCTTTCAGCAGGTCCAGGCTTCCTTCCAGTGTGAATGCAGGCGGACAGCAGGTGGGGAGCACAATCTCTGCATTCACAGCCAGGTACCACCCGGAGGAGGGAGCTAAAATTCACTCACAGATCCCCCAGTTTAGGATTATCCTGTGGCTATTCATATTGAGAAAGTTAGTTGGAAACTCAAGAGCCACTGAAAGAGAGACAGATGCAAAATTATCATATCACTGATTGCATCATACAAACAGCAAACTGCACAGAGTGTCTCCCTGCTACAGATTTCAGAGCTGAACATCTATAAGCAACTCACAGACTGAGTTGTAATTACATAGGCATTCACTGAATAATTTTAAATTAATGAACATGCATAAAGCCCTTTCACAGACCATTCATACACAAAAAGGGCTTCAGAAGCCCAGCAAGAACTTTTGGGAAATAGGCTTTCACTGTGAGTGGGGTTTATAAGTTTAAATTCTCATTGATGCTTTGTTGAATTAAGAGCAGGAAATTTTCTCAGCCAGATTTAGATTATACATTAGGTTGGATTGTCAGAGGGTCTAAATGAAGCTCATGCTATTGAAATCAACGCAAGAACATCCTGTTAGATACATTTAGCATCTAGCTCGCTAGCATGGCCGTCTTCTTTAAGACAGAGTCACAGCTCTAGGGGAAAAAGGGTTTACAGCCACCCCTCTCCACAAAGCCCTGCTAAGCAGCAGCAACTGTTTGGGAAAACTACATTCCATTTTGGCCTAACACTATAGCTGAAAATGAGTTGGGACTAAACCAATTACAAGTGAAGTCTAAATAGCATTGTAGGAACAGCCTTTGGCCTTGAAGCCATCTTAGATTCTTTACTGGGGTTAAAAATTAAATTCATTAGATGTATCACAACCCTTTTTCACTACCAAGCCATTCCATCCCACTACCTGGCTGGGAGGTTCTGCCCCATATTGTAAGACAAGCACTTAGTCAAAGAAATTTAATAATATGTAGTTTCTGAAACTATTGTGAGGTGCTACAAGTGTTCTGCTAAACAAGAACTAAAGAAGCTGCAGCTGGTGCCAAGACAGGAAAAAAAGGCTCTTTCACCCTTATACTTCCTTCTCTCCTCCAGCTATCCATAGGAAAGTAAGAACAATTCGAGGTCTTAAAAGAACTCTGAAGCACTTTCAAAGCTCTTTTAGGTGTTTCCAGAGGCCACTTCTGGTTCAGACTGTGAAGCAGAGGTAGGCAGGATTAGAAAGGATCTTGTAGGTAATTAATTTTCTGCCAGCAAAGGAACAATACAAGTGCATGCAAATTCACAGATCATAAGACTTTAGCAAGCATTTTTCTGAAGAATCAGAAGACAGGAAATGGGATGACCTACATTTTTAATCTAATGTCTTCATATCCACCTCAGAAAATTTCTGTGTAATATATTATACGTCTCTGCCCAGTATTTAATTGCTGATAGTTCATACTACCTTACACTGTAACTTTGACAGATCACAGAGATTTCCCATAAGTGAAACAATGGCTCTGGAACAACAGGTACAGCAGCTTTAATTTTGAACCATGCATTTTTCTCTTTAAGTTAAACATCCTCTTTTAGTGCAAAATAAAAGAACTGTATAATACAGCTGACCTAGTTTTTATTAAATTAATGGGATACCTATGCAGTCTGTGATGAGTAACACTGATTTGAACTAAAAATCTAGATTCATAATATGTGGATTTAAAGGTGAATATTTACTTTCCTGCCATGCTGATACCAATGGATTGTCAAGGGCAGAAAACATTATCTTGTAAACAGCAAAACCTAAGACAAAACTATTTTACAAAAAATACAGATAACAGTATTTAGGATGTATAAGGGATATTTGGTGAACCTACTGCTCAGTAAAATGGGCAAGCTTAACAAAATATGAAAAAAAATTAATATTGTGTCATCATGTTCAACTTTGTCACCTAAAACTGATCTAGCCAATACCTCTAAATGAATCATTTTGGTCTTCTTCATTTTCAATATACCTGATACATCAGAATACACTGCCCAGGGTTTCAGAGGAATGGCAAGATGATCCATTGCGATCCCAGGTGTCTACAGAGAGCTGGCACAGAATTCCTGCTTCACATTGGAGTATATTTCTATATCTGGCCTAAGTTTACATTACAAAGAGATTCATGGGAACTGCAGTATGAATCAGTGATAGGAAAAGTAAATGGCAAAAGAAATTATATTTATCATCACTTCTAAAAATAATAATGAAAGAAACGTCTCAGGAGATAGTGAGCATTTTAACTTTCTTTCCTCCATTTTCCTTTAAAGCTGTTAACACACCCCAGAGTAGATGATGATATTCAGGCCCTTCCAAAAACCACTAAGTATAAAAGGTGACAGCACTGTTCCAGCCCAGGTGGCATTTCTCCCTTTGAGAGGCAAAGCAGGGGCAGCAGCACACCGGGCTGACCTGATGATGCAGATGTGGTGGCTGTTGCCTACTTCCTGCCACATGACGTGGGGCAGGCACCCAGACAGGAACACTGACAACACTGACTAGGTGGGAGAAGATGATCACATTCATGTTTCTTTCAGAAATCTGCTCTTGAGGCTCCACTGAAATGTTTACAAGGACTGATAAGACATAAGTGTTAGAGAGCAGTTTAGCCACATCTACAAATGACCAGTGACCTGCAGGCTGGAGAGCCAGGACACTTTAGGATCCAGTACTCTGGACTCAAGCAGGACGTACACACAGACTGCTGCCCAGCAGTAACCTTTCAATATCACAGGAACAACTGAGAAGAAACATGCAATCATCTTTTCCACTGAAAGTTATTCTGCAAGCTGTAATTCTGATAGGAAAAATTACACATTTTTGGAAGCCAGGAAGAAGGCATGAGAAAGCCTATTACATGGATCCCATGATAACTACTCTCCAGTCATTTGGTAAACACATTCCCAAGAACACTTGTCATCATCTTTTTCCTTTTCACTTTACTGATCTTACAGCATGTAGTAAAAGAAACACCTGTGAAAAAAAATGCAAGTGTGATTACACATTCAGTCAGAGAAAGTTACATTTTGCTATCCAGCAAAAGCAGTGATGAAAATTTACAGCAGGAGGTCAGTGACAGCCACAGGTGTTTGATGGGCACAGCAGCTGTGTCCAATGGCAGAGACACGCTCAGACACGAGGTGACCACATCCTACAAATTTACCATGTAATTTGGTAAGTTTGATGATTTTCTTGACTTCACATTCCTTGAAAAGATGCCCTGAATCCCCGTTCACATATTTCTCCGTGCACATTTACTGTGCACTCTCCATCCTCTTCAAATCACACCTTAAGGATGATTTGGTGGTGATAGTGAAAGGATGGCTTTGTAACACCTCTTATCCCTTGCCTATGGATGCACCTGTGAGTACAATGATCAACTGATTCCTCAGTCCATGCTCTTCAGCAAGACCTCGATATGTAGAGAATGAAGATTGGGGAAAAAAACCTTAACATCTTTACCTTCATATGGCACATCTTAGCTCAGGGACTAAAAGCACTGGATCATACTGGCAAAATCCTATTCTAGAGATACAGAAACTAATCAAAGAAGCAAAGTAATTTTGCAAAGGTCATGTCCAATTCTATCACATCTCCCTGGATAAAATGGCAGTACTTGTGCAAAGTCTGAATTTAAATCCTAAGCTCTCTTTGGAGTAAGTAATGACTACAGGCAAAACTTGACATGTTTTAATAGGAACACAGAGACAATAGTTGGGCAGCATCTAAATGTTCTTTAAGTAAGAAAGCCTGTTCATATACATTATGTCTGTTTTTTCCTCCTTCTTTAATTTTTTACAACTATAAAGAAAGTCCTTTACAAGTCTCTTTTTGCTTTGCATTAGCTGAATTTAATTGTAAGTGCTGAGAAGTCTCAGAGTCTCTCAGCTCATTAGTGAAACGTGCACCAAAAGAGTTAAGTAGACAACTGACATTTTATCATTTTGTACCTTTAAGCTTATTTTAATGAGAACAGATCCATTTTTTTAGTAAATTCATAAATAACTTTCCTCATAATGAATTGCCTCTTCATGAAATTTTAAGATGGATTTGAATTTGCCAGGAGAAAGATGATTTCCTTTGTAATTAACTAATGTATCAAAAGGGATCATTTATAATATCTGTGGTCAACGTCAATCAGAACAGTTACAGGGCAGCACAGGAGGGCATAACTAATAAGCACATGATGGAATCAAAACTGACAGACAGAAAAGTCATAAATCTTTAATTTGCATCCTGAAATTCACATTTTAAATGGGCAGTTTGTATCAAAGTGACGTGACTTGTAGACAAGCTAAAAGCCTAAAGTCAGTGTCAAGTCTGAAACATGTAGCTAGAATTTCTCTCTCCAGGGAAAGGGAACTGGTTCTCTTGTGGACAGACAAGCACCAGGACCTAGTCCATTTCCATCAGCAGATTTTCTAAAATATTATGTTTCTCATGAGTGCCTCTGCAAACAGAAGCATTGATTACAGCATATACTAAAGAGATGGGTGTTCTGTAAATATCTAAGACCAATAGCATTCTTATCCTCCTCCTGGACAACAGTCTGCATCTCCACTCCAAATATTGACTCCTCTCCTCTTAGCTCCTCTGTCTAACCCAATTAGTTCTATCCCAGCAACTTTTTTACCTAGTCCTCCATAGAACCACTCCCAAAATAAGGCTGCTTGGGATTGTTCCCTTATCCTTTTGAAAGTTCTAGCAACTCTTCTCAGTGTCTCCCTATCCTTCTATGAATGGTTATGAACAGATTGTGTTATCCCTTGGAAAAGGAACATTGCGGTGCTTGCTCAATTCTTTTGTTCTAGTTCAAGGAAGTTTTGTTCAAGCCTCTGGCAATGCTGGAGAAGATGTTGGCCTGAAGGACCACATCCATGTCCCTTTATGACATTTCGATATCAAATAGGCTTCATCTTGTCATAACGCGGCTTGGATGACAATCATGGAGTTGCACCTGTGTCACGTGGCCAGGCAATACTCAGAGAAGAGAAAGAGGCTCCTCAAATACTGTTGTTTTTTCAAAAAAGCAATTGCTATCAGGTTATGCATACATTAATTATCAAGCAGCATGGAATAACAGCAGGTTTACTGAGCAAAAAAGATGCTGGGGTCCTGATATCCATGATATGTATATTCCAAATATTTTAAGCTCAACTTTTTTAGGCTCAACTTCTCATGTAAGTTGGGTCCAAGTCATTCCTGTTTTTTAGAGTCTTGGCAGAATGCAACTTTATTATTGCAATATTTCTATTAATAACAAAGTGCAACACTTTGTGTCTTTCTGACATAAAGGTTGTTTCCAGGACCACATGGTGCTAGGCCTAACCAAGCGCGGCTCTAGAGGAAGGACTGAGACATTCAGAGCTTTACACACCATATGGAAAGAGCAAAAAATAACCAAGAAGCACACAAAGGGACTGGGAACACTGCCAGGATTTAGAGAAGGCATTCCCTCAAGTTTGGGGCACACAGCAGATGAAGGAGAAAGGCTTTTCGGGTCAAGGCCTTCTGTGCTATATAGCAAGGGCTCATTTTGGCTCTGCTTGTCTTAGGGGTGAAATTTTGATTATCAGCTGCCACTTTGTGCTTAAAAAGCAATCATTCAAACATGATTTCTACACAGGGAGAGCTCACTCAACAAGAGGCTTAAATCAGGTCTGTGATACAAGAATTCCACTTTGTCGATGCCGAGAGACTACCCTTAGTATTATGGCAAGGATTTATTCCTAATGACAGCAACTAGTGTACATGGCCACATGCCGTATTTATGAAGCTCTTTTACAAATATCCTCCGTGGCTCCAAGCTGGAAGCAACCTAATAGAAATGTATTCTACCATCTACATGCTAAATCATCCTTCTGAAGGTCATGTTTTTCCACCTCATTGTGTTTGAGTCAGCTCCTGGTAGATGGCCATATTTCCTGAGACACAGTGCCACAGAAAGCAAAATAAGGGGGACGTTTTGGCCTATATGCAGCACATTTTTGCTTTCAGGGAATTAAATGCTCTAATAGCTACTCGGAGTCTTGCATAGGGCAAGAAATAATGAGGCTTGTAAGGAGCAATCAAATAAAGAAAATAAAACCAGATATATTTGTTGTGATACCCTTCAGTAGAAGACTTTTTTCCTACAGTTTTTGGTAATGTGAAGATTAGTTCAAGAAGCACAACATTTTGAAGAGGAAGGATGTATACCTGCTCTTTTTTATTTCACCTTTATGAGCCTGCTGAGACTAAAATAAGAAGAAAGGATTTTAAGTTGTTGTACTTAATACTCATTTCAGGACAGAATACTTGAAACATTCTGTGCTGAAAAATCAAATATACGTCAACTTGGGTTTAAGATACCTGATTTTCATTTGCAATGTCTGTATTTTTCACTGTAGATCTTTATAATGTATTTACCATTGTCTCCAAAAGTATGTGATATATTGTGTGGCAGATCAAAAAGACACACTGAGGCATGTTGGTTTTGTATGCAGTCTTTCACTTTCCTTTTTTCAGGTCCAAATAATACAATGTTACATTAAAGCCAGTTCAAAACCTCTGGTAATGAATAAATACTATCAATTCATAATTTCAATCAAATAGAACTATTTGCAAATCATGCTGAATTAACCGAACTGTTTCAATATAAAACCAGGCATCTTCTATTTTTAAAGTAAAAATATTGTTTCTAATAAATTAAAAAGCATTTTTCATTGTATATCAAAATCAAATGACATTTAAGGTCCCTTCCAACCCAAATCATTTTATGATAACATAAGATTAAGCCTATATTTAAATCTAGTGGGTTTTTCCTACTAACAACTTTTTCTTTATTTAAATCATTCTGCAAGCCAAAATATCCATTGTTCAAACAGCTCAGGGTACATCTAATCCTACAGAATCCCAAAAGAAATATGCCATATTTTCCATAAGATATAATGCCTCATCACAGAACCACAAGCACACATGCATATGATGTGTGATGACTAAATCTAACACAATCCAATTTAATCAATTCAGACAGTAACTAATACCACTTGCCTCCCTCTCTGCTGAACAGTTATTCAAATTGTACCTTACAAAACATGCTGTCAGAGTCATGGAAGCTTTGGTTGGCTGGGACCTCTGGAGGCCCATCCAGCCATGTCAGGAGCTCTTTAAATAATATGTGAAATATAATCAGCTGTCTGTTGAAAAATACTCAACTATCACACAACATGTAAACCAGGTCCTAAGTAATTGTACTCAAAGTTCTTGGGCTAAATTTAACCAAGCACCACTTCTGTCCACAATAGCACTCTGTTTGCCAAATACATTTCTCTGTGTATTTCTCTATGTATTTTTAAAATCCTGGTAATGCTTCTAGTCTTTGCAGTGCAACAAATTATTGTCACTGCAAAAATTAACATACTACAGTGCCTTAACCCTGCACAAGAGGGTCATCTGAGAAATCCCCTCACACAAATAAAAGGAGGGCCTAAGTGACCTGTCGGGGTCCCTCCATCTCTAGTTCCCATGATTAAATCCTACCCCACCAGCAAACTGGTGACCTCCACTGAACAGCAGATTGCTCATTGCAGTGAGGTGAACCACAGAGCCCAGCTGCCCTGGAGCTAAATCAGAGGCACCAGTGAGCACAGTGAAGGTAGGTGGCTACAGAAGGCTGCTAGAGAAATACTGCAGTGAGTGAAAATCTTGGGAGATGTGTTTGACTCACTACAGAACCGGTGTCTGAAGGTACTTTCAATATCTGTCCATTTTCCAGTTGTGATTGAGGGAACACCAGACTGTGTGTAGATGTACCCAGGTCAGCAGTAACACAGCTAGCTTGGGTAGCAATGCCAGGGAGGATGTCACCCAGCAACTACTGGATTTCAGTGCCAGGGTCCCTAGCAGGTTTTGTGTGCTCCATATCAAAGCCCAGCCTTCCCTGCTCTGAGGAACTCACGGTACCTCAGGTGTGCCTCCCCCTGACAGGGTCAGCAAACACTGCTTGGTTCCAGCAGATTTGTCAAACCTTCTCCACTGGGTCACAGCCAAGCAGAAAGCCATGCACAATTCCAGCACAGCACACCATTCCAGCTGGCCACAAGGCTGCTGGCAACCTGCAGGAACCTACTAGGACATGCTTTGTGTGAGACTGAACTAGGTGAACAGCAGGGTCTCAGCTGACCTTCATATCCACAAATCTATTTCTTTAAGTATGTGATTCCTTAATAATAAACTCAATTTCATTGCCTTTTTGTGCAGGTCCAAAGGATATTATCCCTTTTCTATCTATGATTCATTTTGCCTCTTAATTTAATAATCTTTTTTTTAAATCCAACAAAGAGCCTTGCAATCATGAGCACCACAGGTAGACTACATTTTTAGTAGACTACAACCTGCTATTGCTCTTAAATTTTGTACTTTTTCATTTCAAGAACTATCATAAGCATTTTAAACAAAAATATCTCCTGAAATCCATAAACAAATGACCAGATTTTGCACTTATGTCCAAAGTAATTCTGTGATTGTATTGCTAATCTCTTTAATTGTAATTGATTATGTCCAATTTTCACTGAGAATTTAATCCTACGATTCAGCTCAGTTACTCTCTTTTGACTGACCTTGACTACATGAGATGCAACACTTGTTGTTGAAATTGAACAAAATTGGTTCCCTCTTTTGAATTTTTTGAAAGATTAAGTGTGAAATTACGTATTGAATATCAACCAGAGTAATACCAAGGTCACACAAGTTAAATGAGTTACATCTAAGCACTCAGGATGTAACTGGAGAGTAGGCACATTAAAGGCTTTTACCATGTTTTCTTCAATGCACAAAGCACTTGACTTTTCTGAAGAAGTGAAGAACAGCACAGGGATAGCAACACCAGCTCCACAAAACTGTTAAGGCAACTCCCTATCCACAAACTGCCAAATACCCATACCACAGACTAAAGACTAGTTAAAGATAGCTGACAGCTCTTCTGCCCAAACTGCCACTTCGGATTTCGGGGGTGGGGGAAAGAAAAAGTACCACAAAAAGTACAAAATAAAGAATGCTCCAAGGTGCCACCTTTTTCATTCACCTTCCCTGAACACTAATTCCTCACTACCTGCCTCCTTTGCAGGTTTTCTGCAGGCTGCTGTCATGTTTTATTTTGAGCAAGTCTTTGAGACAGATCCTTGAGCAGTGGGACCGGGAGGCTTCCCAGTTGCCATGACAGCTAGTTTACAACCCACATGGTTAATCAGAGGAGTATGCACCATCCTTGGAAAGAAAGCTAACCCAGCACCACTATGCCTTTTCTTTTCCCACCAAAAGAATTAATGTTTAGTCCTTCAGGGGGTTGAGGCTCTGAGGGCAGGCAGGACCACCCCTCCCATGCAACCCTGGGTGGGATGGTGGCTGCTCTGTGTCCCCTGAGCTGTTCCCTTCAGTCAGGCTTAGCTGAATCACCCCATCTCACTCTCCAAACTAACAAATTCAAAATGCTAAACATCCAGACAACAACACAACACACCGCAGAGACGTGCTCTGATAACAAAACTTCTGCATTATCTGGATCGATAAAATCAATATTAAAATGCATAACCAATTTGTGCATATCTCTACTCTCAAGATTTATTTTTTATGTATTTTTTTGCAGATCAAGAATTTCCTAGTAGGTTTGTTCTCACTTCTGACATTTTCTTCTTTCTCCCATCAAAACTATAACATAAAGCTCTTTGGCTACTAACCCTGATGCCAAAGAACATAAAGCTGGAAAACTCCTTGCTCTGAAATCAACAGCATTTGGGAAGGAACAGTAATCCTTTCTAAAAGCAATGCAAATAAAGTACAGCTCCCTCAAATTCTTTGGGGTTTTGCAGTTATTTAAGCAAAGTCTTCTTACATTTGATTTCCACTACAGAACTTCTTGTACCACACAGTTCTGTCAGTGTGCATTCTGTCACTGGCAAACATAATTTCATTTTTGTAAATAAATCCTTACATTCTGTCTCATGTCCTTAAAATGCATGTGCTGAAGCAATCTTATTCCGAACACACAGCCTAGGACATACATTCAAAACTCAAAGACTACCAGTATCTGCAGGTGATAATAATTGCCTGGGTTTGCATATTACCCAGCTGATAACTTCATAGGAAGGCTGTCACTCCCAGCTGCTGGACACCATCACTGGCAGCTACATGTTTTTGCCACCAGAGTTCCTGAGTTGGTCACTATCTTCTTAAATCTGTCCTCAGGGTTGTCAATGAGCTCTGAAGCCCTTGGGCCCCCATTTACATCAGGGCAACCTCTCTGACTTAACTGACTTAACCGAGCATGACCAGAATTCAGCACCAAATTTGGCATATCCTGAGTTCAGCTGAGCTCTCAGTGACAGGTAAGCCTGTTAAAGTAGCACCAACATATCACTAAAAACCAACAAATATAGTAAGAGAGAGAAAAAGATCTGCTACATTTACTTTGTAGTCCAAAGGGAGTTCCCATAGATGAAGTGTGCAGATTGGTTATACACTAGAAGCCAGCATTTGCTCAAGAGATTTGTCTGACAAACATGCTACTTTCTCTCAACCCCCCTGAAATCCCAGCAAAAACAGGGTTATGGGCAGCTCTTCCATAAAAAAAACATTGTCTATTACAAATAGATAATATGCAAAAGTGGACCAGGCTTTGGCTTGTTATTAATCAAAAACAGCAGTAAGAAAAACATGTATTCTCCAGGTGGGCCAATTATTTAAAAGGCAAATAAACAGTAATACTGAGAAAGGTTTATTACGTACCATCCCTAGCCTATAGCAAAATTAAAAAAAAAGTTTAAAAAATTAGTATAAAAACATAGTAATTCATATTTATTTGCACATATATTTAAGCTTTTTATTAAAATTTAATTTTTTAAAAATTAATATTTCTTCATAAACTCCCACTAGCATTTTCTTTATTGGCACATTCCTGTGTTAGAGTTTATGAATTACTAGTAATTTCATTCTTGATCTCTTTAATTCAGCATGAGAAACATTCCATTTCTGTAAAGACACTTTGACTCCAATTTATGTAAAGTAGTTTCTGTTTACTGATTGGTAGTTTTTATTTCATATCATTTATACTCTAATTAGATTTTCTTCTCCTTTTGAATAGGGTTTATGAATTCATCACAAAGACCAAGTTGTGAAAACCCCCTTAAGATACTCATGGGTTAATTACCATTATGGACGGGTGAACAAGTATCAGCTAATTTTCTACCTTCATTTTGCTTGCTGAGAATTCAAATCTTACCAATTTTCCTTCAAACTACAAAGCATTGAAGAAAGCAGGAGCTGGAAAGCTAAACTTGAAAGAAACCGTTTATGAAAGAATAATAAACTGCACACCATGATCCATCCTGCTTATTGCTTCAGTAGCTTTTTTAAGAATAAGAAGTTGCCAACTTTATCCACAATTAGAAAAACTATTCATGGGTAATCCATGGAACAAGCCAAGTACTTGTATCAGCAATCTGTGGGTTCATCTTCCCCCTCCCAACTTCAGCAAATAGCAAACCACTCCTAACTCTCTTATCCTCACTTCAGAACACACCTGACTTTTAAGAAGTGCCATTTCCTTACTACTGTGTCATTTTGTGATATCAAACAGAAGGATCAACACACATTCTCTGGACTCTCATCCTTTTAGCTTTAAGAAAAGAATGCCCACTAAAATGCCTATGCTGACAGGTGCCATGCTGGATTCTCCTTCTCCCCAGACACCAGCTTGGAACTCTGGCAAAACAAACTCCAGAAGGAACAAAGGATCTTCTTTCCCAGGTTGTCCTATAGCAAAGAAGCCAGAAAAAACCCTTCTCTGCTACAACTCACTGCCCTGTTTGTTCTACATCACTGCAGTGTTTTAAATAAGTGAACTTCCATTAAACAGGCTTAATATGAGTGTAACAGCTGAAATCAATGATATTAATGCCTGATTCCTATCAGGTAGCAGCCAGAGGGAAATTAACCTTGTAGCTGAGAACTGCATGTAAATCTGATTTCCAAAACTTCACACTTGATGGACTACCTTGGGGGGAAAATTAGGTGGGTAAATCTACAGAGTTTCATTACAAATTTCCATTGACTTTAAGAGTTCTGCACACAAAACATCTGCATAGAAATTAATCATGAATACAGATGTCATAAATTAAACTCCCTCACAGATTTCATTAGACAAACCAGTGAATGATTTTCCTGGTTTTCGTCAATAAAGCTCTAATTAGGAGTATATATTCCAAAAGATTTTCAATGAAATGCCAGATTATGCTACAATGCGAACACTATTGTTTGAAAACATGGCAAGTACACTTTATTTTTTTTTTTCAGTAAAATCTTTGCTAACTGAAAACTTTTTACCATCCAATACTTTCCAGAGCAGTTGTATTGCTATAGATGACTAAGGAGAACTAGCAGGTAAGAAATCACTAAGATTAGTTAAACCTTCACCCTGTTTTACGGTCATTTACTGGAAGGAGCTGCCACAATCTTCCTTTACTGGTTCTCACATTTAGAGATGAGAATTCCAATTTTTCAAAGGAACTTTCCATAAAAGGAACATTCTTTTTATGAATAAATAAAAAGGCCTTTTCCTTCCCGGCTAGCAAGAGGATTCGGAGGATTTGGAACACAACATTTCTCCATGACTGCCATTTTGTAAGGGACACTTCTTGTGTCCAGCAGTGAAACAGGCACACCCAGTGGCCTCTGTTACTCAGTCTGCTAAAATTGAC
Organism: Margarornis squamiger; assembly: GCA_035222235.1. Classification (NCBI taxonomy): domain Eukaryota; kingdom Metazoa; phylum Chordata; class Aves; order Passeriformes; family Furnariidae; genus Margarornis; species Margarornis squamiger. The sequence continues at coordinate 9,583,246 of JAWWTY010000138.1, read as the reverse complement.
TGTATAAGCTACTAAATATTCAAATTCATTTCTGAGCACCATAAGAAAAGGAGAAAGTCAGAGAAAAGACCATAAGTAACTGTATAAATTTCATTTCCTATGGAGGCGAAAATGTAAACTTCAAAGTGCTACCTGCAACATATCTAACAAAAACTACGGTTTCATTTTTAACATTTCAGATAAAATTTGTTTTGAATTAAAAACATTCATTTAGGATTAGAAAATCCTAAAGAGAAATATGCAAATTTATTCCCATTGTACTTTTTACTAAGTTCCTTAAAAAATTAGATTCTTTTGTGTCTTGGTATTGTTAAATCTGCACCACACGGCTAAAAAATTTCACTTGAAAATAAGAAACAAATACCAACTTAGATACTGATATTTGATAAAATGAAAAATAAAAATTTCTACTTGACAGTATCCACATTTTACTTTTAAATTCATTAAAATAATTGAATATTTTTTGTTTTAATTCAACTTAAAATTGCATTTTCCTTATTTTTATGAATTTGTGGTGACTAGAAGAACTCAAGCAGCCATCAGCCAAGTGACTTAAAGCAGAAATCCAATTGCACTACCTGTTGTCATTAGCTAAGAACATGAGTACATGCTAAAATGCTTGGATGAATCAAGCTTGCTCTTAAATGCTTTGCTAACTCAAAGCTTGAAAAGTAAATCATAATTAAAATAACAAAGATAACCTTTTCCTCTTGTCTGCACTGGACAGTTGCACTACGGGCATTACTTCCTTGGTATTTGGCACTGTAAACAAGAGCATACACAGATTAATTTACAGCATCTACCATGGGAAATAGTGGGAACTATTTTTATATTTCAACAAAAATATTCCACCTTGAAATAACAGATTAAAAGGATTTAAAATTCTATTTAGAGAACTGTGTCACCCTGAATGGCACAGACTGGCATTCTATTGGCATTCGGTGCATTTCTCACTGGTGGCATCAGACTGTGGCACCAACGTCACCGGGCACCGTGGGCTGAGCCCACCTGAACACTGCAGGAATTGTAACTGGGGGTATGGATTTTCAGCAAGGCACTCTCTCAGTGCGAGAAGCCAAACGCCTGCTCCATCACACTGACCTTCAGGAAAGGAAATATTTGGAAGGCTTATGGGAATAGTCCTGGGTCTGGTATTTAACTCCTCTAAACACATTCTTGTTAAGACATAACGACTTTAAATAAATTCTTGGTGAGATTCCCTGGTTTATAGTAGTGTTTATTTGTTTCCTTTGCCTTGTTTTCATCTCTGTCATCATTCAGTGCTCTACTCATCTGATATTGTTCCTTTGCTTTTTCCTACCAGTCTTTTCTGATTTTTTGCCTTTTTTATGGCTTTCAGTAGCATAACCTTGAAGAGTTTCTTCATCTATAAGCTGATTAAAAATATTTTTCACACCCAATGAGCAAGATGTGACTCCATACTATGTGTACTTAATGGAAGAAATATGCTTTCCATGCTTCATTAAGTTATTTGCGAAATTGCATTAGTGCCATTCCATTAGTTTACCTCTTTCAGCTACATCTGTGGCCTGCTTTTGACAGACAAATTACCAGTTTCATAAGTCTATTTTGAGTTAGTAATGATCTTCCAATATGTTGAAAAATATCCATCTTAGTAGTAACTGGAAAAGAAAATAATAATGTATTTTTCAATGTAACAGGAGCAAAACTATCTTCCATGGGGCAAAATAATTATAAGATTTCTTAAAACAAGAAATTACAGGTTATTTTGGGTATTTCACTAAAATTACAGCCTTACACAATACAAGAATATTAACCTTGAAATAAGATGTCTTAATGAAGTCAATATTGATTAGAAGAAGTGAAAGGAAAGCGTTTACTGCATTAAAATCTTTCAAGACACCTGAAAAAATTTTAAGACAATAAAAATTATGGTATGGTGACTATGCACTAAATTGTGAGAAAATTTTGACACCTTCTTATTCTGCACAGTAAAAAATCCTTGAAGAGACGCAAAACATTCCTGACCCTGGTGTGGGCGTTAATTAGAAGCTGGGATTTAACAGAGAAGAAATTATTTTTCACATTTTATCCACTGTTGCATACTGAGATCTTATTTTAAATCATACCAAGATAGATGTCTAAGGCATGGGATGCTATTTTCCAACTTCCTTCTAAGATTAATGATAACACACTTTTTGTGTTCAGTTGGCTGTTCTCTTGGGATCAGGGTCTCGTTGTGTTAAGCAGCATAAACACAGGCAGCTCCAGCCCATGGCCACACCTGCCAGAGTGAACAGGGCAAAGAGGCTGAGGGCAGCTAGCACACCCATTTAAGGTTCCTTTGGATAGCTCTTTATCACCTGAAAGGATGGCTTTAAGTGAAGAACCAGATCTACATTTATCATTTCTCTGTCTAAGCTATGGACTGCTCCCATCTTTTCTCCTGCCTGGCTGCTGACCTTCAAAACAAATCAGGGACTTCATGTCAGGATTTAATTTGGTTGTATTATGTGTGTTAAAATAGCAAGTAGATAGTAGCTGCCTCACTACACTAACAAAGATCACCTGAAGCAGAAAAGAAGCACTTAAATTAACAATTATTGGAGTCAGCAAAGCTCATGGTTTTATAATAACTCTGTATGCAAAACCCCAGTTTAGGAGCAGAAGTATGCATGTCTCAATTTCTTGAGGGTCTTGTGATAGTAAAAGAATATATATTGAGTAGAAAACACACTAGGGGTAAAAAGTATTGATGACTGAGACAACATGAAGAAATACAGCATCCATTGAAGGCAGCTGTCTCCAAACTCTTTGATTTTACTCTAAAATTAAAGACTTGGCAGGATTCTGTCAATGGCAAAAATATATCAAATTGGATGGCTGGTTTAGAGCACTAAATGGCAAAGTAGTGCAATTAGCTGCTTCACAATTAAAAGGGAATAGTAAACAGATCAGGCCTGTTCTACAGCTTCTCTGGACATCTATGTGCTGCCCTTCCATTTTTAGAAGTTAAGAAGTCCTTTAAGCTGATCCACTCACAACTCGGATTTGTCACTCATTAAGTCTTCTTGTTTGTCATAGAAGAGTGTAAAATATCTCATATGAATGAAGGAATATAATTAGTCTTGTTAAGCTGAGCATATAGTACATCTATATTTAAAATAATCTTACTCATTTTATCTCAACATATGTATTTGGCATCATGGGGTTTCCAGACTCTGAAGTAAACCAGGCTGATCTACAATTTTGCACCACTACCTCAAGAAGTTTCAGCTTTTGATTGTCTTCCTTTGAGGGAGGTGGTACATACACGCATAATAAAAGCCAAGCAGACTTTTTGTATGTGTGCCTGCAATACAAAATCTCCCTGTCAATCACTTGCTCCTCAAAATTAAAGACAGACAGCTGAAATGGTATACATAAAATGCTTCATATATTTACAGGCAGGAACCATATTCCTGATAGATTCATGCAGCTTGAGCAACTTCGAAGGGCTGCAACTAAGATCAAGGGCAGTGCCACTGAGAGTTTCCTCGTGTAAAGCCATATGTCAGGTTCATTAGGATATTTGCTTCTGCCATTTACAAGCACAACTGTAAATTGCACTCTTGCTCCCTCACAGATTTTAGAGAATATTGACATAGGAGAGCATCTGGCCCCAATTACAGCCCACAAAAGTCAGAGCTACAAGACTCATAAACACCCAGGACAAATGAACCACAGGGAAAGAAAAGTACCATTCAAGGGAAGCTGGAAATAGGTACTATTAATAGATACAGAGCTGTGGGACTAGGAGAGCAGCACACACGGGTAGACAACAGTGACCTGCATTCACAAAAAGGTTACACAGAGCACCAACAGGCCACAAATCACACTCACTAATAGAAGGGCTGCTCCACATATAAGTGGGTTTGGTTTTGGGGGGGGTTAACTTCTTTGTGATAAGAACACTGCTATTCTCTTCAACTACTGAATCAAAATGCACTAAATGTTGCATCAGTAACACAGAAGCATGGGCCAAACATGACTGTTCTAAGAGAAAATGTATAAAATCCATTACTTAAATAAGATACTGATCTACAGATAGCATATAAATGTTCCTTCTCTTCTTGAATCCCATAGAAATAGCAACTCCAGAAAAACTGTTCACTTTTTAATACAGGATAAGAATTTTTTTCATGTTTTAAATACCAAATGTTACTCAGATCCCATCACAATTAGGGCATGAACAGATAAAAAAACACATGAGGGTGGGTGAAGAGCTAAGCCTGTCCCAGGCAGCGCAGGGGTGGCACCCAACGGCAGGGACTCTGCTCCTTATCTCTGTCCTCTGCAACCCTGAACTACTGCAGATGTAACCACCACAAAGAGCCCTCTGAAAAGCCTTCCTAAGGACACCAGGCATCTGAAACAGGATTTTTTTTACACAGTACTAAACCTTAAAACAGGATGTTTTTAAGTTTTGTGGATTGTTTTTTTCCCTTCAAAGACTGAGGCAGACTGATGTCAGAGGAGAAGGAATCACTTAAACCACTGTTAATGTGCAGTGTATTTTAATGCTCGAGCTCCACTCAGGTACTAGAATAATTATGTGTATTTATAGAAGCACTTTTAGGGACCAGAGATTTGGATTTTGGCATGCGAGCAAAGTAATCCAATAAGAGGTGTTAAGGCCAGAATTTCTTGACCTTTATATTTGTCAAAGTTGTTGGTTCAATAAAGGTCAAGATGTGTGACAAAATTCAAGCCTGTCTAAGCCAATTAATAACAAGTAACCAGACCATTAAAAATCTCATTTATGCTGAGCAGTCAAGTGGGTTATGTGAGGGCAATCTGTACCTTAGGTAGCTTACACATTTGGTTACAGGCTTACTACAAGATAAAAAAGGGCAAAAGGCAGCAGAATGAAAGAATACTTGAAGTTTTAAGAGGAACACAATAATCTCCAGCTTGCCCAGCAGAGAGAAAAACAGAATTAATTAAATAAATAAAATAGTAGCACTTCCTTAATTAATTGTAAATATTGGTATTTCACAAGAAAATGATGAGGAAAAGAACCTGAATATTAAGAATTCATGGATATATTGCATTGATAAAATACAAGGAAATAAACTCTCCAACACAGGTATATGCAGTTCATCAAGCATCGCTGATATGCAGCAGTAAGATATTAAAGAAATATTTGGAAAAATAGCGAACTGCTCAGGGATCTCTTCCAAAACTCTGGAGAAGTGAACAAGTAAAGTACATGTCCTGGTTTTTCTAGGATAGAGTTCACTTTCTTCTGAGTAGCTGGTATCATGCTGTGCTTTGTATGAGAATAATGTCAACAACACACTGATGGTCAGCAGTGCTCACTCTGAGTCAAGGACTTCTCAGTGCCTCGTGCTGTGCCAGTGAGCAGGTGCATGAGGAGCCAGGAGGGAGCATGGCCAGGAGAGCTGACCTGAGCTGGCCAAACAACAGAACATCCTGTCCAGTACAGAAACTGGGGGAGCTGCCCAGAGGCCACTGATCACTGCTCAGGGACAGGACGGGCATCAGTTGGGGGTGGTGAGCAACTGTATTGTGCTTCACTTGTGTTTCTTGAGTTTTATTCCTATCTCTCTCTTCCCCCTCTCCCCTTATTATTGTTCTTGTATTTTACTTTATTCCAATTATTAAACTGTTCTTAACTCACAGGTTTTACCCTTTTCCACTTTTCCCCATCCCACAGAGGCAGGGGAGGGAGGGAGGAGTGGCTGCATGGTACAACCATGGCAGTATGACAATAGTCATGAGGAAAAGAGGAAAACAGAACCTGAATTTTGCAAACAGCAAAACTTAGGCCAAAATTATTTGTTTGGTTGTTGTTGGTTTTTAAATGATTAGGAAAGTAAAATGGTGTTATTAAGCCCTTCTCTGTTTCAAGGTCTTAAATGATTGCATTTAACTAAGGTCTTGTGAAACCGATGAACAAAACAGCAAGCAGGTTTCTCTTATTCAGACACCTTAGATTTTACCACAACGGCAAAATGGTTTCACTGGTTTAGATTTCAATTTCTCCTGGTAGTAACAGCAATCTTCATTTCAGAAAAATGCAAGAAATCCTGCTTTGTTGATGAAAGGAATAAGTCCAAAAATAGAAGCCAGCTTGTACGTAGTTTCTATCTATTTGTTAAACAGGGATATATAAACTACGGCTTTTATTTCAACTTGCACATCATTCTGTTGAAACCAGCTCTAAATATTGCAAAGTATCAGTTGTATTTCTGGTCAAACCATGGCCCAAATGGGTACAATAAAAATTCCTTCCCCTGCCATCTTTTTGCAGCTAAACCCTTGCAGTGGCACTAGCTGTGAAGAGGGGGAATGTGTGTTGTCACACTCACGATCATCAAACGAAGCTGCCCTGCGAAGGACAGACTTACTGACACCAATGTCCGTGAGCATGGACTTAGGCAGGAGAGAGCATCTGCCAGGGGTCTGAGGTGCAGAGCTGGGAGAACAGCTAAGACCTGTCCCAGCACTGTGGGAGGGAGCGGGATGGAGGGCAGAGAATGGCTGGAAGCTGCAGAAACCTCAGCACAAGGAGCTGCAGCCCCAGCCTGAGCGCCACGATAAGACTGTAGATAAGGTTCAGACCAGGAATGCACCTCCCTAGAGCAGCAAAGCCCCAGCAGCAGGGGAATGCTCTGGAACAGAAGAGAGGCACCAATGTCCCCTCACCCTCTAAGCACACAAAAGAGAAAGACATTTGCAGCATTTTTTCTCAAAGTTGCTTAAGTTATCTGACAGTGCCCTTTCTATTAATGGCTCATCATAACCTCCACAAAGGCATTTCATTAGCTCAGTAAATTCCTGTTTGCAGTGCATTGTTTTTAAAGCAGACTGACAGACACCTCCACGGGAGGATAAGCAGCTTTCAAGTTTTACACAGCAGACAAGTTTTATGTTGGTAATTGAACCCTACAACTCACACCTGCAGGGCCTCTGCTCCCAGAGCAGCAGGGCTGGCACGGCTGTGCCCCGGCCCCACAGACACCTCCACACACCAAGGGGACTCCAGCGCCAGGCACAGGCTGCTGTGTCATCCCAGGCTTTACCTCCCTTCATTTCCTACTGCTCACACACAAACTTGAGCACATGGGGCTGTGCTTAATAAGTAAACATAATAATATATAATTCAATATATAATTCAAATGCATGATGGTCAGTGCACTCTGTAAGCAGCTACTGAAGTTCGGGCTTGGGACAAAGTCACAGCGTCCAGCTTGGGCACTTTCTGGAAAAAAACCTTTCAGACAAAACTCAAAGTCACCTTCAAGGGAAACACATACTTACCTCACACTTTTCTTTTTTCTTCTCACCACTTGTCTCCATAGATATTTTAGCACTAATTCAGTAACTTTCTCCCTTACCAGTGTGTTTTCGTCACCATAACATTTAGACCCATTCCATACCCACATCCCTGCAGCCTTCCCTCAGCCCAGGCTGGCTCTTTCTGCCCCTCTCCTCTCACCCCTCTCTCTCCCCTTTCTCCTCAGGTCCCTCCAGCTTTCTCTCATTAATAAAATAAGGGCAAATCTTCATGTATTTTCCCCACTTTGCTCCAGCTGAATCACTGGGGTTCAACTCCCAGGCAAAATTTCTCTGCCAATATTCACGGGATTTATAGACTTGAAATAGTGCCAAATTTTCTATTTTATGATGGATACAATAATATTTTATCATGCATTCCATCTGTGACAGCAAAGCAAGTCCTCACTAAGAAAAACACGTTCATCCAAAACACAGGAATTTGAAGTAAACACATGAAATGTTTCCTTTACAGCTGTTATTTTTTTGAGTGTTGCCAAAAATGAGATACACCCCAGCACAGTGTCTTTTCACAGCCTTCCACCACATTTCAGCTTTCCTTCAAATAAGACTCAGACAGGACAGTACATATAAATACACCCAAGATGCAACTCCGGAGTACACTATTCTTCTACTTAAGCCTTTGCCAGGGAAACTGTGAGGACATCAGTCTAAACTCCTTACACTGTTTCAGGTTTTTTGGAGTTTGGGAGGGCAGTGGATTTTTTTGTTTGTTTGTTGGTTGTTGGTCTTTTTCTAATAACATGTGGCAGCAATTATACTTGGGAATTAAGAGGGTCTGCTAGTCAGTTCCCTGAAATCCAACATGTGCTTTGTGCAAGGCAGGGTTACCCACGTTCAAAAACTTATTTATAACAATGACAGGCCATTGGAAGAGAACATCTTAGCCAGTTAAAATAAAAATTGATAGTTCTGAACATGCTCCAAATTCCCCACACGACCCAACCATTTTCTATTCACAATATGCAAAGTGTCTGTATTTCTAGAAATGAGACTAACAAATTTATAGTTTAGAAAAGCCCTTGATAATTTCAAACTCTAGATAGCAGAGATAAAATTTCATTTTGGTGAGATTTTTTCTAATCTGGAGCATTTTAGTGACAATATAGCTGTGCAATATTGTGTGTTGTTTTGGGGCTTTTTGTGGATTTTTGGAGGGTTTTTTGTTGTTTGTTTGTGGGGGTTTTTTTAATCTAAAAGACATGTTGAGTCCTGGAGAATCTGCAATGCCCAAATCAGAAACTCTGCAGAAAACCAGTCTATTCATAAAGTTTTGATTCACACATTCTCAGCACTTTGCTTCCTCTGAATGGTATGACTAAAGAAACTGAAAATTCTCTATTAGTATTTCTGTAATGCAATTTAAAACATGACTCCTCTCTGCTTTTGCAGGGATTAGAAAGCACAATCGCTTTTCACACTGTATGGAGTTGAAGCTCTAGCTTGCAAATAGATACAAGCTTGAGCATCCCAAAATGAAAGGTAATACATATTTGCATTTCTGTCCAAGCCTAATTCCCCTACTCATCTAATTTCAGAATGATTGAGGAACAAACAAGCTGCAGGTAAGCTGGCAGGTTTTCAGTTTAGTAGTGCATTGCAGTTTTTGTATTCTTCACCTTAGCAGGCATTTTATTTTGCTGACAGTTTCCTTTAACAGACTGCAGCTTAATTATAAGCATTACCTGATCAGCAGGAGTTTACTTCTTTGAAACTTTTTCTTTTGTCTACTAAATGTATGAATTGAATCTGGTCCATAGCTAACCTTTACAATCTGCAGTGTTTAATTTAACAGCCTATATTACATTATGTTTATACTCAAAAAGAAATGTAATCTTAAAATGATTCATGGATGCTCACAGTTGCCTACATAATGAGCACTCAGAGGACTAACAAAAATTGATTGTGTCCTGGGAATCACTGTACAGCATAAAAACTTTCTTTACAGACTGAGTCAGTCTGCAAACTTCATTTTGATGGAAGACCTCACCCTTGCAAGTCCTTATTCTGAGCTACACTTCAAAATGGGGATGAGAGAAGATCAGTGACACAGAGGGGACGGTCTTAGGTGTCTCTGGATCATCTCTCTTTATAGTCAAACCTATTGTTTTCTATTCAAATCTCAGTTCTGTATGGAATGGCAACTAAAACAAAAACCCCTTGGCCAAAGAACTCATAAGAAGGCCAAGAGTAGAAAAGGACGACACAGGAACAAAGAAATAAAGCCTTATAAATCCAAGAGTCTCTTGGGACAAAGTTGAGCTGACTTGCAGCAAAATGAGCCAGGTGCCTGAAGGAACACCACACAGCAGAAAGGAATGTCCTTCACCTTTCAGGGGACTTTGCCCTTAGCACAGATGCTCCTGAACAATGTGGAGGTCAAGGCAGCTCAGGGCTCTGTATTGTCTCTCATCACTGCTCTCTACTGTTCCCAGAGCAGGAAGTAATTTGTTGTAGAATCTCTTTTTGACTAGCTCTGCTTCAAAGCAGACAAGTGTTATTCCCAGAGCATGGATTGGACCAGACTGTCAAATAGAGACAAGCATTCTGCTAAATGCATAGCTGGAGCTCTTGTCAGCTCTCCCAGAGAGCACGTACAGGCTCACAAAAGGAGGTAGAAAGGGTCAGAGCCTTCCTGTCCCCTCTCCCCAGGAACAGAGCAGACAGAGCAGTTGCCAGGACATGGTGAACTGCTTTCAGCTCCCCAGTCTCCTGATGCCAACTCAAACATGCCTTCCTTCCAGAAAACACTTTTAATTGTAAGGTGGGACCTAAAGAGCTGTGGGACCTCAGCTGTGCAGGTAGCCTTGTCATATTGACCTCAATTTTATGCTTTGAATAATGTCTTCATCACCTTTATTTTGCCAGCCCACCTTCCCACTGTGCCTCTGTAGGGTGTGATGATGACATTTGCTTTCTATTCCTTCTCTCAAAGATCTTCTACTTTGTAGACCAGAAGTTTTCAGGATCAGTGAGAATGAACAGCATGGGGCACAGCTCTACAAACTTATAGCACTAAGCACAGAGAGCTGTACTTTCTATGCCCCATTGCAAGGCCACTTATAAATATCATACCTCAAATAATGTTTGGACAAAATAATATTGTCTTGTATCTTAGAAAAAACCTACATAATTGACTCCAGAACTTTACCAACTCCCTCAAGTTCTACTAGAGTATCAATTGTAATAATAATGCCACTAGTGGCTTCACAACTTCCAGTTCAGTCAAACAGTATACACTTACAACTTCCCAGCATCATTCTGAGGATTTCAGCTCCAGTGTGAAACTATTCAGTTCTGGATAGGATTGTGGTAGACACTTAATTCCAGACTCTTGTAATCAAATTAAGGCACGGCATTGTACTCTTCTTGGGTATGTCAAACTTACTGGGAGTAGGAGCATCCAGGCTGCATTAATGCTCTCAATTTCTTGCTAAGCTGCCTCAAAGGACACCAGTGACTTCAACTTGCTTATACTAAAACAGCAATGTTCAGGCATCTACTTATGTAGGAAGATTTTCTTGAATCAGGGTCATCTCTTTTATGATAAACACAGATTTAAGCACTGTTTCTGGCAATGCTTATGTGCTGTCCTAAGCATGGGAAGACTTAACTGCACCTCAGTTACCACTGTGTTCAGAGGGAGTTTGTTTTCACACATTCTGTCCAGCAGTCCATATTCAGGAGGAGAGCTGCAGGTATAACAAATCAGCCCTCCTTTCCACAATTTGCCTGCCTGTACCATATGCAGAAACTCAAAATCACCACATCTGCCTCACTCTGAGTATAATTGCAACAAATTGAAAATAACAGCATTTCCTTTCTACATTGTTTCAGCTTCAATAGCTGCACAGACATCCAAGATTGAAATCAAGAGTTGTAGATGAGAAATTTAGATATAATTGAGCATGAAGCATCTCATTTCAGTCAAATTGTTTTGCTTTAATACATACAAGTGTACTGCTAAAAGATGTTTTGAATTACAAAATCCAATCAATGAAAGTGTAAAAGAAATTAGTTACATTTTGCAAGACACATAGGAAAAGTGTTTTCTATTGAAGTAAAAAGAACATTTCCTCTCTCGTGAAACAGGAGTTTTTTTAGTAACTATTCTGTGGTACATAAATCACATTCAACCTAAAAGTACATGTATTAAAAGAAAGAATTTCAGTAGCCAGTAGAGCTCAAGCAGTTCTTACCTTTGCTGAATAGCTAATTAAAGCACCCATTTATCATTCAAAAAGTCTCAGAAAAAAAAAGGAGGAAAACAAAAGAAACAATAAATACATGTGGTGGTGAGACAACTGAATAAGCTATGTTATCACTAGAACTTAGTAAGCCTCAAAATTTAATGCCGATGGAAGCAGAATGAAAAATCCCATGGCAGGGAGATCCTGCAGCGTGGCTTGGGAGGAGCAGCAGCCCCCAGAGAGCCCAGGAGCAGCCACTGTGCAAAATCATAGTCAGATCACTGGGTTTTACATCTGCCATATTGGGATAAGCAGCAACGTGTGGAAAGCTGATTAAATTAATGGACTGTTTCACTTAGGGCTCATTTCTTCTCAGACAACTATCCATTTAAATGAAGAGCTCTACGACTCTTAGTTTGTAGTGGTGGGGTTTTACAGAACTTCCAGAAAGGCATGTTCCTGTCCAACACTCTACTGAAGACTTAGAGAGCTGCTGCCCCTAAGGGACAAAACACACAGAAGAAAGTGTTTAATGGTTTGAATCATCAGTGTCTTCACCTTGCCTTCTATTTTTTTTTATGTAACAAACATTGTCTAGCATATTGGGGGAGAGGAGTTTGCTTTGCAAGCTGCTCCACTTTTGATAGATAATAAAAATCACAGTCAGTTCATAAAAGCCTATCTTTGAGATGCTCTAATCTCTCTGTAAAAGTCTCTGTGTAGAAGAAAGGGGTCAGAAGAGGCAGGAGGAAACTGGTTAATATGTGAAGCATTCAGAAAAATTCAGAGTCCTGGAGCAAGTAAACAACATGGAAATGGGCTGATAATCTGAGAAAGACAAAGAAAATGAGAAGTTCAGGTAGTGCCCCATTCCCATTTCTAATAAACTGTTCCAGTGGTGACACCGCTAGAAAGCATTGACGGAATCCACAGGATTTGCATGGCAAACTGCTCTCTGTAATGAAATCAGCTATAAAAATATGTGCACCTAATAATAAAATTCTGGCTATAACCAGCAATCTTTTATAGATAAGTGCAGCTATGAGAAGTTATTAACTAAAATAAGTAGCATGCACAACTGCAAGTTGCTACAGCTACAAAACCTATTGCATTTTAACTGGAGACTTTACAAGTGATTGTCATCTAAAGCCACGTAAGCACCACAAACTGTGGAGGTAAAACCAGCCATTTGTAAGGCATCAACATATTAAACTCAGGGCTGCTCTTGGAAATCCTTTGTACAAAAGACTGATTTATCTGGTGTGCAAGAAACAAATCAATATAATGGTAAGCATAGAGCTAACAATATATTTTGCAAAATACACTGTATGTATGACACGATATAGTTTTTACAACATGTCTACCACATTGTGGCTCTCATATAAAAATTAGACAATGATAGCTGATTTTGTGAATGCAAAATCTTCTGTGGCCTACCAGTTTTTCCTTTTTTTCTTTTCCTCATTGAAAAGACCAGATGACTTGTTAGCCAGTCTCCTCTCTAGGGAAAAAAGCTCTTGCTTCATAAAACCTCTACCCATAATTTGACACCATTTAGCAATTTCTGTTTATTGAAGCTGAATTAATTCACAAAGTACATGAATTACAACACTTGTTACCTGACCAGCAAATGTGCCCACGCGGTCACTATTGAGGTCAGTGAAGGGACACCAACAGTGCCTATAGTTTATTAGTTTGCATAGAATAATTTCCAGATCAGTTTTTTAAGCCCTTGAGCATAAGTCTGGGAAACATATGGATATTAAAAATAAACATGAAATAAAATTATAAAAGTGTGGTGACCCTAACTTTTCAAAAGCGAGAATACAGGTTAGTTGTGATTGAAAATAGAATTATTTTAGTGTGGTTAATGTTATTCCATACAGAAGTTCTATTAATTTTTTGGATCCACAAATTCCCATGACTGTTTTGTGTACAGACCAGCAGCTCAAGTGCCTGGTTCTAAACCATGAATTTCCCTTGTTACCTACAAGTGGGTTATAGTTGGGTTTAGCATCAACTCTGCAGCAGTGCCTGAGGCCATTCTCTCCTTACATGTAAGCTGGTGATCCATTATTATTCAGTCCTGTCTTCTTCTCTGGTTCTTACAAGTACTGGATGGACCCTCCACAGCCATTGCACTTCACGCCTGGTGGGCACAAACCTGAACCACCAGCCATTACTGCCTGACAGAGTTCTAAACACCTGATCTGTCTGAGCATATGAAAACTCCTCTCTGGTGATACATCTCGTCCTATCTTCTCCTTGATAAGTGTCTGATTCTGAATCACAATATCCATGGAAAAATCATATTTTTATGAAAGTTGATATCTTTCATATAGTAATATGATATGGCAGACAAAAGCAGTGTCCCTTTAGAGAATGCCACTTGAGCACATTCCCCTTTATTTGTACACACTTTAACTATTTTTCTGTTAAAAACTTAGGGCAAGTGATCCAACACTGGTTTTGGTTACTTTATGTACTGTTTAAATGCAAAATAAACTTATTTTGCACTCTTGTCTGAGCCTAACCTTCTCCCTATTGTGAAACTGCAGTTTCTCTGTAGTTTATTTCTCTTATTTGTAGATACTTGTTACATCTGTGAAAAATTAACTGAGAAGACTTCTGTTACTTTCTAATAGGCAATTCTTCTGTCCATAATATGTTGACTTTACAGGTGCATATTAGCAGCCACACACACCAACACACCAGACTGAAGGGAGAATAAGGAAAGGAGGACGATGGATATAGGCATGTATTGCCAGCTAAGAGAGAACACTATGAGAAGAAGGGGGAGCAGAATGTTCTCTTCCCAAGTGAGGGCTGAGGCAAGATCAATCCACTTCTTGTAGTACTGAGGCCTTTCACACAAAAGAAAATACACTATCAGAACATTTCCTGGGAAGATTCCAGATAAAACCTCCCCACAGCATGGCAACGCGTAACACATACTCAGTTGAAACAACTGCTACATCATGTCCCTGAGGCAACAAGAAGTCAGTGAAGATAAAACAATTCCTTTACACACTGGATAGTTTTGCAATGGGCTTGAGGATCCATCTGCCTCAAAGGTGTGGGAAAAATGAAAGCTGTTATCTTGATTTTAATTGTTACAAATGTTTCTGATCAAACATTATTCTCCAAACACCACTGTTGCTCTCTGACACTAACCCACTAAATATTCTCTATATTTGCAAGAAATTTAAATAATTAAACCAAAGGAGATGCAAATTTCTCTTCTTGGTGCAAGTCCTCTTATTTCAGATTCAATGCATCATTTTAGTGTACTGGGCACAAACTACTCGTTAACAACAGCCTCAGCAGCAAAAGCATAAGAAGCATGCTCAGGCCTGGAGTGTTATAACTCAGCAGCAATGTGCCTTGGGCTGATACTGTCAGGGGAGGTCATGGACTGGGAAGAATATTTAAAAAAAAAAATCAATCCTCCAGGCAAGTTCAAGAGTGTAAAGGGAGTAATGTAAGGGCTTTAAAAAGTCTCCTAGATCTATAATGTTTGTGTAGTGGAGTGAAAGGGCAGGAAGGTGGATTATTAGGCACAGAAGGGGAGTTTTAATTGGTTAAGAAGTACAAAGATGCTCAGTAAGAAAAGTATTGATAATCTTGACCAACAAGGGAAAAAAGACAAGCCAGGCTTCACTTGATTTTTGGAGAGTTTCTCCCACACTGAAGGACAAGCAAGCCACTGGGCAAAGACAAAGCAGTCAGACAACAGACACTAAAGAAATGCTCAGTTTGATGGGAACTCAAAAGTGCCACAGCCAGGCCCCACCTGTTACCATGAGATGTAGCAATATTGTGATTCTCCCGTCCCCCTGAAAGCAGCTATGCTGTCACACACTGAGGGCAAATGAGAGGCTACTCAGACATCCATTGGCCTTCCCTCACTGGAGCTGAGCTGTTCTGCACTTTCTGATGGGTTGTTGGATGAGCAAAGATCCCTGTCTCTGGAAAGATCCACCAAAATGTTAAGACCAATAGGAATATCACTAATTTCAGCCTTGTCCTGTACAGAACACACTCCCAGTCCTTGCGTTATTCATCTCCATCTGGGTATATTTCTCCCTCTGTTTCTGATAGCTGGTGACAAAGAGGCCATCTTAGAGCTAGTGCAAAGACACAGATGAGTACAGTGTATTAATGTATATGTATAAAATCTTTGTGCAAAATCTTTGAGATTTAAGACCAAAAAAAAAATGCTTTGAGAGTCTTTACTGATCTTAATACAATTCCTGCTTCACTACGTATTTTATTGATTTAAATCAAGAACACCTATGGGGTAAAATGAAAACATTTCCAGCCTTGATAGTGAAAGGCTGCCCCTCCATTTTTGATACCCCTTTTTTTTTCCCAGTATTGATTATAACCAGCTCATAGTCTCTACAATATGAAGCTACAATAGAATAAGTCAAAACCAAGGCAAAGTCTTAATACACTCCCACATTATTTCTCACTCCTTTTTACCTTTTCCATTCTTTTAACCCCAAACTGAGGTTTCTAATTTGCATGCTAAGTTCAAAAGCACAGCTCACCCTGACCCCTTAATAAGCCTCAGCAAAGCCCCATTGCTTCAGTGCCAAAAAATCTATACAAACTTCAAAGCACATTTTTCTGAGCTTGTTTAATGACAACGAGCCCATGTAATGAACTGGCCACATCAGCTATTCTGCACTCCACCCTCTTTCTCTAGGTTGTGTTCTAGCGTCAGTTTTAAATTTCAAAATTCCCACCACACTGGGAGGAGAGGAGGGTGGTAGGAAAGAAAAGAGTTCCACTTCAAATATTAGAGGCAAATTGCTTTCAGTTCAGCACACCATTAGCAAGTTTTTAAGACCCAGACATATCCTCCTTTTAAGCAAAGTGAAAACTCCAGCAAGAGCAGCAGGAGATTATGATCCTCTTCATCTGCATTTTGTGCCAGCCCTAAATGTTATAAAAGAAAGGTTGCTCTGAATATTCCACTCATTTTTTACAATTACCCTTCTCTCCCCTTTCAGAAGAGGCTTTCAGTGCATTGATTATATTTCTGTGCCATGTTACTGGAAATATTTAATCTAAAATGACAATTTGACTAAATACAGTGGCTGCCATTTTACGTAGCCAGCCGGAGAGGTGAAAAAGTCAGCCTGCTGCTTCGCTTTGTGAAATGGATAATACAGCTCAGAGAATAGACATATAATATTTTCTGTCCGTCAGTATGTGCTTTCATTTTACAGCTTTATCTGCTATCTAAAAGCTACTTGTTTACCAAGTCACTCTTATCTTTCTTCTATGTGAAACTTCTTTGCAATAAGTAAAATGCCTTGTGTTTGCTGTGCCTCCAGATAATTTCAATTTCAAACACACTCAAGATTTCATTTTGATTGCCCTTCCAAAAATTATATTTCATTTTATGTCATAGCATCAAAATAGACCAACAGAGGACACCACTTCTGGTTTGATTTTTTTCCTGTTTGTTTTCTAAATAAAATTAAATGTATCTTTCTTTTAACATTTTCAGCACATTTTCCCTGAATTAAAATGAACCAGAATGAATGGAGCTGCAGAAGGTGGTTCAAAAAATACATAGAAACATGAACATAAACTAAATTGACTACCAGTGACTTCCTATAAGAAAGAGAAACTATTGTACTGATTAATCTACTAGTGAGACAGGTCTTAGCAAGATTATTCTCACTGTTCACTGAAACTCATACAATATTTAGATGATCTCAGAAATTCAGCTGACAAACACACTGATGGCAATAAGAGAAGTTTTAGCCTGATACAATGATTCTAGAACTAAAAATGAAGTTCCTCTATCAATAGTGCTAGAAATTAGCTCCTTTGCATGAACCTAGGAATATAATTTAGTTTTTTCCATTCACATGCAAACGCACTATTCCTAGTGCACAAAAGATATCCCAAGGAAGAAATTAAAACATTATAGAATCTAATAGTAGGGTTATTACATGCCAACCAAGTTTAGTGCTATGCTTTGTTTCAGGTCCTGTGTGATATGACAGCTGTTTCTATTCAGATGATATTTTAAAGGAAACATTTTCTGTAATTTCAGCTGACTCATTCAAACTAGCAATACTCCATTTTAAAATACCATTGAGAAAATGCAAAGCATTTTTTCACTGGAGACAGCATTTACTGTTCTAATCTAATGCAAATGTTAGTTAGAATCAACAAGCCTGCATAAATGCCAAATCGCTTGTCCCCCTTAAGATGATTTCACACCTTACACAGCAACAGACATAATTTGCCAGAAAACACATTAAAAAGCAGTTTAAAATGTATCACTGTGTATTATCTCTATGGTAAATAACACAGTAGGTCCCAGATGGCTGTTCTAAACAAAGAAAAACACAAAACCAATCCCAAAACACAACAAGGTCTGCGATACAAATTCAGCAGATACTAATATTGCAAATCCTAATAGAGACAGCACTCTGACATGAATAAAAGTTTCTTTCTTGTAAGGGACAGCCAGCAGGTTGTCAAAGCTGTCTTCCAAAGACAAAAATGTTACTTTAAATATTAAAATCACCATTTCCAGCTATTTGTCCAGCTCCATCCTATTTCACAAAATAGAAGATAGATCTATGAACTGGTAAGATTGAAAAATTATGTTAAGATGAGGAATGCACAGGTGTCTCAGGGAAGGACACAGGACTCAGGTTACTTTGCCTTGTCAGAAGTTGCTGAAGCCACATCCCCAGACAGCACCAACAGCCCTGTGTCTGTGAGAAGTGAAAGGCAGCAAAGCTTGTGGGCTCAGCAATGCCAGAACTGTGGATAAGGCACTGAGGGATCAGCCATATGGTAACAGGAAAATGGCAGCCATTTATGGGACCAGAGGACGATCATTTGTTTTGTGGGCAGTGACCAAAACTAAAATGAAAAAAAGCAGGAAGACTAGGGAAAGCACCTGGTGCTGCCAAGTGGAAGAGCTGATGCCATAAACCAGGTTGGTGATTATGCAGATGTAATCCTTTTATCAATCTGTCCCAGCATATGGTGAACAGGAGAACAAAGATGGCCAAAATACCAAAGCATACTCTCTTCTCGAGACTCCTGAAGGTATCCAAGAGCTATGAGAAGTAGGACCAGACACGACTCTGAGACTGGTGACTGTGTCTTCAAGACGAGGATGATGAAGGCCAAAACTACTGCTGTCAGCAAGGCATTGTTGTTAAGAATATAAAAAGGAAATAAAAAGAGAAAAAAAGTGCACACCAATGCAAAGTGCGGATCTATCTCCATGTTAAAATGAGCACTGATGGGATTGTTTCCCACTCTGTGGGATGCCAGGATGCTCGTGATGCCCTGAAGGTTTCACACCACTTAGGTCTGGCTGAGACCCATAAGCCAGAGTTGTGCAGAGCAAATACCGACATAACAGAGCTCTGGTACTTGCATTTAGCTAAGCTTCAGTCTGCCTTTTATCTCAGCACTCCCTGAGCCTTTTATTTTAACATGGCATCTCCTCCTCACCCTTTCATCCCTCCTGCCTACTTATGAGAACACGACCCCAGCTGCTAACCCTCAACCCGGCTTTGTGGACTGCCACAGGCTCTCCTTCGATGAAACCACCCCTAAGTTATTCATCTTGAGGCTCAGGACACGTGCAGCAAGAATGGCAAACACCATGGCAGCTCAGTGGCAGGGAAAGGGAATCACCAACACGCCTGGGAAGCCGTGTCCTGGCCAGTCCCACTGCTAGCTGTTGCTCCATTTAGCAGCAGGGATGCTGTTTGTCATGCTGTGAATTACTGATCACATTAATTAAACCAGAACTCCCCAGCTCATCAGCTGGTTACCAGCCAGCACTTAGACGGCACTGAACTGAAGATACTCCTGGGGAAATCTTGCCTGGATGAAGTTTAGACATTGTTGGTTTCTATTTGTAATGTTTACCTAATATACAGTGCATAATTGTGATTCCTGAAAGCATCAGGCTTTGTATTCTAGCCTTTCCAGAATAAACAAAAGGCAGCGTATGCAATGGGAACAAAAAAAACCATGGTAAACATATGCCCCAACTTTCTGCACAGAGCAGATCATCAGTATGCACAGCAGGTCATATTGCAGGACACAGAAACACTCTCCCAAGGCTGTGTCAAATCCATCAGTGGTTTTGCTAATTGATAAAAGAATGTTTGAGGCTGGAAGCCAGTTCAGGTTCACATCACATCCCCCTCCCAGACGGCACTGAAATATTATGTTGGTGCTGGGAGTAGCAACAATACAGTTCTCCTCAAAGACCTGTTGCCATCTGTTGCCAAACCACATCAGAAGGGGATGACAAGAGTCTTTAGTCCATCACCCTCTCATGTGCTAAGTGGAGAGACAGGAAGCAGCAGAGACATTCTCATGCTGTCAACAATTTCAGGAACAGATTAATTGAAGCTGGCAGTCAGAAATGGGCTGATACAGACTGACTGGAGTGAAATTACTCAATATTTGGCCAAGGCAAGTATATGCAATTTTTATAGAATATTTCTGTAAGAACATTTCACTAGGTTTTAATTAGATAGGTGAGAAAACAGATGCAGAGACTTAAAGTAGATTTTTTTTTTGTCATTTTTTCATTCTTTTTAAAACATAAGAGTTATTAACTTGGGTCTAGCTTGCATTTATTTCTACTATATTATAAATATTTATCAGACAAAAATTACAAAGTAGTGAGAAAGAAAAGAGTTAGTATTAAAGTATAAGATAAATCATTATGTCAAAAAGCTTGCAAAAAGAATCAGCATTCAATTACTCCAGATATCTGTTTGTCCTTTCTGACGACAGAGTTCCGTGACAGTCTCACATTTATAACAGGCACAAATTAAAGTGAGAAACACAAAGGCAATTTTTGCAAGTGCTTATAACTTGAGATTGTGGCTGGCCAAAAGCAGATACACTCACTAGAGTTTCAGTCACATAACACTGAAAACTGATTACCAGAGCCATTACCACACTGAACAGTCCCTGTTAGATTGAAAGCAAAAGCCAAAATGTAAAATCTTTATCCCATCTTATTAAATGGCTATTAAATAATAGAAATGCACCAGTAAGTATTTCAGAGTGACATTTACAAGCAATAAAGCACAGGAGACAAGGCAGACAATTTTCTCCCAAGTGTGTGACTGTAGCACAGACACAGTTTTCAGAACGGTGCAACGGGGCAGCAGCAGGTCACTCCAAGGATTGTGGGTCTGCGATGTTTGTTACAGCTCTGCTTTACACGCTTACCCTTCACACGTGTTGCCACTCCTGACAAGGGCAGTCCATGCCCAGACACAGATAACATCACACACTTACAGCCACCAGGGCAAAAGGTCACCAACCAGATTGCTTCTGTCACTGCTGAAATGATCACCCCCCCACTGTCACAGTGCCCAGGGGCAGACTGGACAGCAGCACAGGGCTCTTTCCTGCCCTCCCACAGAAAGCACAAGGTCCAGGGGATACTTAAGTGACCCGTAAGGAGGGACACTTTGGGTGAGCTGGGAAGCCCATCCCAGCACATCTCTGGCATCTTTTCCTACATGAAGCTACTTTGAAGTATTCCATTTTGTACATCCCAATCCAAGGCCAACACCTCAGAGCCAGCTGCCCACCCCACCACAAGCACCTCACATGGGACAGAAGAGGTGAACCAACCACATTAGAAATTATGTCATCTAGGAAAGAAAAGGGGGAAGGCAGTAGACTGAAGAGGAAGGCAAAGGGCCTTCTGCAGCAAAACAAGACTATGAGCAGGGACAATCAAGGGAGGAATATCAGCAGCTTCAGCCAAAGCTTCCTTCGCAGCACCTGTGCTCTGCACAGAGCTGGTCACAGCAGCGGAGGAGGGCTCAGGAAGCCACTGACATTGCTAGTCTGAGAGGCACCAAGCATTGTCCCCCATCCATCTATCCTAGGTGAATCAAATTTACTGAACATGGGGCAAGTTCTCGCAGCTGACAAAGACTCCTCTGAGCAACGAAACATAAATGCAGAATGCCTTGGCCATACTGTCATGGCTTTCCCTGCTGCCACGGATGAACGTGCAGCAGTGTATTTTCACACTCTGCAGAGTGGCTGCCTGCTCAAGACTTTGTCATCAGCTTGTAGTGAATGGCTCCTGTTAAATAATGCAATATTTCCTTTTGCATTTGTAGCAGAACTGGCACAAAGGAATGCAAGAAACAATACAACACCACCAAAGTAAGCGAGGAAGCCAGCAGATGTGCCTCAGCAGCACACAAACTGCCTGGCAATTTGCAATTGTTTTCATTTACATGTTTCCAGCTACAGCTGAAAGCAAGGAGAGCTGGAGTGTGTCATCACTTTGTAAGCTAAACCATGGCCCTTTTTCCATTATGTGATTCCCTGGAATTGTTCCCACACTTGACACCTCTCTAAAGACTGTATTTGCTGAGCAAGTAGTATGAGGATTTTACTTGAGCATTCAAACAGGATTGAACCACTTCTTGGTCCTTCTTGTCACAGACAGCATTTGCACTAACTTTTGTGACATGAGGATTATCTGCAGAGGCTGACATCTCTCTGTGCATTGCCTTCCACACAACTTTATCCAGTGCTAAAGGTTGGCTCATCACCCACAGTCATTTTTGTGCAATAACCCTGGGGCTGGGACTCCACAGAATAATACCTGGTCTCAGAGAAACAGCAGTGTATGACACTCAGCAGACAATCAGCAGATGCAGTTACAGTGCCATGAAGCATTTCTTTGGCAACTTACTTCCCAGATACTTGGCACTTGGCTGATCTGTTTTCTTCACATCTTGCACCATTTTTCTTATTGGCCCCAATTCAACAAGAGGCTTAAGCATGTCAGGGCAGAGCTTGAAGTCACATATGTGCTCATGGCTCATGAAACCATGCCTGATGGTTTCAGCCTCACCAACTCTGCCTTCATTGCCAAGAGTGGCATGATGAGCTGGAAGCAAGAGAGAGGGCTGTTTGAACAGTTTAGCAATTAAGAAACCAAAAGACGCTCTCAAATGTGCTCTGTATATAGATGTTTTCCACAGACTGTTGTTGTCTTGTCTTGGAAGAAATGTGTTACAAGATGAGCATTATTTCCTTTTTCACCATAGCATAGCCATGATTTGATATTTGTATCAGCAAGCAAAGCAAATACTTCATAAAAGCTTTTAATAGTGTAATTCAGCTAACAGTGGCAACAGTAATCAGCAGCTTTCTCCAGACACTGAGCAATCTGACAGCTTTGTCTGATTGCATCTCAATATTTTGCTAAAAGCAGGGCCTGCTGTAAATGGGTGGATTCAAAATGCAGCACGATTGAACAGGTGTGTATAGGGGATGATCGTGGTCTCTATGAAATGTTCATACTGTGCAAGAGAAAACAAATGGGAAAGTGAAGAAAAATGCACATCTTCAAATTTTGTCCATATTAAATGAATATCAATTGCACCCACTTCACTGAATTATAAGTTCTGCCAGTGAGCAGATTTATGTATGCTTTGAGATTATACTGAACAATCTTCTCATTAAAAATAGCTCAAACATGACAGATGTAAAAGAAATTCTGATTTAGGTGCCACTAACTGTATTTTGCATGTTTAGAAAAATCACATACATATATAGTGCCTCTAACAGAGGTGGATAGTTCAAAAATCAAGTTAACAAAGTCAGGGGTAGCATTATTTATTAATTCATACTTTTAAAGGTGACATGCTGCACTGAGCAGTAAGTTGTTTTTCACTTAGCTGTGCCTCCTCTGTATTTACCAAGGCATAACCTTAAAGTGTTTTCACAAAATATCTCCACTGTTTTCCTAACCTAAAGCTTCACCAGTTCTGTGACACCCCTTAACTGTAATTATACTTGCTCTGGAATTGCACCCTAAATAGAAATGGAACTATTCATGCTGCAAATTGAAACTCTTCAAAGCGAAGCCATACAAATAACCTGCATTAGCATTAACCTCCCCCCAAAATTTGGTAAGATCACTCCTGTTTCTCAGAAAGATGATACTAATTGTTTCTACATTATCAAGTCCAGGCAAACATGTTCAAACCAACAAGTAAATGGTCGAATGACTCAAAAATTTCACTTTAACCTTTAGAATAAAAGGATGACCTCATGCAAAGAGCCACTAAACCATGGTCAGAGCGCTCTCTCTACATGGGAGGTAAAGCAGCCAGAACAGGTGGCATTTCACACATTACAGTCAGGGTCTGTGGCACGTACAGAACAAAACAAAACCACTTTGGGGATTGTGTAGCAAATGAGGAAGAAACAACACAAGAAGAGTGTCACAAGCTTTCTTTGGCCAAGGTAAAAAGAACCCACGGTGGTGCCAAGCCATAATCCTGCTGCCTTGCTCCAGCTCTCTCTAAGCCATTGCATGAGCTCACCTGCTGCACGTGGGGCAGCTCCCCAGGAAGGTCTCAACCAGCACCTGCCCCATCCTCTCTGCTAGCCTGGCCTTTGTTAAAGGACAGAGTTAATTACTATTTCATCTCCATTTATCTCTTCCCATCCTTAGTCTCTTGTATCCTTCCCTGTCCTGCTACCCTGTGTTGCTGTAACTCATTGTCACCCCGTGAGTCAGGCTCAGGTCTTACTCATCGTTACAGCTACAATAGACATCAGTAATAACAATAGGAAAAATATGCTACTCCCTTGTTCACCTAGAAAATATAACCATTGAATGGTAATCAATTACTATTTTCCTATTATCAATAGTCGATCTCACTGGTCAGATGATTGAACACCTTATTGCCATAGGTGTTCAGGCAGCAGGACCCACACAGCCAGCACATGGCCTTTCTGCACTTACATGCCCATCTGAATTTTCACTGGGAAGACCCAGTCCCCCATCCCACCACATGTCTAAGCCAGAGTAAGGAAAATTCCCAATTCTTTGCTTGTTATGCTTAATATTATTGCTGATTATCTGCTAAAGAAATGAACTCTCAAAACCAAAACCTCTGATTTCAGTGGTGTCAGATTTTAATGCACTGTGTGCAAAATAGAGAGGAAAACTGCTTTGCAATAAGAAAAACCAGCATATATTCTAGAGGAACCAATCCTGCAAGAGAAAGGAATGAAGCTGCAAGAATAAGCACACAGTTTTCACCTCTAACTTCTACAATTCCATTATGGAAATTTTGGGGATATTTACTTGGAGTAAATGCATTACTTCCGTGAACCAGCAGGGCTGGAGTTGAATTATTTCAGGAGAAAAATTATATTAACATTTATTCTTGAAATGCAGCATTATGATAACACACTTTACACTGGGAACATTCCTACAAACAGGGTTTTTTTAAACTAATAATGCCAGTTCTTCTCCTGCTGAACAGACTATTAATATTCTCAAGTAATTCATTAGTAAGACAGTCCTACTAATTAATTGCTGCAGGCCTAGTTACACACTGTTATATTTGTTAAAGAGGCACAGTCACTGTAACATTGACTGACCAAATCCACAACATTCATCTACAGCAAGTGGTAGATTTACAACAGAACCAACATTTGCATGAAAAAGAAAATTCAAGGAGATACCAACACAGTCCTACATCAGAAACGTAATTTACTGCCTAAGCTAGGAGCAGAGCTGTCATTCCATGAAATGGCTGGAAATGCCTTTCCTGGTCCAGGAAAAGGACACAGTAACCCCATAACTCCTCCTGAATAGTTCTCAACTAGATAGTTAAGAGCTAGATAATGAGGGATTTTATATTATATAGAATTATATTAATTGTATATGTTCATGGTGTGCATCTTAAAGCCCAGCAACCCTTCTTCCAACCCACCCCAGGTGTAGAGACAGGTCTTCCCTACTTCACAAGGGGCAGCAAGGCATGGTGACTCCTGAAATCACCCTGAAATGAGCCCCAGGCAGGCAAGCCAGGCAGCCAGCAGCTGTGTTGGCTGAGCAAAGATGAGTCATTTTGTCTTGCCTTGTGAGGGTGTTTTTGTTGTTTGAAGTAATAAACAGGGCCCTGAGGAAGAGCCTGAAAGTGATCTGAGCATGTTGTTCAATCCTCATTGCCTGTTTCCCCAGCAGTCTATGCTAATTGTACCCAGCCTCATCCCAAATCTGAAACACACAGCTGCCTACCTGACTTACTTAGATTTATTAGCTACAACAGCCACCTGCAAAAAGATTTCAGCATTACTGCACAAAAACCTAGGACAGAGAAGCATGCAGTAGTACTCATACAGACGTTTTCTTGTTGGATTTGTGCTCTTTAATTAAGCAAAACGTGAAGAAGGACAAACACAAAAGACAGTAGCAAGTGTCTCTGGAGTCGGCGCACGCTACCTTTCCTGACAGTTGTACTGCTGAATTTTAATAGCTCACCCTGCTATTCTCTTCGCTTCAGTTTCAAAATCACATTACAGGCAAGTACAGTGTAAGGTTAGCATCTTCAAGAGTCCTTTGCAACTTGTTTTCTAGAAACAGCATCTTTGAATGTGATTGTTATCGGAATCCCTGTGTTACTCTACATCAGCTGTAAAACTGCTTATGCAAACAGGGGATAACAGAACATTTCCCTGGGGATTTGTGAGCCTCAAGTCCACATACTGTCGGTGGACACACAGAGAAACTTTGGTCATTGAAGTGCATTACTAACACCAACTGGAAAGAGAAAAATACCTAAACATGCTTAACTGTGTTGAAGTATTCACATGCCCAGAGATGGGAGGTATGAAAAGAATAATTTTCACCTATAATAGCATTGATAGATTTGAATAATAGATTTCATTTCAAGCCATGGAGAGATAGCATCTCATATAAAAGGAACTTACAGGAAGGGGCCCCTTTCAGATCTTCAGGTAATCCAGTTGAGAAAAGCAGAACATTTCTATCCCCCTTTGGATGATTTTTTCCTGCCTATGGGCAGCAACACTTCATATCTGGGTACACACACTCAGAAAACACCCAGATAACTACAGTCCTATGACTGGTGTTAAAAAACAGTGGGAGGGAGAAATGAGCATCTTTCCAGAAACTGCCGGGATTGTCACCCCACAGGTAGTGGCAACCGAGATGAGACTTTAACGGGGGACAGATCGTTCCCATCTACTTAATAAGGACGACTCCTGGTCCAAATGAAGCAGACAGGGGCAGGTTGCTCCAAGGGCTGGAGAGCAGTCACAGCCTCCTGGCTCCCTCTGGCCACCCCAGGGAGCATAGAGTCAGCGACCCAGTTTCTCAGACCTTTCCTCTCGTTGTTCCCTGCCCCACTTCAGCTTCCCAGCCCTCGGGCTAAGACAGGAAAACGTGGTTTTCTGTGCTCTGCTGAGAATCCTTGAACCAGTCTGAGAAACTCTGCAGAGTTTTTGCACCTTCTATTGAGACTTCTGGGCTATATACTCAGTTTGCCAGTACATGAGCAAAATGCAAAATGCCAGACTCCAGGACAGGGTAATTCAGCGGTGAGCTGGGCTAGGGATGGCTTGACTCAGAGTTTGGAGGATCCTGCATTGTAACACACACTTAGAAAAACCAAGACCTTAGCAACAAAACTCAGGATCCAACTACTACCACAGCACAAAGAAGTCATTACATACATAGCACATACACTACTGCTGCTGAGACCCAGCAGGCCCCCAGACTCCCATTCTCAACAGCATCTGGTCCTCACCCACCCCCCATGTACACAGGACAGAAACCAGCACAGGGGCTACAGAGTAGAAAGCACCAGGGATGAAACTGCCCACCTCAATTCACCAAGCAATTGTTTTCAGGGGAAATTGTGAAATCATGTTTTAATATCAGTACACCTTTCTGCCATATAAGCCCAATGCATCTTTCAGCCAAAGTAACGACATCCATGTCTCAAGAAAAAAACCAAAATTATTATTGATCCAGGAAACAGCAGTTTATAACTGGGCTAGAGCACTTACTAGCCTCCTTCAATGGTGCATTATACTACCTTGGTTTTTTTCTTTTTCTATTAAAAGAAATAATTTTCAGCACTTGTGACTTTATGGAAGGATGAACAAGAATGGATTATTCAACGTTTTCAGAGAATCTCTTCGTTGCCAACAGGTTACTGCAAAGCAGAAACTAAAAACCTGCCACTGATTAATTCACAATCTTTTACTGTTTTTATTTGCCCAGCTTTCAAACAGAAAATATTATGGCTTTTTTTTCTTCTCTTAACACTTAACTATCAATTGCAGTCAATCAACTAGGTAAGGGGATGGAAGAGATTTTACTGAAAGTGCCATTAGACTGTGTAATATGTATATATACTCTATGGCAAGTAATAATTCAAATTCACCTGAACTCTGTTTTTCACAGAAGTTAATTCAGTTGTGACAACAAAATATATAAAAATATGTTGCCAGTGAACATTAACTACATTTTGTCTGTTATTTTGTATTTTACCACGTTGTCAAGGAACAGATTTACAATAAAACACAAAATACAAACTCTTCTGATGTCCAAACATGTCTAGATGGTGCTTTGCCTGACATTAGTAAGAAATTGCTCATAATTTGCACTTATAAGGCTCAGTTGGTAGCAAGCCTGTATATGAATTTATACAAATCAAAAGCCCATTTTAGTACTTTGTGTGAGAAGCACTGTTTCTTTACTGACAATTCTTTGGTTTTAATGAGTCCTATACTCTGTAAAATGCATGTTCTGAACTTAATGGGAAAATGCACTACAGGATATAAATGTATCAACCAGAATACATCATTGTAAATTATTCTTACAGCAAATAGTACAACATTTTAGCTTCAGTCAGCAACAGCAAAGGAAGAGGGATCTCTAGCAGTGTAGTTGGAATGGGCAGTACGTGTGCTCAGACACATCAGCTCATTGCTGGCTGTGCCACATTCCTGTGTCACTGAGACAACATCACTGTTGGCTTCGTTTTACTTTTTGTTAAGTTTGTGTGGCTATGCAGTGTTTTCTGTGGCTGAACTCTTTAGCTTGTGCTCTGTTTCATTCCCATGAA
Organism: Margarornis squamiger; assembly: GCA_035222235.1. Lineage (NCBI taxonomy): Eukaryota > Metazoa > Chordata > Aves > Passeriformes > Furnariidae > Margarornis > Margarornis squamiger. Next base: position 9,554,754 of record JAWWTY010000138.1, on the reverse strand, counting down.
TAGTTTGCAGCCTTATTACCATGCCACTCTTTGGAATAATTTACATTAATTATTAAATTAACCTGCTACCAGTCCTCAAACTACTGTGATGACACATGACAACAAAGACACCAGGTGCATTCAAGCTTTCATTGACTACCTTTTATCTTCTAGAAACCCAACTAAAGTTTTGACCATGTCATAGGTAAGAATGTGTTTTTAACAAGGATTCTACTTTTTTTGGTATCATAAAATTATAAAGACAATGACATATATGCTACAAAACAAAACAACAGACTAGTCAATTTTATATTACTGCCACAAAGTCTTCTCGAGGCAATAATTAGGTATTAGCAATTATTTTCACAAAGCATTCTGGGGACAGTACCAACATTATATGCCCTTTGAAATATCTAATAAAAGGAAATACAGCACAGCAGAAAACCACTTTTTCTTTAGATTATTAAATGTGAATGAAATATATTTACCACCTTTTGAGGCAAAAATAGTGTATACAGGGACATAGCAGCAGCCTGTTACTACAGGGATCCACTGAAAGGAACAGAGTTTTGTTCTGAAAACCTGAAAGACAACATATTAAAACAAGATGCTCACCTAGAGTAATACTGGATTTTACAGTACAGAGCAGAAAGATGATTTATAAGTTCTCCTTAGTGACTTCATAAGCAGATGTTCGCATAGAACACTGGTCCAACACTTCTTTTAGCAGGCCATGAGCTCTCAACAAAAAACTGCAAAGTAAGCTGGAGTATTAAGTGCTGAACATGCAGATGAGGTACTGGGAGATACACTGCAGAAATACAAGAACAGTTCAACAGTGCTTAGAGAGCCAATGCATAAACAACCTTTATTGCTCTCCAGCACTTCATTCTACGTAATAAATCACTACTGTACATCCCAGCATCTGTGTTGTCCAGAGTTTCTCAAACAGCTCAGACAAGCACAGCGTTAACAAGCATAGCAAGGACAAATCTACCCCTACCTGGGAGAAAACAGCTACCAGTACAAGTTGAAGTGTCCAAAACAAACCACTATATGACTTAAAATATGTCTTTTGCCTGCTTTTTAAAAGTGTTAGAGGACTGCATCACTGTGAACTATTTTCTGAGTCAATTCTTTCCCAGATACTTTCTCAATGTAAGGAAATGAGCTCAAGACAGCAGGTGGGTATAAGAACAGTTCAGGGAAATATGACCCATAATGTGCTCTGCAAGAAAAGAAATCAAAGTGTTTCACATAACACATCACAGCAGTCTCTGAAGGTCTGATCTTCTGCTAAAAAAATCTCACTTCCCAAAGCTTACAAGACAACAGAACACTAATAATTCTACATGGAGCCCATAGCATTTAAAGAGCTACAGGAAGGGAAAAATAAATTCAGCTCTTGTAAACATGGTCTCAAAGAGAATAAGAGGGAAGAGAAGGGCAATTCCTCATGTCAGACCTTAACAGAGTGGAGCAATAAATTCAAGCCTCTGTTGTCAGGTGTGCTGAGTGAGTGAGACAAAAATCCAGCACAGCAAGCTCTGACCAAGGTAGGTCTGCCCGTCAGGTAGGTCAGATGGGACACAGAGTTCAAGCTTTGCCCCATCTTCCAGGAAAATGGGCATGGCTATCCCATTTCAGTGGTGCAGGAAGAGGAGGAGCACATTACTGCTGCTGGAAGCAGCTAGACCTAGCACAGAAGAAATTGCAAGAAGAAAAAGTAAAGAAGCAGCAAATCTCCATGTGCAGCTTCAGTCAGAGGTTCCTGCTAATGGTAAGAGTTCTGCAAGTTTTCCCTTATCCCACTAAAGTGGGTTATTTGAAAAATGCTGCCTTTTAGTTCTTTGCCCAATAGAAAATAACTCCATTTGCTCTAACACAGTACAACAAAACATTAGTGAAATGTGAGCTATCACTTGAGAAAAGCATTCTCCAAAATTGCTCTGTATAAGCCAACAGAAACTCTTGCTATGAGTGAATAAAGCCCAACTCAAGGTGGAGAAAAAGAAAAAAAAACCACAATTCTGCTCCTTAAACAATTAAGGCTACTCCCTCTTTCTTAAGGAATTTGAACACTTTTTCTTTATGTATTTCCTGAAAGCCCCCATCCCTGCAAATGAAAGCCCACACCAACTGTTTAGGCACAGCTTTGCAGTAAAACCTGGCTGCCACCCTTCAGCTTTCCCTCCCTCCAGAGTGCTGCAGCAATGCTGCGGCACACACAGGTACCTCTCACGGTTATGGGTCCCTCTGGAAACAACGGTGCCAGGGAAATGAAAGGAAAAAGGACCAGGATTTATTACACAAACACACTGCCTGCTTCTTTTCACTGACCTCCCCTTCAGTACGTGCTATTTTCCTATGAAAGCTCTGGCCTCTGCACCATCCAAAGCCCAACTACAGCAGGACCAGCATCTCCTACAAACAAAGGCAGACAGGATGAAGCGAGGCTGCCCCACACCTGGTTTCAAGCCAGAACTCCAGTACTCCTGGCTCCATGCTGTACCACCCAGATGACCCAGGCATGAGGAACGGGGAGCTGTGACCCTCCCCATCAGCCCCTGTGACCTATGAGCCCTCAGCATCCCTCTGGCCCCCATACTCCACAAGGTTCCTACTTCAGCATGGGCAGGGAGATGGGTGAGCTTAAAGGTGAAAAAGGATATCAGAATAGAGAGGGGATGAGGAACGTGGCTTGGAGAAAGTAAGGTGAATGTAAGTCAGAAATTCAACTTGCAGTTCTCAGTGTTGCCTCAAATCACAGCCCATTAAAAAAAAAAGAAAAACAAACACTAAACTCAGCTGACCTTTCCCAGTTTGCACACACAGAAATTATTTTTCTAAAGATAAATCAGTTTTTGCTACCTACTAACCATGAAGGCACTTGATTAATAACTAAAGATTCCCTTTGCACTTTCTCTGACCCATCTTTTTAAGCAACCAAGAGGATACAGTACATACACAGCAGAGCACTCATGCAGCTTGACAGATGGACTTGCAGCAGTTTTTACATTTCATTAGACAGCAGAAAACTTGGGACTGTGTCAGAGAGCTTTCAATGAAAACTGGAACCCACTTCTTTTTCTAATCCTTTATCTCCTCCTGTTGTGAGGCCAAAAGCACACTTTGTGACAGAAAGCACAGAATAAGAAAGGGACGTGAAGGAAGATGAAAAAGGGAGCTGGCCCACTTTGGTAGGATGGGGAGCTGGAGGATTTTCTTCCACCTTTGCTCAAGGGCAGATCTGACCACCACACACCTTCCAGACTTGCTTGCTACAGAGTCCAGCTCAGTGACAGCCATCTCCAGGACCCCACGGATGAGACACCCCAAACTCTACCTGAATATTCCAAGCTAAACCAAGTGCAGAAATCACAAACTTTGCCCTATCATCTTGCTGATAAAACAGAACTGTGTGTAGAGTCTTCATTAATTTTTCTGTTCAGAGATTTTACATGTGGATTTGATACTGACTCCCACAAGCACTGCATAGGTGCCTTGTATTTCTCATAGCTGGTTCACACTCAAAGACTGGTATTCAGCTTTCACTTATTCTGTGCACAAAATCTCACACACACTTCTAGGCTTACATCTGCTCCACAGCTTCCTTGGCTGCAGGCGTAGGGAGAAATGAGACAGAGAGAGCTCGCAGCATTTTGCCCACTGTGTTCTGTGTGTTTCCCTACAAAATCTCAACTGCTGCACACATTTTATTGTCAAAGGCAGATGGTCAAACAAGATGTGAAAAATGTCCCAAATGTAATTGACTGAGAGTGTCCCTGAGCCACTGGGGAAAATTGAAGTGAAATTTTTGATCAGATCAGGGAAACCTCTAAATTCACCCAACTGGAAACTGTTTACACAGACCTCTGCAGAAAGAGACCAGTAAAACTTCCTGGCTTCATTCAAAGTCACAGTGATACCCCCAGGCCTGTTTCATCCTCCAACTATTCTTTAATATGCTGAGAAGTTTTTCATTTGTTCCACTTTCTTGCCCTCATCAGGCTTCAAGAGGAAAACTGAATTAGTTTCTTCTCAGGATGTGCAAAACTTGGGAAGGGAGTGGTATGTGTGGAGTGCAAAATAAAATCAGAGGACCAGATGTATTTCACCTCTTTTGCCCCTCTAACAGATGGGCAGTTATTCTTCTACTCAGAAATCTGTCTCAAGACAAAAATGTGAGCCAAAGCCCTGAGGGGAATGGGTTTGAGGTGTTGAAGGGTCTTTTTTTTTTTTTTACTTTTCAGAGAGTTCAGGTGGAGGGAGAATAAACTTCTGTCCCTGTGCATTCAACCAGAGCTTTTGATGCAAGTGCCCTGAAATACTTCCAAAAGTAGATGCTAAAATTCAACTTCTTACACTGCACCAGCACAATTACTCACTGCCTGGCACAGAGACATGGATCTGTCTGGGACAGACACCCTTCTTGCAGGAAGGCCCACCACTGCCTATTCTGAAAGCTCCATCCTACCAGCTGCTTATGAATTATAGTTTTTATCTGTGTTTCCCATTTCTCAACCCTCAGTGAGCATTCAGGGAAAAATTAATCAGGACTCCTCTCCCTTTTTGGGACAGATATTAGAGCGGAGTACTGTTTCCTCCCTGCCACAGTTGGAAAAAAAGAGAAGGGATAAGCTCAGAAAGTCCTCAGGCTGCAGGAATGGTCATACCCAGAAATTTCAGTTCTCCAGCTGTCAGACTGGCCACAGGAACAGCCAAATGACAATTAATTTACCACATTAAGCCCTAACCCTATCTATCTCTTCCACCTATATTTTGACTGCATAAAGACAGAAGCCAAGATCCTTACACTAAGGAATTATAAAGTACAGCACTTCAATATATAAAAAAGTCTTTCCCCAGCCAGTGCTACAAACTGCAGTAGGGCAGGAGCTGTTGTTCACACAAGCACACTGCTCCTACCATCGCTGCTGCTATCAGGCTGAAGGGAACAAATGTTTCTCTTCTTTCCAAAAGACACAGGCCAAGGTCAAAGCTTATGTCATCACAAAGGCAAAACATGAGAAGCCTACACATTGCTTTCAGCAAGACTTCATTTTGCTGACATGCAGTTTTCTATTCATTTAGGACATTTCCATCTAAGATTAAAAGCCAGAGGGTACACTCTGTGCTGACCTTCCTCTAACAATTAAATAGAACACAAAATCTTCAGGCTTCAGAGGGAAAAAATTGATGCCAATTTAGTCTTAGATAACACAGCATCAGTGAGCCCAATCAATAGTGTACACGAGACAGTCAGCAATTTAGGCACCTTGTTACATTTCTTTTTTAGGGTGCATACTAGCAAAGGGGAAAATTGCTATAAGGATCAAAGCATAGTAGAGAAAAGCTGATAATTGACTACAATTGCAGCTCAGTATTACATTTCTGAAAAGATACCACAAGAGCAATTCACAGCATTCTCTGAGACTCATTTTCTTCACCAAGATCTTGAAAAATATTCTTCTTTATTGTTTAGCTATTAATTGTACTGGAAACTTACTTATCCTGAAGGATATCTATTCCAGCACAAAAGGATTTTATTTAATATTTTCATCTAAATAAAAAACATGGTTCTGTTTGGGAGCAGAGATATGCTGGCTGCATTACATTATTCTCAAAGTCAAGTTCAACAGATCAGTTTTCCAAGACTGCAAAAAAATAAGAGGAACAGAAATTGGAAGTACATTTAAGACCCTATAAAGCATGATGTATGAGGCAAATGCACATGATTACCCCGCATTAGAGACATTTTATTTTATTATGTTTCAATTTCAGTAGATTTAGATTTTATTTTTCCTCTCCAGAAAGAGAAGTTGTGATTCATCACAATTTATGTGACTATTCTGACTGTTGCTTTATGGCTGTCTGACCCAGCCTGTGTTCAGCTGCAGGGTCAGACGAGTCCCAGAACTTGGGCCTTTTTCTCTTTTATGCAGAGGGTCCCTGGTGTCAAGAAAATTCAGTGTCAGACCACGGAGGGAGTCTTTCAAACAACTCTTCCTTTTCACCTCTAGGCGACATTTTGTTGGAAGAGCTCTGTCTGGCCAAATTTTCAAAAGCTGCTTTGTCTTTTCTGAAAGCACCGGCCTCCAGTAAATTTCTTTCTAATGAACTGAAAATTATCATTCCAGGCCTTGAGCTACACTTTATTCTAAAATAAAACTTGTAAGGCAAGGCCTTTCACTGCCAGGCAGATATGACAAAGCCTTGTCAAAAGGACTGCAGCAGCTATAACTAATGGCTCAAAACGACCTAACAGGGAGGATGCAGCAGCAATCCCAGTTCCCATAGCTGGAGATTGCCAGGATGAGGTCTAAGGCAGAACACAAGCACTCTAAGCCAGTATTCCAGTGTTGACCATTTAGACTCTTAATCCCCAGGACTGAGACTCAAACTCAGAGTTAAGCCCCTAGGCAGATGCTAATGCTGCACAGTCTTCTAAGTCTGAATGACTTCACACACTCTAGATCCAAAGAAGGTGCGTTCCTGAGAAAAGGCACCTATAAATAGTTTTTGTAAGAAATGAGGTGTCAAAATGTGTCCACCAGCACAGAAGATTTTATATCAGAGGCAGATAACAGCAAATATTTCTAACCTGCCAATGATCTGTATGTACATGTCCTGCCTCCACACTATGGTATTTCAGCACATTCCAAGGTAGGACATCCTTTAGCTGGGCATACACAGACCATTATTACTCAAAGTTCCTGTTCCTGACAGCCCAGAAAGGACAAGAAGGAATATTTTAAGATTGGAATAGCTACCTCATTCACTCAGGAAATGAGGGGCTCCAATTCTAAGTTGCTACTTTGGTGGAGTCAGGTGAATAAGAGGAAAGTGCAACCCCCCCAGAAACAAGATGTTGGCAAAACGTGATGAATACCAGCTGCTGTCCACGTTCCTTAGTTGTGTTCCTCTGATGTTTAATAAGAATTCTGGTTGCATTACATATATATGCCAGAACAGTTAATTTTTCAAACAGTCACTGCCAAGGAAGTAAATTAGGAAAAGTTACTAATTAAGAGACATTGAGGTTGTCTAACAGTTCTTCCTAGAAAGGTAATAACAACACAAACAAAAGCAAGCTTTCACTGAAGTAAAGACCATGGCATATTAAGGAGCTAATTAACACAAAGCAACACAAGTTTATGACCTCAATTAAAAAAAAACAAACCCACATGAGACATATCTCTGATTGCCTACTTGAGAAACAATTGAGAACTGGACCAGTAAGATCAGACTCCCTCCACATGTTTCAAGCACACATTGATTGGAAATGTCAAATAATCAAAATCTCATTAACAGGAATGTGTCCTGCATTGATCTGACCCTCTATCCAGTCAGCAGAAGTGTTGAGTTGGGTTTCTGCAGTGGAGAAATACCATGAATGGCTGGTTAAGAAAAAGAGTAAAATGTATTAAGCAGAGAAACAGACATGCTTTTACCCTCTGGCAATCCATCTGATGTATGATTATTTCATTATTGAAAGTTTTATTATCCAAGCAGGTTCTGGGCTTGTTTCTTTTTTAAGCCAGGAAGATGATTCATTAATCCTGTTACATGGTTCCCATCACAAACCAAAGAGATACTGAGGCTGAGTCTGCTCCCACTTGGACAAGTCCCTGGAGCTGCCTTGGTATAAAACTGAGGTGAATATGAAGAGAACCAGGCTCTCAAATTACAGCAGTCACATACTTACCCCCAGTGGGAATACTATACACAGTACTGCACCAACAGGCAAGGAATTTAGGGGTTTCAAAGCACAGAGGCAGTCTTTAAACACTTCAAAAATAAAGAGCAGCTTATGCAAATTCACGTAGCTCCTGATATCACCTCATGCCAATGGGAAATGTCACTAACTTTTTTCTAAAAAGAAACGTTGAATAGCCAAAGAAAATTGCAGACTGCAGTTAAAAGGAAAGTTTCAATTTCCCAAAACAGATGAATTAAATAATTTGCTGATATGAAAAAGAAGTGAAGCATGGAGTTTCTCAATTCTCAGTTAACACAGAGCCCCAGTACTAGGGACTGCAGCCATGTGCCACACCCTCCTCTGCCTCAGGAAGCACGCTTTGTTTCTTTCTCCTGATCTCCCCTTCCCCAGGATCCCCAGCCATGGGCTCAAGCCTCTCCAAAGAGCCCTACTTCCTTCTATTGAAAGGAGGCACCTGCACTGAAATTTGCTCTTCTCACCCTTCCCTACTTCCTTGCCTATCCCACATTATGTCTTCCAAAATCAATTCCTTTTTCAGTACTCCTACCAAGGACTCAAGGTAGAGCATGTTATGCATTCACAGACACATTGCCAATGAGATTTCTGACACCTCTTTTCCCCACAGTTTTTCTGGGCAGTCAGAGCATCTGAAATTACCTTGAGCAGCCAAACACCCAGGCAAGAAGACACAAAAACCCTATTGATATATTCAGGGCCCTGACAGGTCTCACCACTGCAAAAGGAATTTCTCAACCATTGATATCAAAGTAGAGTGACCAGTCTCAGGGTTTACCTTCAGTTCTGCTGCAGTTTGAGTCAATAACCTCCCAGCCCCACAGATTACACTGCAGACTTCCTTGGCAATACATCATTCAGCAGTCACCAAGGTCCATACTTCTTGAGGGTGTGAAAGAATTCCCATTTTCCATTGATGAGCCTCACAGAATGATAGGAGGCAGCAGTAACAGGAGCTCTGATCTCTAGGTAGGTGCTTCACAGTGCTGTGAGGTGCTCATGGCACTGGTGTCCAAAGGGAACCTTGGGAGCTCCCTTTCATCCAATTCTGATTTCGTGGATTCGTCAAGCCCCCCCATTCTTTGTATCTTGTGTCTTACCATACCTACACCCAGAGCATTCTTATTTTAAATTCATAATCTTTCCAAAGTACAAATACCCACCTCATACATTCTCGTTGCATTCACCTCATTAATCTCCCTACTTGTCAAGGGCAGTCATTGAATTGAGCAACAGCACCAAAATCATTCATCCTTTTGTCATGGACCACCCCCAGCGATCAGCAAAAACACCCCCTCACAGCAAGAAGCCAAATCAGTGTCCAGAGTCAACAGACTTGTGCACTCACAACACACCTTCTCCTTCTAACCTTTCCCTCAGACAGCCAACAGGGAATTTCACATTAGAGATGCCCTTTGTATATTCCGTGCATTTTGGGGGAAACTAGCCTGTTTTCCTGTCTCCATTCATCTCCTCCTGATCTTTGAAGTCTATAGAGGCAGTTAATCTTCCTTCAGTGGGAACTGTAGCAGTGTCTTATTTTTATGCTATTGATCATTGCACTGTCTGTGTGGAATACCTAAAGTAACATAATTCAGTCACGGAAAATATGAAGGCAGTCAGGGAAGTCTCTAAGTGTTTTGATAGGAGCCTTGCCCCACATAAGTAAGAAAAAAAAGTAAAAACCTGGAAAAACAAAAAAGAAAAACTAAGGATTTTCAAATATTTGCCCTAGCTTCTTCCTAAAGACCCTGCAAAAAGCCAGGAGAAGGGAAACAATAAATTACATGCAGGAGAAACCTACTAACAAAATTGGCTCTTTCTGTGGCTACTTTCAACACGAAACGTGGTACTGGTGTGGGATTCAAATGGCAGAAGCCTTGCCCTCACTACAGATCTCCCCAACGGTCTCAATCAAGTGCCTTTATCTCAAGTCCTCTTCCCATCCTTTCCTACTCTTTCACTTCAAAATGAAAATTTTCAAAAGAAAAGAAAAACTAAGCTCTAAGAGCAGAGTTGTTCACTCCTGTTCACGTAACTACAGACTGAGTAGTACTTTTAACATGTTACCCAGGGCATGTTTACTCAAAACATATGATAGTAGAGGAAATCAATATTGAAACTATTATGACAACGAACACATCTGTTCAGCTATAAAAGGAATTCCAGTTATTCCTCATCTCCCACTATCTCCATGAAAAGCTTAAGAGAAGGGCAGGCACCTCTCCTCTTCCTTGCCAAAATCAATTACTCACATGCCCTGTGTGAGGTGTCACCTCCATAACACTTGTGGAAGCATCCCTGGCATGAGGATGCTGTGCAGGGCAGAGCTGCTGCTAAGGCAAGATCGAGAGCAGCATCTACAGCACCATCACTGCGTGGTGACACCTGGGGCACCCCTGCTTCTAGGTGCACATCCACCTAGGAAAGCAGCCACAGCACCATGGGAGATGTTATAGCTTTGGTTTAGGGCTGGCTTCTATACCTTTGTTGTGAACAAATGAGAAAAAGAAAAAAAACCAAACTGTAAAAGCAATAGGGATTTAGGGCTTGTCTGAGAAATATTATTTTTAATTTTTTTCTTCCACTTTCTGGGTTCAAGAATAGCCTATGAAATTGTTTCAAGACTGATTAAGCCTGACAAGAGATCTCAGGTGAAGGAAATCCTCCTAAACTCTGGAGTTTATCAAAGACTTGCATTGTATTTAAAATCAATAATCCTGCACAATCTACAGCATAAGTGCCTACCTTCTCTCACACAGCAACAAAATCACATTTAGGAGGATGCTGTCTAGATCCATCCAGCATGAGCAATAATAGCAGAACCATGAGACAACTTCAACTTCAGCATGTGCTTGCAGAGCACATCCCAAAACATCTGCCTAACACCAAATAGTCACCAGTGCTGGTAGAAGTGGGGTCCTGCTTAAGGCTGAGTTCACTCCCAGAATAGCCCATATACCTCTATCATGCCTACAGAGCCATGCTTCTGCTTTCCTGCACTCCTGAAAATTTTTTATCTTCCCCATCACTCAAATGCCAAAAGAGGCATTTGAGAATCTCACATCCAGCCCTGCAGGAGACAAGGTGAACTTGAGGCTTCCTTATCAAAGGATCTCTACTGCTTCACTCAGGGTAAGCATGCCTAAATGAGTTACTTCTGCTCAGTAGAGATGCAAAGTTATTCTTACGAAGATTTGTCTTTCTCATTGTTCTTTTCTTTGACAAACAAATACTTTTAGAATGGCCTATCTGTTCAACATATTTAGTAAAAAAATGTAAATAATGGAAAAAGTTCTGCTGATTTCCATGTCTATATCACCTCACAGTAAAAGCCTGTGGGATATAAAAATCCATATATTTTCCATTTCTTAATACAGGAGTAAGAAAAGGAATGGGTTTTTTAAATCTAAAAATGATACAAAAGTAACCAAAAAAATAAACATTTTTGTGGAGTTTTTACTTTTTATTTGACTAACTTCTAGCAGCTTCTAACCAAAGCTTTTATCAATTTTCCTGAAAGCAAGAATAAAGATGGACAATCCCATCAGCTGAAATTTGTACTTGCACATAAACATATTCCATTTTCAACTTCAGAAAATCAATGACAGCAGCTACTAAAATTCACCTGATCACGAAAACATGATTAAAGGGACTAATGCTAGCATATTCTAAAATATTTTTCACGTAAACAATTTCAAGCAAGATCACTTCAGGATTAAGATAGTAAATGAAGTGGCAACATAGAGCTGGACATTAGATCAAAGGTAATGATGCTCCCTCTCTGGCTCCAAACCCCTCTGAGATATGTTTGCATTATTACCAACAAGGCAACCTACCATTTACTTGCCATTAGCTTCCCCAGGTCATGAAAGGAATTATTGTCTCAACCCTAACATGGTTAGTGGGATTCTCTCACAATAATTCATGCTTAAATTTATGGGAGGCATAAAATTCCCACGGTAGAGTGCCCATAAGAGAACTAATGTATCTTGTATGACAGTTATTGACAGACAAAGGAACTCTTAGCTTGCAATATGCCCTAGTTAATTGGTACCTTTGGTCTCAAAAAGGACACATTAAATAAATGTTTTCCATAATTTCCCTTTGTTTGGAGTCCGCAGTGAAGTTTACAGTGACCTCATCTGGACTTTATCATCAGCTTTCTATAACAGGTTCCTTCAATCCCCACTTGGTAGATTAGCCTGGACTTTGAGAACAGATTAATTTACAAAGTACCATCTTCACGCTTCCCAAGCCATTCCAAAATCAAATTCCACAGGTACTGACTGTGGGTTGAAGGTGGTCTCTCCTCTCCATCTGTATAGAGGAACAGGAAGCTATAGCAAGAATAAACTATTTGGCAGTAAAAGCATTGCCTTAGCAAAGGAACCTGTAAGAACAAACAGATACAAATCCACTGCTGTGACTCATTACACTGTCAGTCTGAGGGGAAAGGAGAGAATAATATTTTTCTCCACAGTTTTTTTGCAAGTCTTTTTACTTGCACATGTAAACATTCATAAACAAGATCCTGAATGACAGAGATTTTGCTGGAATCTCCTGCCCACATGCATGTATGCATTCAGCCCTGCTCCCTGCAGCCAGAGAAGACACCCACTAGATATAGTCAAGCACATACAAAAACCTTTGTAGGGGTTTGGCGTGTTTACTCACTTTCAGTAAGTGCAACAGTGTTTGCCATATATTTAACATCTCCCTTCATATTTTGATGAAGAATTAAGACAGAACAAAAACGTAAGCAGAAACCAAGCGAATAACAACAGCTGGAAGCTGCAGGTGCAACTTGAGTTTAGAATATGCAGTTTGATATCTATAGTCGCAACTCCTGTTTGCTCAGAAGCTGAGGAACAGTGTTCACGTGTGGGAGTCAGGAACAGAGTGAAACTTGGAGCCAGATTTGGATAAGTGTGCAGCCAGGGAGAAGAGGATTGTCTCCCTGCAGGAGATGGCAGGAAAAGAATTTGTCTGGAGAAGTGGTGGGCAGCAAAGGTTACAGTTTCAGCTCTGGAAAAGGCTGCTACCAACCCATCAAACAAATCACCTGAAGATTCCTTTTTGGTGTATTAACACTTTAGGGGAGCAAAAGCCACACTGTTGACTTGACCAGGAATACCCCATGCCAAACGAAGCCTCAAAGGCAGTGATAAACCTCTGCACTCCACAGGTGCTGGACAACTGAGCAGAGAACTTAGAGCAAGAGCAAAGGGAGCCCAGAGGGGCACCCAAGGCCTTGTTTATGCTCTCAGTGCTTAACTATGAGATCTAGAAAAAACAAATCACCCTAGCCAGCAATTATTTGGCCAGTGTAGGTATAAAGTAACTCTTTGAGAGCCATGAGTTTTCCCAGGAAGAGGATTTGTTCTGCTATAATCACTGCTCTGCACATGCACAGCAATGCCATTGAGAGATGGGGTGAGAGCAACAGACCCAGCTGACAAAGTTACACCAGGAAAAACCAAAGAATAAAATACCCAAGTCTTAAAAGCAGATATGGGCTTTCTTCACCTACTTAAACACAAGAGAAAAATTAAAGAGTGAAATAGAGAAGCCGTAGGCTCAGATCCCATCCTGGACAAGGACTTATAGCCTCTTCCGCCCCAGGTAGCTCCTTGAGGACCAGTGTGTTCTTCCCTTGCTGTGGGGCACAGGCTTTCACACCTCAGGGGAGAGTGGGCAGATGACATCCCACACAGCAAGTTTTAAGCCTGACAACAGAAAATGAAAGAGATGTTGACCTAATAAAGCCTCTCCCTCTGAGCTGGGTCTTACAGGGACTCAGGTGGGTGTTAGAGACCACACAGTGCATCTGAAAAAGGACAAATTTAAAATAAGATAGCCTGATATTTTTGCCCAAGACCAGAAAAGTACACTGTTCCAAGCACAGAAAGAGCTCTTACTTGTTCAGGAAACATACCATTAGTTCACTATATTATACATTATTATACACTGCCTGCTATGGAAGGGCAAACGCTATTTGATTTGACATAAAATTGGGACAGTGGAAAGTTACAAACACTTTGAATCCACCTGAAGTGACAAAGCCACTGTGAGTTGATGCTGCACAACACACACCAAAGGGCCACAATTATCTGCAGCTTTAGAGAACTTGGACTTATTGTACCATAAATCATACAGTATTAAGAGGGGATATAATACGTTGATAACTGGTTAATTGCAAAACTCGGATAACTCCTGCAGGCTTTGGATTCATCTTTAACTAAACTGAAAGCAGAAATATCCCCAGGCCACCTCTGTTCATATTCTGGTAGCCACATGTTATTAATACCTGTCCCTTCATGGCAGTCACACCTCAGACACTTCACATGATCTGGATAATTTATAATAATTCTTTCTTTCCTTTAACCTTTTCTACAAACAGGTTGTGGGTTTCAAGACTTCAGGTAATGAACATGTCTAACTGTTTGATAATCTTTCTTGCAAATTAAAAGAAAAAAATGATTCAAAAGGACTAAGTCACTTCAAGTGGGAATACCTCAGAAATCTAAGTGAGTATCCAGGGTGCTTTTGTCTTCTGTTTTGTTCTTGTGAATAAGAATTAGCTGAACCAGGTGTTTGCAAGTGATTAAAATGGAAGGCAATAGCAGCAAATCAAATCAGCAGGTTTTACTCACAGGAACATTTGCAAATGGTTTATTGCTGCATTTACTGAACTCCAATCTAAGCTTCTTTGGCTCTACTTCTCTAGTCCACCAGCTTCTCCTCCTCTTCACAGCTTTTAACACCTGAAGTTTCATTCCTGCTGCAAGTCTCTTACTCTTAGTATTAAATCTGGTTCTGTGTCAATTGTACATTCAACACATCCTCACAGGAACACCTTGGTGAAGTTAGACTTGGGTTTTTTCCTTTTTCTGAGCTTCACTTGTAAGCACTACCAAGGAGTAGGGAGGATTCACATCTTGAAAACAGCAATGAACAAAACAGTGTGCAAATACAAAGCCAGTAAGAATTTCCTAGAAAATTCTTTTGAACTTGAATCTTAACATGTGTGTTAAGCACCCCTGACCTGTAGCAGGTGACTGAAAGTTCTGTTACCCAGTTTTAAGTCTTCTTTTCACCCAATTTGAATTTCTCTTTTGCCCCCAGTATATTTTTTCAAAGAAAACTAACTTCAGAAATGGGGGGACACAACATTGTGAAAAACATTAACCAAGACAGAACCACAATGCTTTCAACTCTGTATGAATCGTCTAACAGAAGAAACCCAAGGACACTGATTAGGCCTTTTGTGATGGGAAGCAGGATGAATGTTCTGCAAGTTACAGCTAATGAGGATACAATTTCCAAATAAGCCCATTCTTCCCTGAGCACCTGAGTGTTATCAGTCAGGGGCTCAACTGAGGAGGTTGTGTGAACTTTAGAACACAATAACTCAATGAAATGACGTAGGACAGGGACTGTGTAATGTTGCACTGCAGTATAGACAGTGTCCCAAAATTCACTTTCTTATTTTTGTGTGACAAATGGCTCTCGCTTCTGTCCCTGAGGAAAAATGACTCACTGGCTTCTTAGCTCCTTGCAGAGAAGTTTCTGTTCTGCTCTGCTCTCCCCACCCTCTGTTACTACCTTTTTTTCTTAAGGCTTTACTATTGTCCAATCTAAGCCTTCAGGAGTAACATAAGGCAGCAGGACTTTTGTTATTTTCAGGCTTTTTACATCCAAACTGCTCAAGGTGGTTTTTGTTTTTTTTCTAAGAAAGCCACCACAACACACCATCTCTTCCCAGTCACAGCAGAAGGAAAAGCAAAACAGTAGTAACACTTGTGAAACTCTAGTAGCTTTTAGGATACCAGATATGATGCAGCATTTTGGGGAGGAATTTATACAAGAAGGGAGTGTCATGGAGAAGTGAACACTGGCTTAAACAAGGCTGACAGCCTGGTGGTTTATATCAGCATTTTCTACAAGAGCAGACTCCAAAGAGGAGTAGAAGAATAAGAAGACACAAGAAGGACTGAGGTGAAAAAAACAGATTTTTTCTTCCTACCACAGACCTCCAATGTATTGATGGAGTATTTTCAACCAGAATCCTGCCTGTAGCCCATCATGGTTTAGCCCCAGCTGGTAACAGCCCCACATGGCTCTCCCTCCCAGCAGGATCAGGGAGAGAATTGGAAGATGAAAAGTGAAAAAAATCTATTGAGACAAAGACAGTTTAACAAGTAAAACAAAAGATGCACACACAAGCAAAGCAAACAAGGAATTCACCCATAATTCCCACTATTCACACTGGCAGGTGTTCAGTATCCCCAGGACAACAAGGCTCCATCACACATAGTGGTGACTTGGGAAGGCAAGCACCACCACTCCAAACATCTCCCCTTCCTCCTTCTCCCCCAACTCTATATGCCGAGCATGAGCCCATATGGACTGGGACAGCCCGTGGGTCAGTTGGGATCAGCTGTCCCAGCTGTGCCCCCTCCCAGCAACTTGTGCTCCCCCAGTCTCCTCGCTGGTAGGGTGGGGTGAGGAGCAGCAAAGCCCTTGGCTCTAGGGTAAGCTGCTCAGCAGTAAGGGAAACATCCCAGTAAGGGAAACATCCATGAATTACAAGCACTGTTTCCAGCAGAAATCCAAACAGAGCCCCAATATCAGCAACTGTGGAAAAAAATCAACTCCATTCAAAACCAGCACACAGACTATTTCTATTGCAAGAGCACAGAAGCAACTCTTGAACAACTGGATCCTTGCAAGGTTCTGTATCTCAAATGACTTAACATGCTGAGGTCTCCTGAGTATTGTTTATTCTTTAAAGGCACTTTTATAAAGAATCTGTTTGCAGTTTAAGGTTCAGAAACACCAGAAGCTAATGATTTGCAACCAAAATGAAATACATGTCTCCTATTGATTTTGTTTTATTTACTTGGAAACAATATTGATTCCCAAGAGATGTGTCAAAAGACCAAACCTGAGGCCTGGAGAACTTCCATAACATTGATTAATAGATGTTATCTATCACTTTCACTTTTAATAAGACATTTTCTCTTCCATGAGATACTGTATTCTATCAAAAGGTCAAGTGTGGATTCTGTACAAAAGAAACATCATCTCACAAGCAGCCTCAAATCCAGAACAGCTGATTTCTTTGCTTGTTTAATTAAATCAGGAATAATTGTTTTCCTTCCTATCTCCCAAAAGTTATTTTGTTAACATGTTTTGTTCTTTTGATAGTCAGCTCTGTTAACATTTAACCTATCCTTTCACTGAAATTAGTTTAAAACTAAGACTTCTTTTACCCTGTGGTTTTAGAGGACACAACAGAAACCTAATTGATGACCAGGTCAGTGCCTCACAAATAATAACGATCCTCATTAGAGAAATCCCCATTACTCCTTGAGGCATCTTTCCTCTGGGCTAAATGCCATTATGTGTGCAATGCTCTTAAACAAAACCAAAACTAGAGGTGATAGTCAATACAAAGACATTCATAAAGGAAGCTGATTTGCAACAATACCCACCAACCCATTGGGAAATACATATCACAGGAATTCAGCGAGCGATACAAGTGCTGATTATACATTCAGCTTGGTAAATCATGAGAAAATTTCTGCCAGGCCTCAGAGAGAATAGCTTTTAATAAATCCTTACAGATTACTGATACTTCCAGTAGTATTTGGCAGCACGCAAACAGAATACACAAGTTACAACAGGAAGGTTGAAAAGCAGAGAATTTGCATCCACAGAAGTTCGGGTGACAGGGTAGCACAGCCCAGACATCACCAGCTGGATACAAACTCACAGACAGGAACAGCAAAGGCTCAATGCAAAACCACTGAAAGGAGATCTGGGTTGAAAGAGAAGTTCAGACTGAGATGGTCCCTGGGAGGGCTCTACCCCAGACACCGGCTGCCTCTTGCCCTTCCATGGATCTTGTCTCAGGCTCCCCACTCTACTTCAGTTTAATTTTTAAATCTTTCAAAGTAGAAGAGCAGCTAAGACTTGCAAATTCATAAATTTCTTTCCTTTCTGCAATCTATTAGTAAAAACTAACTTAAGAATTCAAAAACTACAGAAAGGTATTTTGACCAGGAACAATTGGTTCAATTCACCAAGTGCCAATAATACTGTGTTTAATAATAGATTAACATATGCATTTAATAAAACATTAGTAGATAAGTTAAAGGAAAATGGGAAATACATTTTGATTACATTTTGCTTCATTATTCAGTACATTTAATATTAATTTATTTTAAAGCACCAGTTTTTTGCATAAATTTAATTCCAATTTCTATTCAAAATGCAGACCAAACCTTAGTCAAAATGACTCTAGAAAATAAGTTATTCAGGCCTGTTTATCAAAACAATGGTAAAATTAAGGAGCAAACCTAATACACATTAGAGCTATACATCTGTTCTTGTGATATGGCAGATACATCATTAAAACCTTCAGTAGCAAATTTTGAGTAATGACTTGACTTCATTGAAAATCCACATCCTAATGTTGACTAGTTAATCAAAACAAACATCCCTGTAGAAAAATGAACTTTAAACGTATAAATAGAAAACAAGAATAATACTAATGGCAACAGAGCAAAGGTTTTGCTTTCTGTTCCAGATCACGGATCTCCACTGATGCTTTCTATACCTGCCTGGCAAGCACTAAAACACCCCCATATGATCTCCACAGACCTGCACTCCCCACTGCCTCTAATGAGTTCAGCATTAGGCCCTTCCTACCCAGGCAAGTGCCTAGGAAGCAGCAAGGGAATATTATCCCTTGGGCAGACATGAGGCAGAGGTGGAAGAGCTATGTGAAATTCACACCAAGATCCCAACACATGCACAGCCCATCACCTTTCCCAGCAGTGTCCACAGGCTGTGTGAAGTCTGGGCCTTCACAAAACCCAGAATCACAATGAGCCTTTCGGCCTTCCCCTACTTCAGGTGCAAGAGCAGAATCAGCCAAGGAAGTGCCATACATGACCTCTATGAAATGCACCTGTAGTTAATGGCAGCTATTGGTAATTGTCTTGATCAAATACAAATCCACTAATATTAAGGGACTAGAGGATGAAATGTTGACCATACATAGCATGCTACACAGGATCTGTTTTATTGCTAAAGTATTTGCCGCTAGCTTATATCATAAATCAGCCCTGAAAGAATAAGCATGTATGTTTTCCAAGCAGTATATAAGATCAATGGTCAACCCAGAAATAAAGAAGTGTGATAGTGACATGAACAATTGTATCTTGGCTAGAAGACAGAATACAAGAAGTTTCTTTAATTGTATTTTGGCAGCTCCATTCACAGTGATATAATCAGGTTGCATGAGCAATTGGCTCGTGACCTCCCTTTAGAGAGTTATGATCTGCCTCAAGAAAGGCTTCCTAGCACCAAAACTTGGCATTCGAGGTCAATATTCCCAACCTGCATGTCTGCAGAGTCACAAGAAACTCAGACTTTCCCCTTGCTAACACAAGACCACATTTTCTTTTTTTCCCTTTCTCCTCTGCAGTTCTTTTACAGCACTACAAATGCAAGGAATAGCTGGAAAGAGAAAATCATTGACTGGAACAGTGACAGCTAATCCATCTGCAAACCCCAGCTCGCTTCCACAGCCACAGGGAAGAAGGTCTCCACCACACCAGCTGAGCCCCAGATAAAAGCCCCTGGTCCCAGGTGTTTGCAGGTGAGCACTTTACTAACAGGAGCCCAGAAAAATCCAATTACTCACAAACTCTTAAAGTGGGAATAATCACGTATTTTTATAACAGTTATTACAGTTCTAGGGTAACTGTGAATCTAAATAAGGTACCACAGATCAAAATAAATGGTTTTCCAGGCATGGTGTTAAAAATAAATGCTTTAATGAAACTCTCCTTGAAAGCAGTTTACATTTAAAAGCTCATTCTTAAAGTTCTCCCTCAATTCTTCCCCCTGCTCACGTATCCCAGCTGCAACCTTCAATAGTCAGTCCCAAAGGCCAGATACTCAGACAAGTCACATGGACAAATCCCGGCTACCAAATAAAATTTCCCCCTGTTATGTACAGACGTATCAGGCAGTTTGTCTTCAAAAAATTTAATGTTAATGACAAAATGCTAATGTCAGACAGATTAAGTGGCTGATATTAGCCAACCAAAAATCATGATATGCTACTAAAAGTGTAAGTAAAGCTGAAGTTTCATCCTTGTATTGCAGAAACCTGCAATCAAGAAAACCACCTAGAACATGGGAACAATCAGGAATATTCCAGGTATATTCACCTGAATGAAAAAATGAATAAACAGTATAATCTACAAAGAAATTCCATATTCTTACATATTCTTTCAAGATACAAATATTCAAAATGTATCTTTTAAAAACCTCACACTCTACAAGCAAAAACTTACAGGAAACAAAACCTGTTTCAGAGTAGTTTTAGATAAAGGATCCTTAGCAGTGCTGAAAAACACCAATGGCATGAACTTTAATTTTTCTCACAAATCCAAAAACTCAGGCAAAACTTCTAAATCACCTGTATTGCTGTTGTGTGGAATTGTTTCCATGGATGCACTAATCCAGATTTATACAGGACACAGGCTTAACACACTCACATTTCAGCATTCATATACTGTCAAGTACCTAGAGATTTTAGCAGATTTTTCTCCCTTGCACTTAAAAAGAGATAAGATGTGGCTTTGAGACATTTTTCTATTCAGATCTTTAGGTTTGTCCCAGTTGGCAGGGCTTTTCTTATTGCTAGAGGTCATCAGGATGCTGGGATACCTGAAGACAAACACAGATACGTATGTGACCTTAATTCCAGTGTTTTAAGCTAAGTGCTTAAGATGTTACCAATCTGCAGAGTTTCCATTGGTAACCTGGCAGCTTCACCGTCTATAAAAGAATCATACTAGGGATGCATACATGCCTGGCATCAAGTTCTGCTACCTACCACACAGCTTGTATTTTGGCAAAAATAAGAAAAACAGAAAGGACAAGATGTATTAGATATCTACAAAAGTGATTACTAAACAGCCCCTACCCCTAATGTTACCTGGCACTCTCATTTGTCATGAAAAGCAGAGGGACAGCCGGGTACCCTACAAATCTCGATTTTTTTGCTGTGACACAGTAAGACTTTTCAGTCTCAGCCATTTAAAATTTCAGCAGAGAGAAAAAGAACACAATTTCCAGTTACCTTCCCTGTACTGTAGGTACTGTTATTAAGAAGAACAAAATTGATGCTGAGAAGACAGTTGTAATTTCCCTTTTAAAAAGGGGGAGGCATTTACAACAGTCTTTATCCTCCCATCTGGAAAGAGACATCTGCCATCAGATGGTACAAACGGCTTCCATTCGCTTAAAGTACATTGGCTGAAGTTGGGCCTCTTCTTCCTCTCCCCCCATGTTATTTATGTATAGCTGTGAATCCCAGATTTTCTAAAGGAAATCCTATTAAGACCTTGTTTATGCTTTTGCTCTTCCTTCAAAGCTGGTCATTAACAAAACACACAAAGGCATTAAATGTGAAGCTTACCTCTAAAGGGTTTGCCAAAGTGTTGCCTATCCTCATATCAGGATTGGGTTTTTCTGAGAGCATGCATCACAGTAAACTGAACTTTATACATCTTTACCAACATTTACACCATATTTTTTCTTGCATTCAATGTGTGAAGCCAAATTACTCTGGTTTAAATATTCAAGAAACACACAGAAAGCTACAGAACTGAAGCAAAGCACATTTCAATGCTTTTAATTTATATTGTGATTCAATTGGGAATTTTTGAAGAGCAGGGAAGCAAGGATGGACAGCACTGGAGAGCGGGTTACACCTACATAGGGGCAAGACAGATGCTTGGGCCAGGAGGTCCCTGCAGAGCCTTGCAAGAGCAACATTCAGGCTGCTCTGTTCACAGCAATAAAGGCCGGTGCAACAGAAACCACTTAAACCCTTCCCACCATCCACGGATTCAGGTCCAGCTTGCTGGGAGTGCAACAAGCATCCAGAGAGAGAGAGAGAGAGAGAGAGAGAGAGAGAGAGAGAGAGAGAGAGAGAGAGTATTGTGCCATCACCACCTCCCTCTGCTTCCAGAAAAGGCCTCTGCTGAAAATGAGTTGTGGTCTGGCACTGAATTGGAGTGCAGCTCCCATCTAAAGAAATAAGCCTTTCCAAGGTTATCTATAATGCTGTTTCTCTGCTAAGAGAGAAAAAACATTAAAGATGCTCCTAGGTAAGGTGTTTAGATATAAGTTTTTCCTTGAAGCATTCTGCGGTGCCCATAGCTCTAATGCAAGTCTGGAAAAGTCAGTAGTTTCCCACTGACTTTGATGGGATTTGGCTGTGGTCTTTGATGGGAAGAAAAGAATATAACCACCAGGTTTTTAAAAGAGGTTCAGTAAATGCAGCTATTGCTGCATTACAGGACAAGTAAACAAAATCATTACAGGTAATTCATCCATCTCTAAGGGAACTTCCCTTTAAGAACTACAGATCTGTGACAGAAAAAGAACATTATTATTCTTTTTATCCTAGATCCTGGAAGAAGGAAATATGCCAGAAAAAAGACAATTGATTTCCACTGGAAGAATGAAAGAATGATTCATCAGATGGCTTCTCTGAATAAAAAGCTCATATTCACAATAAAGGGGAGATATCCTACCCCAGGTTTATGTGTTACACTGTGAGAAAAGAGACTTACAGATGTCCTTAGTAAACTGATGAAATACATCAGAGAAATATGAAATTGTGGTCAAAGATGTAAGTGAAAACAGATTTGGGAAATGATTTCATGTTGTTTAAGGACTTCTGTTTGACTTTAAAATGCTTTCACACTTTTTAATACCCAAACCCCATGACTCTTGTCAAGATAAAACCTCCAAAATTTCCTTTTATAGCAGAGCATCATCCTTGACGCACTCAGCACTACGATGCCATTTGAACAGAGCACTTGTTTCCACCTGCAGGAAGCAAAGCTCTAGACAGACTCTAAACAGCAATGGATTTCACAGAAATGAGGTATGAGAGAGGAGACGTGTAAATATTGCTAAAACAACATCTTGGTTTTGTCTTCCTAAACAGCGCTCTGACATGATGGATGTGCTACTGACACCGGGTGTTATATTGGTTGCCACTTTTAAAGATCATGTTTTAAATCTAAAGCGCAGAAACAGCTACATTGTAGGCACTAATAAATAAGGGGCTTTCTGACAGCTAGGGAAAGGGAGAAGTTAGACACATACTGCCAAGTTAAATTAAACACAAAATTCGGGGCTTATAACAAGCTTTAGCAAAAGCTAAGACAATCCAAAAGTTTCCAGGATGTTATTTCTTTCATTTTAATGAAATCAGTGAAAAAGCACTTTTCTCTCAACATCTAACTCCTGGATCTCCAGTCCACCAAGGACACCAATAAAAGTGGTGCTGCAGTAACAAGACGCTAAGTTTTATATACAGCTGGTGTTGGGGGCAGGCTGGGTGTAAGATGGTGTTTACCACAGATAAAATAAACCAGAGCCTCGAGATTTCCACAAAAGTTCCCCAGTTCCCACCTTAGCCACTGTTTACAGTCATTACCACCACTCCGGACCAAACTCAAAGGCAGGTGTTGGTTTCCACGTGCCATAAACATGCCCCAGATTCCCACTGCTTTTCTGTTTTACAGTAATTTACTGTCTATGTGCAAGATTGAATTGAATGGAGTTTACAGGTTGGGAGAGGAAGAATGCCTGTAGTACTTCCTAGGGTTATATATTTATACTGAAAATTGAAAGGTACTGGAAAACCTGCTTTGTTGAACAATATTTTGTGATGGTACATATTTGACAGGAAGAACATTCAAATGCTTATGTAGAAATAGTTGTGGGTTGTTTAGATAGACGGAAAATAAAGAGAGCATGAGTCAAGGCTATAAACTCTGATTTATAAGGGGATGTCACTGTATTAGTAAAAAGGTGATTCGGTCAATATCCAGGAAGCTTTGACGTAAATGTGACTTATAACTAAATAAGAATAGGTTATGAAATTTTATGTACTCTGCCTCTGAAAAATCATACAACAAAGCGACCATTCTTACAAGCGACCTGATACGATAACTTTTGAATGGTTACTTCAGAGATGGATTACAAATGCATGTTGCTAAATGCTAATGTCTTTGCTTATTCTTCCCACAATGAACAGACATTTCATTTTTTCCCCTCAGAAACAATAACTGTGCATACCAAGGAACAATGCAGAGCACCCACCGCACACAGCTCAGGAGCAGCAGCACTCGGGCTCATGGGATGGGGGCATCACAGAAGAGCACAAAGAAGCAAACACTCTTACACAAGCAGCAGCTTTGTAAAGCTTTACCATTCACAAAAGCACAGGGGCATCTCTGTGCACATGGTTAAGCTATAACAACATGATTTCATGTGATTATCCCTCATCATTAGAACCTTTTTGCATTCCTTGCAGGATGTGAGAACTCCTGATACCATTCAATAAGCCTCCCTCTTTAATGTCCCTTCACTGCAGTCCAGGAGGGCTGGTTACAGCAATACCTACTGCCCCTGCCCTCCCCTTTTGCCTCTCCACATTCCTGGCCACACAGCAAGGCTGGGCAGAGCTGTACACATCAGAGGAGCTGCAGCATCCCCCACCAGCTTCCCAGGGCCCCACCTTGTCTCTACTGGAATGCTGACAATGGGAATGTGGGCACATCTGCTGGAGCTCAGAGGCTCCCTGCACCACACCAGCACAGTGCAATATCCCTGGACAACACCATACTTCATGTGGGACTTCATGCCTTGAGAGTCATCTGTGGCAAACAAGGACTGAGCAACACCATCCTGACATGAGGTCCTGCTGTAAACTGGAATTCTTCTGGGACCTCATAGCTAACTCAGTATTAGCAACAGATACTGATGTGATCCAGGCTCTTGAGGATCTCACCGCATTCCTCTGAGTTAACATACCTCTAATTTATAGACAGCAACATCAGATTTCAATGCATCTTCTAAAAAAAGTGATACAAACATGCCCATTACTCTCTTTCAGCAGTGCCAATCCATGACTTTGCAGCAAAAAAGGATGTTGAAGATCCAGCCAGACATCAACAGTTATGGAGCTGCTTGCAATTTGTGTTAAACAGAAGCTCCAACAGCACGATGTGACAGATGGAGCCCAGAGGCAGCATAGGAGGTGCAGGTTCTGCTCCTACATCTGCTGCTGGCCTGTTGGATGACCTTGAGCTAGTCCAGAAACTTCAGCATCACGTCCACAAAGTTGAGCCAATACATCTGACTCCCCTGGAGGTGAGCTTTGAGCTCTAACCATGAAAAGCTCTGTGCAGGAGCATGGGGGTATCACGTTATTACTGCACGCATACATTAGCTCATATCTACAGAGATCAGTTCACAGTACAGACAGGCAGAGAAAAACAGCTCAAGGCCTAGTGAAGGGACACTTTTGGAACAGTTATAGGAAAAATGCCAGGTCCCTGAACCCAAGTTCAGAGCACTGGGAAGGGTTTGAAAGGACTCAGAAACTACAGCACAAGTTCTACAGAATGACAATGGCAGTGTCATGAGATGGGAAGGATTTAGGGCTTCATGGATTTATTTTTTTTTAATATTATTCATGTATTGTGGGGGGTTTTAATTTTGATTTTCACTGTTTTAACTCATTCTTCTATCAGGTCTTTTCATTTCTGACAAACATACCATGCTTCTGTTTTAAGACATTTTGGAAAAACACCCACATATGAAAGAAACTTCATTGAAATAGTGGGTTCTCCAAGACAAAGAGTACCTAGCACGATAAATCAGTGATTCACTTTAACAGTTTACCTTTCTCTACTCTGAGCTCAGAAAAGTCAAGACCTACAACTCATAGAATATATCCTCAAAGGTCAGCAGCCACAAAGACCAAAAAGATGCTCATCTATTATGACCTCATCTCTTTCCAGGGCTAGTAGAAACTGTTTGAGGACACTTTGCAAAACAGCCTTGGCAAGCATCTGAAGTGTGACCTCATTCTAAATCATTACAAACCATTTTGGGGAATCAAACTAAAATTCAAGGAGCAATTAGAAAGCTGGACATTTTCTTGAAAGCACAAACAATATGTGAGAGTTGAAAACACAGTAATGTAAAAGGAATACTAGTGAGAAATGAAGATAAACAAAAATATCTCAGAAGGAAGGACAGCCAAAACCTTTTGTTTGCAGCGTGTAGCACAAGAGGGATAGCAATCAAGTGGATAATAAAGAGAACAGCAATTTTACTATATTATAGAAAATCACATTTTTGACATTCATGTCAGATGAAAAAATCTGCAACAGTCAAACTGTCAATGTTTTAAGAGAATATAAATAGAATCCCACCCATCCTCCCCTTTCTTTTTTCATGTTTAAGTGCCCTTATTTCCTTAGGATTAGACACTATCACCAAAAGCACTGTGGGGCAGAGACCAGACTGCTCAGTCCCTCTCACATTCAACCTTTTCAGGCACAACCAATGCCTACAGATATTAGAAAACTCAAAAATACAGAGGTTAAAAAAAATAGCAGCAGCCAACAGCCTTCCCCTTTAGCTCTTGCAAGCAAGTTAAGATCAGTCATACGCAAGAAAACCCGTTCTTCTCCCGCAAGCCAATTCTGCCCGATTAACTCACACACCTGCGATTCCAGTGGCTCTCCTGAGAGCACAGGGCTGAAACACAGCTCGGGGCTGTGCATCAAAGTTCCCATTTGTACAAAGAAAACCTGCTCTTTTTCAGCTAAGGCCAACACAGCTCCAGCTCATGGCAGGGGGATTTCTGCCCAGGATCCTGCATATAGGAGCTAAGGGAGCAACAAAGGCTCCTACTTTTCTGTGCAGGTGGTTTTTTTAAACACACTTTCAGATGATTCCCCATGGGCAGCTCACATCACCCAACAGCACACCGACAGAGGTGCCAATTTGCTGGAAGGTGAGAGCCAAGCCACACCTGTTCAAGAGGCTTTATACCATTCAGATACTGCTGGTGCCTAGTCAAGGTTTTCCAGCTCTTTTTACAATCAGCAAAGAAAGGGGCACATTGGTGCTGTGTGTACATCCAACTCGGTTCCACGAATAATTAGGACAAATGCAAACGCAACGTATTTAACTTTTGAGCTTAAAAAGAAAGCATTACTAGAACTCCCTGACAAATAACTACAGCATGCTTGAAAACAGGACTCCTGGGTGCCTCTAAGTCCACTTGTGGGTTTTATATAGACGATAAAAATTCTGTTGAGAACTTTTTGTATTAAAACCTGCTCAGCAGATATCAGTTTAATTTGATGTTGTACCCAACTGTTTTTACAAACTGTAGGAAGAGGCAAGTGTGAAAATTACAGTTATTTATATTCAGGCAAACGGCTGACAAGACTGCACAACAGCCCAGTAGCACAATAGTAATGGCTCAGAGTGAAACAAATTAGCCTGGCATTTATAATTAAAATTTTTCTCCTTCCTGGAATGCACCAATTGTCATCTCTTTTTCCATACCACGTAACAGAGCTATGTCCATGCAAAAAATTATTCATATATTAAATACAGAAAAATATTAAAATTAGTTTATCTTCAGAGGCTTTTCCTTGACATACATGCTGTAATTGAAATGTTGAATGATGTATGCTACAAGAAATTGAAGGGTAGGGAAGCTTGAAGCTGCCTTTTTCAGGTAAATAGAGGGAAGGTTGTTTTTTCATTATTTTTAGAATTTGGATAGTCTAGCTCACTTAGACTTCACTCTGCATTTCAGATAACATTATGTTAATCCCTGACCAAAGACAACCAATTGTTTTGGTTCTGCATGATGAAATGCTTGCAGTGTCACACAGTGCTGCTCATTTGCAGCATCTGACATTTTTCTTCAAGTTCCTAAGATGCTCTCAAGATTCAGAGTTTTGTTCCAAGAGTCCTTTCAGCTTTGGTAGATTTAGAAAAAGAAGCCAACCACTCAGCCGTCCAAGACTTGGAAAAAAACTTTTTAACTTGAGCATTTCCTTAAAACTTAAGCCAATGTTACCATTTTCTCTGTGTCCGATGCAGGACTTTGCAGTATTGTCACAAGTCTCAACCCACGGGAGAGTGCAGTGACTTCCTGAGCTTACCACAGTAATAATATCATAATAAATACTGGAAAGTCTCATTACCTGCAGAATTACAGCTGTCACGTAGTCCCCATTCCCCTGTCACAAATTAGTCAATTATTTCTCAGTTTGGGGAAATGCTCACCTGCTATTTCTGTCCACTTTTGTTTGAAAAAAGGCCTCAAGGGACTTAATAAATTGAAGCAGTTCACAATAATTGTTCAGATACAAAATGTGTTTATTTTCCAGCACCAGTTGGTGGGGGGCAGAATTGTGCAGCAGCATCACTCTCTGCTGGGAAAGCCAACATTTTTTCTAGATTTAAATCAACTTCTTGTCCTGAAAAAGCATTACAAATATGCTTGTATTTCTCATATCCTACACAAAACCCACACAACCCAAGGAAACCGTGCACTATCTTCCTTCCTATTTTAGCAGGGAATTGAGTATTTTTGAGTACAAGAAATAAAACACACATGTTGGAGGAGACAGTACAAACAAAAACATTAGTTAAATTGAGCTTAATTACTCAAGTTTAATTTGTTTAAAGAAATTTAGCATGAGTTGGTCTCTTTCTATCCCAAATGAACATAGATTTCTAACCTTCCACATCATCAAAATTCATTAAAATAACATGCAAGTTATTTTTGAGTACAGAATTATGGAGACTGGAAGGGACCTCAGTCTTTCACTCCAGGACACACCTGAGGGCTGTGTGACACAAGGAACCTTTGCAGATGTTGACAGAAAGCACCTACACCTTCCAATGCTCACAGACAAGCACGTGAAACAGGGTGATGGACGGGGGAGGGAAAAGGAATCTCAAAAAAATTAACACACATATAAACAACTTTTTCTTGCATTCAGAATGCAACTCCTCCATGGCAGCAGAGCCCAAACTATCCCAGCTACATTTGAGCTCCTCTTCAGAAAAATTAGCAAGTCCTTTGATTAAGAAATGTTGACCAAGTCTATCCTCCCACAACCTGGTGGAATAAATGAGGTTGCAACCATCTACCCTGACACTGACACAGCAGGTGTGTTACTGTTGACTGGCTGTTCTTCTTGGGCCAATTGTGACCGCCTGCTAAAGGATCCAAAATTGTTTATTAGCTGAGGAATGAGGCACTGGAAGACTTTTTGGTATTCAGTGTACTAGCAAAGCCATCTATGAAATGTTTTTATGTAGCTGCACTAATTGCCTGATCCACTTAGTCCCCCATTAATCCATCTGATCTTGATATTACACAATAAGTTATGAACATTGTTTCTTACTGAGGCTTAATGCATAAAACCCACTACATACAAATGAAATAAATCAGTACAAATAACACACACTGAGCTCTAAGTCAAACATATCTACACATGATTTAAAATGAAACATGCTCACTACTCGTGAACATAGCAACTTCCCTTAAATCAAGTACTTTATTCTAGGGAGAACAGAAAAGAAGGGATATAAAAAGGTAGGTGGGTTTTTTTGTTGTTAAATCTAATTTGATACCATAAATAGCAATTATTTTTACTTCTCTTACTTTGTACTTGGGTCTCTGATAATGTATTTCCACATTTTGAAGTAGAAAGATTTCCTTTAAGAGCAAATTATTTTTTTTATATGTATTACATGTTTGGGGGATAACTAATATCCCTTGCTGAGTTTTTTTTACTCTTAAACAGTAATAAGCATGTCAGCCTTAACTCTATCTCACCACAGGGATTTATGTAGCTGTGTGAGCAAAAGCATTCACTGGAGCCTTCTGTTTGGATTTTTTTCTAGCAGGATTATTTTGATGAGGGTATTTGTTACTGGATTTTGTAACTGACTACAAGAGATAAGTTTTTGCATTATCAATACTCTGTTTTCCTACTATAAAGCATTAAGGGAAGGGGGGAATATCTTTTTATGGATGAGTAGGAAACCAAACGTCAGATGGAAAGGTAATGCATCTTCAAGTTCAGAGCACTGATGAGTCCCAAATGCCCTGCAACACCATTCTGCTTGTTAGTCTTACTATTAAACAGCCTTGCTGGAAAGCCTGCATATTTGCTTTTAATTGCCATCAGCATATGAAAAACATGCTCAGGCCCCTTTAATTATCTTCCAAGATGCTGTTTCTTCACCAGCATCCCCCAGCCAAGCTGAAGGATGGGGCAGACCTGAGGCAGAGCATTGCTCATGGGCCAGACCAGGGTGTGAAAACACCATCACACTACATCTCACCCTTCAAAACTGAATGTTTGTAGGAAACCTGGTGCTAAATCATTTGCAGATGACCTGATTCTGTAGCCCTTGCTCTGTCAGGAGAGGCTGAGGTAGATGGCCTCGTTCAGACTAAAAAGCAGCTGCTTCAGGGGGCCCAACGTCAGCTCCCCCATCCTTATGCTGAGGTTGTTAGAGACAGAACCAGGCTCTTCCAACAATGTGCCTTTAGCAATACCTGCAGTTGCATAAGGGATCACCATCATAATCAACTTCATAAGAGCATCAACTGAACGCTATGCTTATAAAGACCTCAGATAATCAGACATGGCACAGGCTGTGTCTGAAGTACACAAGGGACAAAAACGGGGATAACAGTATTTGACCGCAGGGAATTTAGAGACAGAGAAATGAGATTACTTCACCAGACTCACAGCAGTAACTAACTGGGTTTGAGCATCACAAACACTGCTGACATCTTCCCTGGTGCTCTTCAGCACCCCTTTCGTCAGCCAGGCACATCCAGGGCATTCTTCCTAAGAAACAGTACAGAGCAGGCCATGCTACTGAGCAAGGGAGAGGGAAGAGAGAATGTGTGCAGCTCTATGACATTTGTTCTTAGTGCTACAGAGAGGCCACCACCTGTTCTGTTCACTATTATCCATGCCTTGCTTACTGATCCAGATAAAGGTTAGCCACCAGCTCATCCAGCCTTTAAATTCTGAGCACTCTTCTTTCTCTACCTCATTTATTACAATTTTTTCTGCAGTGATTAAAGGAAGAACGATTAAAAGAGACCTATAAATTAATTCTGTGAGCACATATTATAACACAACAATATTTAGTTTACTCCTAACTATGAAGTTGTATTGCTTGCTGCTAATCTTCTGCAAACCTTGCTCCCTGTCATCCAGTTAAATGCAAATCCTGGCTAACTTTTGCTTATAAAGAATTTGCATTTACAAGAACTTTGCTATCGTTCATATAGCAGAGTCTACATCATGATTTTCATGCAAGGCTCATAGAAACAGCATAACCTAGCTCTCGATGTCATTTTATCTCGAGAATCCAGCCTTCAACCTAACTCATGTTAGATGAAAACAAATCTTAAAATATTCCATCCAGTGCCAGCACAGCATCTTTAAACAGCACCACCTTTCTATCACACTTTATTTCTCTTCACATTTAAGGCAGTACTGTCAGTAATCATTCAGCATTTTCCTTTATTCCAGTCTTTTCCTAAAAACCACAAATGTGGGGGGACAGGAAAGGGGGGGGGGTGGGGGGGGAACATCAAACAGAAGCCGAGTTTCCAGGAAAGAGGCAAAATAGTGAGCTTGCCAGATAAACCATTACATAACTAATCAAATGAAAACTATTCAACCAATTCTGAGAGAACCTCCATGTTATGCATGGTGGGCCACATTATAGCAAATTAAAACCTCTATGTGGCAACAGCAATGCAGTTACATCTCTGTGAAAGACAAAGGGAGCAATAGCTATAAAAATTAGAGATTGTTAAAGTAAAATACTCGCACAGAGGTCAGAGAAAAAACATCTTGATGTTTCCAGTGCTTCTTCAACTCAAATAGTCTGCAAGCAGCACCAGAGATTGGTTTCACGCAGAGGTGGGCCCAGATGGCAAGCTTCCAGTTTGAATGTGGGTGTACTCAAATTCATAGCTTTGGCTTAGGTTAATAAGCATTTTAACATTGAGGCCTCCTGTCGGAGGAGGGAAAAAAAAAATAACAGTGTGCTGAATTATGGCATGAGAAACGGGAACAAAGAAGAACAGCTAAACTAAAGCAATCCCAAAGAATTTTAGGCTTGGGTTCAGCTGAGCTCCAGGCAGGGATGATAGGTTCCTGCTACCCTCACACAGATTATCTTCTTATAAAGCTTAATGATGCCTTTACTAATATGAGAAACATCACCACTGAACTGGCTCAGACTGAACCCTAAGAGGGCAGCATTTTCATAAGCAGGTTGGGAGTTACCTGGCAGAAAAAACATAAGCTGAAAAAAAATATTTTTATATTTTGCAACAATAAATTAAAGACTTGAAACATTGGAAAGTGTTCTACACGGGCACACACAACTGTATATCAAGGTAAAAAGGAGAGAAAAAGAGTCTATATTAACCTCCAAACTCAGATGAGGATTGATGGCACCTTTGATTCTAGCAAGGATTAGGAAAGACAGTCATACTCTGTTAAGAATGGCCTTAAACTGACTTTCTGTGCAGACAAGTGACAGCAGCACAGTCAGGAACAAAGTGTCACAGTTTGATTAATATGCAAGCCTTTAGATCTTCTTTAGCTTACACTCAAGGTTTCAGTTCACTCTGGGGTGGTTTCTATTAATTTATCTCCATTTGAAGTAAAACCAAATCATTTTTCATACACTGACACAACTTTGAAAACTATACCTGATTCAGCAAGAGGTGCAAACACGTGTGAGTACTATCTGTACACTCAAAAAATGCATTTCTGCTCAGATTATTTCTCTAGCAGAGTCCTGGTGCTCCATCCTGCTGATTATGGACTAGTAATAGCACAGAAAGAAAGAGATGTACATGCACACTGGTGAAGAATTTTTATGTGTATGTGAAGAAGATGTTTAACCCTGTCTCTGCTTCTTTAGCAAGCCATGTCCACTACTGAAATCCCCCAGCTCCTCAAAGCTCTCATTCAAAAATGGCAACACGTAATCATTAACCAACATATCATACTTAAGTTTTGTCAACAGCAAGCTCCCAACTTGTTTGGATATTTTATTCTCAATTTTCAATTGGTGTTAAGCATCCAACACTGATGGCACCCTTTAAAATCTCTAGAACTTTCATCTTTCTCCTCTCCCCTTGCTCTTTCCTAGTTTTGTTTTAGTTGCATCTAATGGCATTAACTGCCCTCATCCAACACAGGACATACAGGACATCAGGGAAAAATATTTGATAGATTAAAGCAAAGACCTGAGAAATTCCACATCACTGACAATCTTCAGTCTAAGAGTTAGGCTAAGGGTTTAACAAAAGACTACAAACATAGCACAAGATAAATAGCCATCTCTTGTAAGCCTCTTTACCCTGCAAGGTCCCCATTATCATTCTCCAGCAGCAATAAATTTCTGTGAGAATTAAACATCTCTCACACTACCCCATCGATCAGTGTAACAGTCAGATGCTGTTAAGTGCTTCATCAAGGGAGGATGCTGTATTTCCAAAGTCCCATTATCACCAGGATCTGGAAAAACCCAACATTTCCAAGCAAGAATGAACTTTCAGAAAAGCCACTCTGCCTCAGTGTCATATTATTTTACATCATATTAAAAGCAGCAGCAACAGTTGATCTTTTCCTTCCATGACTTTTTGTCCCCTTCCTATGACCCTGTGCACTTCACCATATTAAGCATTATCAGACAGTTAACAGCCCAAGAGAGGTTTTTACCACTCAAACACTAGAAAACCCAGACATGATCCCTCAGTACAGCAGCCACTCTCTCATGTTTTAGTACATTGAATTTAATAATTGACTAATCAGATCAGAGACCTCAAGGTTCGGCTTATCCTAAAAATACCATCTCTCTTCTAAAAGGTCAGAGAGCAGAGCCTAGCACAGGAATTTCTGCCACCCAAATTTCACTTCACTTTTTGCCATTTTAGACCATGAAGAAATCATGAAAATCCCTTCTGAATATGACTGGATTTTCTTCAGTTTTTAATTTAGTTTTTAGCTGTAGTCAGACACTCATTTCAAAAGACTAGTGCAGATAATTAAAGAAAGGGCTCATTTACTCCTAAGTAGCTTGCAGGAAACTTTCTTCCCAATATGTGGTCTTCCTCTCCTCCCCCTCCTTTCTTCCATAATCACTATTTGTAATTTATTATATGTGCCTAATTAAACATGGGACGCAACTGATCTTAAGTCTCAAATTTCAGCTTATCTTGGTATTTGTGCAAGATGTTCTCATTTTATAAATTAACTGACCTAAAGCATGGAGAAGATACTAAATCTTTGGCTGGTTAGTACAGCCTAATATAACTATTCTGGCATTCACTGTTGTATAAGAGTAATTTCATTTTATAGCCCTATTTCCAACATATGTCAGAGTGGGGGAAAAAAGTCAGAGAAAATAAGAGACATTTGCCTCCCAAGAAGGCAGGTAAGCATAAAGGTAAAAGAATAGAAGAACAAAAAATGCTAGCAGAATGAGATGAGAAACATGACCAAATGCTTCGTATGTTAAATCCTGTCTGCAGTGTGAAGACAAAGCAAGAAAAATAGTATTTCTCCTGTTGCCTTTCTCTTCTGTATGACTTCCCTGTGTCAGTTATCAGACAAAAAAAACCCTTCACATATAAAGGGCTGGTTTTCCAACATTTTTTTGAAAGACTGTTCCTGAAGCTCCTCAGAGAATACCTGTGGTCTGTTGCCTGGTCAGAGAGGGGAATGGGAAAAAAAAAACCATCCTGCAGCATAAATGTCAGGGCTGCAACTCCCTGCCACTCAGTCACACACTATTGTTCTGCCACATACAAGGTTATTTCATCAGGGCCATCTCCTCTGGGTGGTAGATGCAGTAGCCCAGAGCTTTAGATCCATTTAAATCCATGCGAAGCCTGTGCTGGAGAGCAGGAACAGGGACCAGGTGTATCATCACTGAACCATCACCTATCCAGCAACAGCCTGGACTATACAAGGAGTGGGGACACTAACTCAGGGAAAAATCATGTCAAATGCATTACCCATAAAGGGCCTACTATAGGGAAACAAATTAAATTAAAAAGGATTCCCCCCCTCTCTCCAATTTCAGGCAAAGCCCTTGAAATCATTTTGAACAATTATTCACATTCAGGTTTGCTTTTGAATTCCACATACTGTGGAAGACCTGGAGTCCCTAACACTGGATTTCACAATTGCAGACTGCATGGCGATAGATGCTGATACAAACAAATGATCATTTGGAAACACCTTTAGAATATTATGTGAATTTTTTTGTGTGCATTTTTTTAACTTCATGCTTAAGGTCTCACAGGCTGCAATAATGGGTCAAAGACTTGCAAGCACAATCAAGTAAAAGCTGTAATTGTTTTATACTTTAATAATATACTGCAACTACTGAAGACTACTCAGAAGCTTTAACAAATACACAGAGTGGCTATCTACTTATTTAGTAAAGGCATGAGAATTACTACAGTAATTCCCTGAAGTTCCCCCTACCTTACAATTTTCTTCCAAGTGCTTTCAGGGGGATAATTTTTATCCTTAAAATTCTAGCTGATTTGGGAAGGTTCCTGGGGGAGGAATGAATCTAGTGACCTGCTATAAGGGAAGAACATATTTAGAAATTATATTCATCCTGCATCTTTCTGGCTTTATTTTGTTCCTTTTTACTTAGTAAGGCAGGAGGAAGCACTGTCCATTCAGCCCCACAAAGATCTTGACGTTTCATTCACTTTCTTTCACACTGAAATGCAGCAGCTGAAGCATAATTAAACTACAGACAAACTTTGGGTCTTGGTCTAAGGAAAAGAAAGCAAAGGGGAAAATTATTACTGTGCATTCTTGTTCTAACCTTGTATTATCTTCTGTACCAGCAGAAGGGGAATCCTGTTTGCACTATAAATTTACCACCTTTTAACAGGCAGCCACTGGTTATCACACTAGATTAACTATATTATTTTGGAGGCAAAGTTCACATAATAAAACTATCCCTGCAAAAACTAGCAGAGGAGCTGATGAATACTGTTAAACAGAATTTCAGCAGGATCTCTTGCCAGTTTGTAGCTGTTAAAAATCCTTTCTGCTCTGTAGTCTGACTTTCTTCTTTTGAACCCACTTGATGTGGAGACTTAAAATGACCATTTTATTCATTACCCTTGTGCCTTGACAGCACAGATTGAGCTGAGCTGGGACAGCAGCAGTGTTGCATGGAAATCAGGACTCTAGTGGGGAAAAAAAGAGGGGTCAATTTTGGTTCCATCTTTCTATCATAATCTGTGAAGACAGAAAATATCTTTATGATTGAAATGTAATTTGCCCCTCTAAAAGTCATGTCCCATGTTTCATCTAGCAAGAAAAACTGTATGCCTGTGAACAGATCCTGTAAATCCTGTTTCAAAGGAAAAATTCATCTTATTGCTTAAGTAATCTCCTCACACAACTCCACTAAAAGGCCATCACCAAACAGCCCACCAGCAGCTACTCAAATAAAAAAATAAATAAAACTTTCTGCCTTAATATCTTGCCAGTTGGATTTTGCTTCTGTCCGTATTGTTTTTCTTCTCATTGTTCCACCCACAGACATCAGGATAAATCTGCAGTAGCTCCAGCATGAAGCTCTAGCTAATAAAGCAATTACAGTTACAAAGTGCATCAGGATTCCCCATAAACCTTCGCCTTTCAGGACTGCTCCAAAATCCACTTGCTGAACAGAACATATTCCCATATTGTTTCCCAAACAAGAAAAAGGAGCTCGTTGCTATGGTGTTGCAAGAGGAAGGACAAATACAATTATCATATGTCAGTCTGAAGAAATGTGACCTAAAGTTCTCTCAGACCACCATGTTTCAACAGATCAGACCTTCCCTGCTGCCTGTAGGAAACGCAGAAGAACAGCAACAACAAAGCAGCACCTGAATAAAAGTTATACATGTTCTGTCTGTTATCCCTCCAATTTCTAAACATAATTAATTTAAGCAGCTTTACATTTTAGTGTAAAATATTGACATTCTTAGTAATTAAAAGGTGCTTTCAATCGGCTATTCCCTGTCGGCAAGGAGAGAAACATATTTTGACTTTGGTTTGCTGGTAGCACAATCAGCTGGTGACAGGCACCATCCTCCAGACTCACTATCTGCTCCCAAGGTTGTTGATGCCCAGAGCCCAGGGCAGTAATCCCAGATTATCATTAATCCCAGGCAAAATGCACAGAGGACAATGGAAACTTCTAGAGAAGAGGAACAGAACATGGAAAAACTGAGTATGGAAAGACACATTCTGGCTTCTTACAGTAAAAATACTTTTTTTTTTTTTTCCAAAAAAAAAGTGCCAACCAAAAAGGGGACTGATGCCAGGAAGGGATCATTTTGGTGCTAAGAACTGATTTTCTGGTTGAGAAGAACAACCCACTTGGGCAGAGCTGGGATGTACAGCTGATTTCCTTTACATATTTTCAGCACATTTGCTTGAGCAAAAAAAAGATTTAGTTCATTATTTCAGGCCTCTAAAATACAGCAAATCAATGGGAGACAGGAGAGATTGTTATTAAAAATAAAAATCATCAGTACATTCCTATTCCTTTCCCTTAATATATCTGAGATTTACTGGTAAGTTTCAGAAGATTTGATAATTTCCCATTTTTCTCAGTCTTTAGTATATTTTTCATGCTTAACTAACTGGGAAAGAGCCTCTTTTCTCAGCACATAAAAACTGAGCTATAAAGTATTAATTCAATATTAATTTAACTATGCAACTTTGTGGAAACAGCATAAAAAATGGAATTGCCAAGAAAATAAGGAAAAGATGATCACCTGGGTTCATTTGATTTAAAACCATTTCTTATTTCTCCCAAAAGAAATTTATGATTCCAGTAATTTATTAGGGCAACATCTTTATGTGTAGAGTCTTTTCCAAAGAAAACACAGGAAACACCTTAAAAAAAATATTTAGATTTCAGTAGTAATAGCAACCCATAGCCTGAATCTACAATGAGTTTATTAATTATACATTGTTCTCAATGCATAATTATGTAAAATGCAACAAATTTAATCTGATTTAGTTTCCCCTTATGTAGCAAGAGTACATCCATATTTAATAAAACCATTGTAGCAAAAGTGAAAGTCTAAACACCCTGCACTGTCCACAGTAATGAAGACAGTAAATTAGAGCTTCAGCATGGGACCATTGAGGGAAATGCAACAATTAAAAATTGTATTCAAAAATTACTCTTTTTAGCAGGGGAATAAAAATACTAAACATCACGCTCCAACAGTTTTGCTACAAAGCCAGTGATATTTTCAAATTCACATCAATGACATTCATTATATATAAGCTTTCAAATAAAACGCTAAAAACATAATATTGTTTCTGTCTGCCTGCAATAGGCCATGCATTTTTTAAGGTATTCTACCCAATGGTTCCAAGCATTCTTCCTAACGGCATTTCAGTTCCCTCCTCCCTGGCGTTTTAAACCACATCCAGATTCCTCCAAAACCTCTTTAAGACTCTCAGTTTGTCAGTTCTATGGCTTTAATCACTGTTTTAGATAGAAAATGCTGAAAACAGGAAAACATGCCAGTCTACAGCCAGCACAAGCAGGGCTGATGCAGATTGACAATAAACAACATTGCCATAGACTCGCAAAGCACTTTTTCTTAACCTTTGGCATGTCACAGGAAAATTAATACAAAGCTTCTGGCCCATCCCGTGTGATGGGCAAGAAGGGAAGAACCAACAGCAAACCCTCAAAATTCTTAGCCAAATTCTCCACAAACTGCATGGCTGAGGTACCAGATGCAGAAGTACAGAGCAGAAAAGAGCAGCACTGATGAGCCGGGTTAACCTGTGACACCCTAAAGGAGATTGACCCAGAGACGACAAAGGAACAGTTCCATAGGAAGGAAGCACAGCAAGATGTTTGTATAGGAAGTCACATCACAAATGTGCCAGGAGGTTGCAACAAGCTTGAGGCAATGGGAAAACAACTGCAATGTGACCAAAATAAAGGGCAAAATGCTGCCATAAAATTCCAAACTAAGAGGTTTTTTTAGTCACTGAACATTCAAATAATAAAAAAGTCCCTTAGATTTCTGTCTCCAAAACCTCCCACCACAGATTGTGAGAAGACTTCCTCACCCACATAGCACTGTCAGGCCTTCTTCTGGAGCAATGTCAATGTCTATTTCATGCATCAAAAAAGGGCCAAAAGCAGCCTATTTAAAGAAAAAAAATAATAACCCACAAAAAGCACAAAGACAACAACAAGGTACACATCCTGCCACAGCAGATGGCAACAAGCACTGTCAGAGAATTTGAAAAACTTTCTGTTCTAGCACCAAAACCTTAACTGAATCTTTCTAAGGACATTAACAGGGACATTTTCAGAAGCACAAAACTTCTGCAGTTCATCCTCCAAAAGGAACTTAAGAGCCTGAAATACTCTATTGAGTCTAATATAGCCCTATCTTTCTTTTCTTAAAGCTTTGCCAGCATTTCAGAAACCAATTTTGACAAAGCTCACAGCACTTCATACCGTTTTCCACAATGTCCCATTTCCACAGATATCCATTTTGCAAAAGCCCCAGAAGAGAAGCAGAACAGAGAAGGACTCTGATGACTGATTTCCACTGGGCTCACTGATGTCCATCCCACTGAGCAACAGCTGGGGTGGTCTAAGAGCCCACATGCAATAGCCCTGTAAGACTTTAGTTTTTCTGGATCCCTTCCATCTTTTCTATATCAAATATCCTCATGAAAGCAAGTCTAGCAAAAACAGACTGATGAGAATGTAAATCTGTGCATTTGATTAAAGTCAGCCCAAGTACATCAAAACAACGCCAAAAATAACTCAGTCCACTTCTGGCAAATGGTGCTTTGAAACCATATTCCATCCATGCTTTTCTCTGTCACTTTCCAAACTAAAAGTTTATTCCACTACTGCAGGAGAAGTAAAATCCTCTGTAGATTTTCTTCTCTTAAGTTATTTCTCATTTTAAGCACTGCTGAGTGCATGAAATTTGGCACGTGAAATATCAGAGTGCAAAACAGTCTTCAAGGTCCTCACCATAAAAATCAAATCTAATATTTATAGCTGAAGGAAAAAAAAAAAGCTGGAAATGATGCATAAGGAAAACTCAGAAGAAACCTGGAAGCATCTAAAATATTAAATTAAAACCATTTATCTGAAGCAGAAGATAAGTTGAAGGAGTTTACAAAAGAAGGGAAAGCCGACAGTGATGAATGTAGCAATTTGGAAACTGAGAAAGAAAGAAAAGCTGAGGAGAAGTTATGGAGAAGGAGAGCAGGGACAACTAATAAAATGAGAGACTTCAGAGGGAGGAGAAGAAACTCTGAGTAGCCCTGTACGCATCAAATTGTTTTCCATGGCAGTAAAACAGAAATAGGCAACCTCATCCCTCTTCTGACTTCAGTGACCTCACCAGAGCTAAAAGAGTAAAACCAGTTGCGAAATATTAAGCTGAAATCTCTGCAGTAAAACACTCTCAACACACTGCATAAATAGCTCATGTCCCTTCATGGAATTTTCAATTCCATTATCTAAAGGCTGTTGACATATTTACAGCTTTGACACTGAGAAAGGCAACAACCTGGATTGCGTAGAAAAGCCACATTCTTCCATGGACCTCCGGGTTGCAGTGAAGTTGGAGGTGTCTTTCTCCTGCTCTCTCCTATTTTAGCATTTGAAGTACAGTATGCGAGGCATTTTGGTCTTTGTTCTAAACAACCTCATTATTTCAATAGACATGGAAGCCATTTAATGACCTGCTTGCAGCGGCTCAGAAGATGTTTAAGAAAAACAGATATTTCTGTGAAATTCTCTCAATTCAACATCTGCTCTATAGCTGCCTGTGACTGCAGCAGACTGGATTCAACAGCCCATGTGTTCCATGGCTGTCCTAGGGTTTCAATCATTTCTTTTCTGCTGCAAGGTAACAAGATAAAAAGTGTAATCCTAAGAGGGCAAAAACCCAAGATGCACAAAGCACACGTTGAAGAATTTCTTCATAGCCCAAGGTTCATTATCACTGCAGGAAGCTTTACAAAATCAGAAACTAATTGCTTAACAATGACAATCACTGATAGAACAGATGTTAATGTCATTACCATATTAAGAAACTGGCTAGATAGTTAAACAACCCTGAAGCCATATGAACATTACTCCACAAAAGTAATTTTAATTCAGCTAAAGTGTTCTTGAGCACCTGTGTTGTATCTTTGGATTGCTGACAGCCATGTCGAGCCTCCAGCCCATCTAATCAATACACCTTTTCCTGCTGATCTACAGATGAGTTGGCTATTTATCTCAGGATTCCTTCACAAATGGCAAAAGCAAAGCACTGTTGGAAGTATTTAACTTTGCAAGGATCTGAAAGACATCAAAGTGCTTTGCAAGTTGTTCTGTCGGTGTTTCCAGAACTACAGCTCTGGGGTTTTAATGACTTCGAACAGCATATTGAATTTGTTTCTTCATACAACAGTTTTCTACACTGCTTATCCTGCCCTCTTCCCACAAAAGCCACACACCTTCCTTCATGCTGGCCCACACATACTGTGTGTTGCAGCCAAACACAAAAACAGAACCTTTCCATGCACCAGCTGACCAAGGACACTACCAAAAAACAAGTACAAATGCAACTCAACAGGCTGCCAAATCCAAACCACCAGCACTGTGGCCCCACGGTTTCACCGGCTGCTGGAGGAATGGGACACACCACCTCGGTTGGAAACACAAGAACTAAGGCATACAATTTGAAGAGAACACATTTTCCTTCAGTTGTTTATTCATAAATGAAACTAACCTTTCCCACCTCTCACCTTAGTTTTCTCATGGGCACTTGTTGGGGGATTGTGAGGTTTTGGTGGTGGGTTTTTCTTTTTCAGTTTCTGTACCACCTACATTGTGCTCTTTGCGCTTTGAGGGCTTCAATGTTTATCTTTCAGCCCTCTCTTATACACTGATTTTTCACATGGTACTCAAAAACAGTAATAGCCTGAAAAAACCAAGTGGCTGATGGTTAACTTCTAGCTGTATCATCTCAGTTAAAAAAGATTTCAAGACCACGCAATGAAACTGGTGATTATCCAGATAAAATGCAACTTCATTGAAAATTAAATCAAAGCCAAAAGAGTTAAAGAAACATTGATGTTTAGAGAAAAATGGACTATCAAAACATACATGAAACAGTAGCAGTACAACACCTGACACACACAGATCTGTGACTTGTTTCTTTTGTTTGAAGTAAAAAACTTTAAACAGCATTTAAACACCTGTTCAACCAAGGCCCACATCAGCTGTGACCAAGGGACATTCCCAGCTGTGCTTGGGAAGCAGTGCTGAGATGAGCAACCTCAGTCCAGGTCCCAGCAGACAAAAGGCTCCTCTGCAACTCGCACGGACAAGTCTCCCTGACAAACTTCAGAAGGTTTTAAGATTTAGCACTGAATTCAATCCAGTTATTACATTCCTACCCAAAACATGGACACAATCAGAATTTTAGCCATCCATCTTCTCACAGCCAAGCACAGACTCGAGGTACCTCTGTGTTTAAAGTGGAGAGATAAACTTATGAAACTTAGGAAATGTTTTCCCTCCTTTTGTACCAAGGGAATTAATAAATAGCTTGGACTTCAAGAGCATTTCTAACACACAGGACACTTAGACCACATGCTGCTCCCTGCAAACTCTGCTGGCTGAGGCAAAACGTGTTCTGCCTCTTCCAAGCAAGTTAATGCTGCATTTTGAATCCTTGGTAGAGCAAAGAGTTGACACAGTGTCAACATGAAGATGCCAATTAGCACATTTTACCATGACAGCCACTACATCTTCCAAGGAAACTACAGATGTTTTTACATCTTTTCTGGGAATCAAGTTGTTAGTAAACTCCATGAATTCACGTTCCTCTCAAGAAGAGTTAGATATTCTTCCACACCAGAGATGCAAAAGGATGAAATCAGAAATGGGTTAAAAAGCCATTTTAATGCTGAGGTAGAACAAAAATTGGAAGTGACTTAAGAGCAAATTAAGGCTTGTTGGAAACTAAGTCATTAGGGAAAAAACAAGTTGGTTTTTTGAAGAATCCACAACATTCTTCCTGCAAACTATTTTTTATTGACAGACATCTACACCTGACTTGAATCTTCAGGATGGGGAATAATTGCAAAAATCCAATAAATACCAGAACAAACATGCTACTTTTTCCAATGGGATATACTCCACCAAGGACATGGCAAAGGATGGCTTTAAAGTCTAGAATGTAAGAAAATATCTGGGAAAACAGATGTATTCATTTACGTCTGCATGATAAAGGTAAAGCATGAGGCTGATTGGCTAAATGGAAAATAAAATAAAATTTTTCTCTAGAGTTTTCTTCAAATAATCAAAAAAATCCTGACTTGCGGTCTTTCAAGACAAACAGAAGGGCAAACACCTTCTGCCTGCTTTGAACCACCACCTGGAGACCCTGTGCTGAGCTGCAGACATGCAGGGCCTCAGCCCAGCTCACAGGGATTTTTGCAATCTTGTGCTTTCCTTGGTGTAGTGCAGAAACACATTTGACACTCTGAGCATACCTACAACTGGAAGCATCAGGGTGTAACAAATCCCCAAATCAATCAGCATATGGACTTTTCTGTCATGCCTCCTGTGAACACATCCTCTAGTGTTCAGTAGGATGTAGAGAACACCTCAAGAATCTTACAGCCAGTAAGAACTACCAGCTGTTGTTAACCATCTATTAAATGCTATATTGTTCTCCTATAAGGAATATACTGTCTTGAGCTGAGTGGCTTGAATTTCATTTCATCAGTCAGCCTGAGGCCAGGGTAGTGCAGGAGTGATCTGTCTATTATGTGTCTTGAAATCATTATAACAACCATTACCAATTTTTGAGGCAGTTTTATTTAATGGCATCCATCACAGCTCTGCATCCCTCCACGGGCACTGCCTCAGCACAGCACTCACAGACAGGATAACCAAGCCATCAGACTCCAAAGGGCAGTGGTAACACATGCCCTGCAGCAGCAATTAGCACCAGAAAGGCCAACGTTTAAAATTAGGTTTTGCTGTTTCACTTCATAGGAGCAATTTTGGACTAATAGCTGTCCCATCTCTTATTAGCTCTGAGTAGTAAGTCATCCCATGAAAGGCCTGCAAGGCACACCTGACAACAATTTCATTTTTTACTACTTACACCTTCAGGCATTCTCCTTGAGCTGGCACAAGAAAATTATTTACATTATGGTTAGGAAGTAGACAGACACTGCATTTTGATTGGTTTCATGGACTGTATTTCTAGGACTCAGAATCTGCACTCAGCCAAGTGGCTGAATACCCCTGAGACTCATTACTAAATGCAGAGTGATCTAGACAAATGCTACTACTGTTCTAATCATTTGTACTTCTCAAAGGCATCAGCCATGCAGCTGCAGATCAACAATTTCAAGGTAGATGTAAAAGACTCTTTTTATGCTTATCAATTTGCATATTGGAAACAGTAATACACTTCCTTACAGCTAACAAATGAGATGCTCGATTTACTGCCGATGTTTTTACAACTCTGCATTTGCAATTCACTGCGTTGAAATCAAAATGGAAAGGCTGCCCTTCTGACGCTCAGCAGAGAGGTTTCCAGCACTATATATATCGGCAGGAATATCTTTCCACCCTAAATAACCACTGTCACTTGCAACAGTAGGCTCGATTCTGACTTCATCCAGATGCGTGGGAGTTTATGCATGAGCTCCTGATTATGCCTAGATATTTCACTTCAAGGCAGGGAATGTGTGCACCTCCATACCATCAGATAGTGGCAGTCATTGTAATTATCTTGTCTCCTTCG
Organism: Margarornis squamiger; assembly: GCA_035222235.1. Taxonomy (NCBI): domain Eukaryota; kingdom Metazoa; phylum Chordata; class Aves; order Passeriformes; family Furnariidae; genus Margarornis; species Margarornis squamiger. Next base: position 9,510,190 of record JAWWTY010000138.1, on the reverse strand, counting down.
ATTTTTCTTAGGCTTTCCAAAGATTATTCTCCCTCTCAGAAATTATTACACCCAGGAAAATGACATTCATTAAATACAGTGAGGCAATGCTAATATCAAGGACAAGGAAGGAAAAGGGGTTGAGTTTTTATCCTTTTCATTCAAGAAAGCTGAATGAAATTATTTTTATTGTAATCCTGGAATGGGAAGAGATCAGTCTCAAGTTTTAAATTCTATAAATCTCCAAAGCACTATTTTTCCCACAGTCTTTAAAGTTTATCTTTAAGATTTTAAATTTCATCACTGAATGAAAATTTATCTGTGTCTTCCAGAAAACACAATTCCTGGGCTAAACAAGTACCTATGTAATATCCACTCAATGCATTCAAATATCCAGTGAGATAATTCCTACTTCTCCCCTTTGCTATTTGCATTTAAATAGCCTGGCATTTCACTGGGGAGAAAATTTTGTTTAAAAGTATAAAACCTGTATTAGCTATACTTTTGTGAACAGAAAATTAGAATTACTAAAATAATTATACAAAAGCTCTTAAGAAGCCAAGAGACACCAACAACAAAGCCCAAAGCTGAGCTAACACAAAGTTCTTTGACTTCCTAAGATCTGTTCAATATTATCTGCAACTTTGGAAGTGATGCTGTTCCTCTGTAAGTCCAATAGCTGCATTAAACTGATAACACATGTCTATATATCTTAGGGAAAAGTAATAAACCCTGCTGTGAAACACTATTTCCGTAGTATCTTGGAGGAAAGATAACTTTTTACACAAACTCATTTTTCATTACCACAGCATTGTCTTCTCTCTCAAACAGGATATAAGATGATTCCACAGACAACCTCAAAAAATGAGTGTTTATCCAAGCTCACCCTTTACACAAAAGCTGCCCATCTCAAGAAATTAATAAAACCAGAAATGCATTATATTCTCCCAGAAAGTGAAAGACAACACTGAGGTCAGCAGAGCTAAACTATTTCAAGTTCTTTTCAAGGCAGAGACATCACCTCCCATGAGTTAAAAGGGCAGTCTAGATCAGAAATTTTTACAATTAGTTACTTTTACTCCCATTTTCTTGGAGCAAAATAAGTAACTTGAAACATGAGCTACATCATAAGAGCTTAGGAATAGTGGTTTCCCACCTATTCCTAAACCAGTTGTCCTTGCACTGTCATTCAGACACAACTTCCTTACTGTATTTTCTCCACCTTCTCTAGACATATGGACAAAAAGCTTTCTGTATGTGTTGCAATGGGTGTAAAGACAAAAGCATCAGCTTCCACACAGAGCAGGGAACTCTTCAGTGCAGGTCTCTCACTTGGCAAAGGGGCTGCCACTCCTGCCAGTTTGGAGACTGGGAAAGCTGGGGGAGGTCATTCAGACAGCCTAGATATCTCTCAGACTTGATTATCAGGGTATTCCCACATAGTAAAGAAAAGGGACAGGAGGAGGGTTTAAAAGAAACTTGCAGAGTGAAGGTACTGAGGGGTCCCAGATTAATCACTAAAATCACTCAGTTCTAATGAAAGGAGAGACCTGTGAACTGCATAAAGACAAGGCTTGGCTCAGACACTCCTTACTCTCTGGAAACCCTTGTTGAAGTTTCTGCTGTGACTGGTTCAAAACAGGGATTTGAATTTAGGCGTCTCACAATCCAGTAAGCAATATAATCCAGTTATCACTGTCTGGCAGGGACAGGACTCCTTTACAGCTGTACTACTTTTATAAATAAATGTTTACTGCAGGCAAGATACAAAGATAAGTTATGACTTATAGCCAGTGTATGACAGACTATAAGATTCAGTGTCCTTCCCACAAAGCTTTAATTTACTTGCATGGAGAACAGCTCAAGCTGCAGAGGTTGAGACCAAACCTCCAAAGAGTCCTGGAGCACAGCCTTCCCTTCTTTTTTGTCAAATCTTAATCAAAAAGGTATCAGGAAAAAAATAATAAAATACCTAGAGGAAAAATTGTTAGAAAGCTCACATCCTTCACAAAATGCAAAGAGCCAGTTACAGAAGGGTAATATAAAGGACTTTCCAAAAATCTCAAATTTTTAAGCTGGATACATTATATTGATACCACTCTGAAAATTACTGCTAGTGTTTTTTAATTCAGATAATGCTTTCTCTGAAGCTGAAATAGAGTCCTGAGATTCATGAGATGGCATGCTATGAAAAATACACAAAACTGCAAGCTACTCTGTGCTCAAAGAGTCAACCACATATAGAAGCAATATTACTCTTTTACAGTATGCAAAATAGTTTTCTTCTTGTATCCAGAAGTTTTACTTTATTTGTTCACTTTCAAGGAGACAGAGTGGTCTGTCCTACACATAACTTGAACAAACATGGAAGGACCATCATGGATACAAATGGACCAGCCCTGGTGGAACAAGCACAACCACAAAATTTAATAGAGAGCGTAGAGTGGAAAGAGGTCTTTGTAGCGCATGGGAAGCTTGAATCCTTGTCTGCCTTGGAGGCAAAGTCTCAAGTCTCCTGACCAGAAAACAGATATATGTGCTTCAGACATACCGTATACATTCAAGCATATGCTTTTCAGATAATTTGCTCTTCTACAGATCCTACTCCTGAGGACAAAAGTCCTCAGATATCAATTATAAAAGGAAAAATAATACTTTGGAGAAATAGCATTAATGTATACGGAACAGTCTGTGACCAAATCCAGTAACATGAAGTCTTTGTGTCTGCAAAAAAAACCCTAATTCTAGCAGTCTTCAGAGATAAGGAACTGGGAATTTGTGTAACTCCCCAGTATATCTCTCACTTCTAATGGCTTCACTACCCACGTGGTGAGCAGCTCTTTGCTCCTCTTCAACCAGCTACCCACCAGAGTCTGCACTGTGGGCAGCACTGTGCCACTTGCAAGACACAGCCTTTCCTGCTGCCTGCCTGAATCCTCACGTTAAGTTTTTCCAAGCAAAAAGAACGTGCAGAAAAGGTTACATCCATCTGTGTTCTAATACACTCTTGGTTGATAGATGAGTTCTAAACTTTAGTTTGTGCCAAGACCTTTCTCACAGTCCAGAAAGTGAAAGAGCCCCAAGACAGGAAATAATGTGTGTAAACATGACCTGATACAGGTCAGTAGCCATGCGGTTCAGAGCAATTAATTTCTAGCTTTCACTATATTCAAGTACTAAGCCTGTATTAAAATTGCTTATTTTCATATTAGCAGCACTGGCAACTTGCTGTTCCAAATGACAGCTTATCAGAGATAACCCTCTAGGCTGATTTTGCTTATAAACAGCCAAAAAAAAAAAACCTGAACTGTTGTATGAAGAGAAACCTTCTGCCTAAAGATCACATAATGGTTTAGAATGGAAGGGGCCTTTAAATGTCACCTAGTGCAATCAGCAGACATATCCCCAACTAGATCAGGCTGCTCAAAGCCCCATCCAACCGGACTTTAACATTTCCAGGAATGGAGCACCTACAACCTCCATAGGCAACCTGTGGCAGTGTTTCACCACCCTTATTGCAAAAAATTTCTTCTTTATATTCAGATTAAATCTAACTTCTTTTAGCATAAAATAACTACCCCTCATCCTATCACAACAAGCCCCACCTTTCTTATAAGTCTACTCTAAGAACAGAAAGGCTGAACAAGGTTTCCCCTGAGCCTTCGCTCTTCAAGGCTGAACAGCCCCAGCTCTCAGCCTGTCTTCATAGGAGAGATGTTCCATCATCTGTTTTTGCGGCCTTCCTCCGGACCCACTCCAACACAATAACATGATCTATTTCATTTTAGAGCATACCTTCATCTTTATTTTATAGCATATATTTATTTTTAATTTTGTTTTATAGTTGATAAAAAAGAGCAGACTCTCAAAAAAAAGGTGAACTTGACATGATAAAAAAGAAATATGTATAAATGCCAGCGAAGAGGTCATGCTAGCAAACAGCTTTGAGGCAAGTTTGAAGTAGTCGTGAAAAAAGGATGAGGTAGGATACAGGTGGTTCCATGGACTTGCATGCAAGGCCATCTGTGTAAAGCTTTGGCAAACCCTCTCTTCCCTAGAAACAAAGGATGCACACAAAGCCTGCAAATATATAAAACAGTAGTTCACCAAGAGTCCTGCAAGAGAGACTAGCACTAGGGAAGTTTGCTCTGGAACATAATCTGTAAAACACTGCTGCACCTGCATGACAAACCCTAATATTGCTTTCTTCCAGAGGGCTGACAAAAACAACCCAATAAACACCCCCTGCAGCAGTGGTGCACCTGAGACAAACTTTTCATGAAGGGTGGAGGAAAAGTATAATTTAGCAAAACAATCAAAGCCAACCATGACCAAACTGGTTGAGTATGTCAAATGAACAAAGTATTTCCCACTAAAAAACAGTGGTGGGGATTAAAAAAAAAAACCAAAACACCACAAACATCTCCAATAGGTTTACAGGTAAAATACCCCACTGAAAAATCTGGTCTACTGAAAACTGGACAGAATCACACTGAAAAGGACAAGAAAAAGCCCGTGGCCATTTCAAGTCTGCTTGAAAAAACACACAACACAATCTCCAGCTGTTTAAATTCAGCACCACATCCCTTATGCTGCCTGATGCAATACCTTACATAAAAACACTACAGTAATAAAATAAACAGCCCCCCAGGCTGGGCAGGCAGAAGGGGTAAAATACTGCAAACAGCTCATGTCCCTCATTCAGGCTGCTGGGACTGCGAAGGAGAATAGCCTGTGACAGCAGCCTTGATGCCTGCAACCCACTAGAGAGGCAGGATTATTGGAACGAGAACTTTTTCCTCTCAGACAAAACACCAGTCAACAAGCTTTTGGGGATGGGAGAGGTTGGCAAGAAAAAGGGCAGATCCCTAGGGAAAGCAGAGACCCTTGTGCCCATTCCCCTTCTCAACTCACAAAAGCACACACCTAACTCTTTTTGTTTGATAAAGCTGTACTTTGCAGTAGCAAGGACAGCTTGTCTCTGTTACAGGTGGTCAAAACTTGAAGAAGTGCAATCCGTCACACATGGCCTCATCAGCTTCTTGAGTGTCCAGATGCACTGAAACTGGCAGAGAAAGATACAGGGAGAATCCAGTTAACCCCAAGACAGCTGTTGTCCAGGAGAAACTCCTGCCAGTGTTTCTGGAAAAGCCAAAACCAGGAGACAGCCCCATCCAGACAGCTGCCATTCCTTCCCACCAGAGAGGCACTGACAAACAGCACAGGGTCTGGTGAAGTTGTTCAGGTCAGGCCTAGGAAGCCATCTGGAAGAGATGCCTGTTTTGAGGGAGCAGCACAGAGCCCAAGCAGCCAACAAGCTCCCACTAGTTGTGAAATCTACACACAGCACCAAGAAGGATCACTGGATGCCCAGCTTTCCAAAGCAAAGAAGACTTTAAGAGTTAAACTTGAAATGACAACACAAGAGCAGCCAAATGGGATCAGGTCAAATATTCCACCTTTCTGTGTCCTAACACTGGTCATAAGCAGAGGTCAAAGAGAAGTAAGAACAGGCTAAAATTGGATAATGCCTCCCCCAGTTCTCCCTCAACCTTTCAGAGCCTTGACCCAAATGTTTACTAACACTCAGTGGTTTTTCTGTCTTCACCAGTGGGCACGACTATCCAGTCAAGACCCGAGATGTCCGTAAGAGTTTGGTCATACCTCATGGCTACCACTAATAGGAGTTTCAGGAGCTCTTAATCCAATAGTAGATTTCTGCAGATATAGAGGAGTCTCAGAGTTGAAAAGCCTCACTGTGCCTTGTCATAGACAGCCAGAAGTAAAAGAATCTTCCCCTCTGTTTTATTTGCTCAGATGCAGAATAGTCTGTCTGAAGAGGTACAGAACAACTCTTCTCAAGTCACCCAACTCTTCCTGTGAGATCAAGAAGGGACAGGAAAAGCAAACACCATCGACAGAGCTTTGCAAGCAGCAGCCAGTGGTGACACTGTGTCCCTGCACTGGGATGCAGCTCCACTCTCACAGCCAAGCTCTGAGCAGAGCACACCCAATGATTCAGGACTGTGTTGCTGATTCTCATCAGAGTTAAAGCTGCTGTACCAAGAAGAGACCTCACTAAAGGCTCACTTTTTTCTGTTGAGTCATTTCAGCAGTTTACAAGGTACAATCTAGGGGAGAAGGTAGTTAAGCTATAAAGCTAATTTGGCTGAGGACAAAAGACAGTTGCTTTACCCTCACAGGAGGCAGCAAATACTTGCTTTGTTCAGTTTAATTGATAGCAGGTTCTACACACTGCAAATATAAATGACTTTCACAGACTTGGCTTAGCACCTAGAACAAAGACATCTGAAAGCAGAAACTGTTATTTGTGAAACAGCATTGCATCCTCTATTTATAATCTCTGTGCTATGTCCATACATCAGTGAGAAGAGTTCAGCAATAAGCAGCCTTAGCTCCAAGTTTCTGCAACTTTTATTTACTTATGCTCACAATGTTCTCATAACAATATAAGCCCTAACATTTCATCCTAAAGAACTAAGGAGAAGGCCTGCAATAATTTTTGCTTCTGTTTACCTAACCTATACAATTGTCCTCCAATGTAACAGCTGTCACCAGAAATTTTGCTGTCCTGTACCACTGCAAATATAGCAGGAGAAAACTCCACTCCATACAGCTTTCACTTTTCCAATAAATTAAACATGAAAGGCAATCCATGTACCATGCAGTTTCTCACCTGCAGCAGCCTCCCACTGCTTGATCTGGAAAACTTCACTTCCTAACCATAAACCTCCCACCTACAGTGGAGCAAGAGTGAAAGAAAATGAGTCAGGAACTTTTCTCAGGCTCAAGAACTTAAAAAGGAAGTCACACAGAGAAGAAATGTAGAAAACTGCAGTCCAGCTTGCAGAAACATCACTAAATTCTGTATTGCAGAACATTTGATTAAGAAAAAAATAAGCCACTGAGTTTCCACCCTCTCTCAAAATGTGAAAGAGACTTCTTACTTTGTAATTATTATATAGCTACAAAATAGTAGTCCTGTCATGGGTACAGTAGCACTAAACACAAGGAAAAAAACTATAATGACCACACTTCAGTCATCAGCTTATCACAAACAGGCTTACAAGTGAAGCAGGGAAATTCAGAATATAGACTATAGCAAAAAAAAAAAGTACACTGAACACTGTGTCAAATTAACCAGAAATAAAACCAAACAAGAAGCTTTGTAAATGCTCAGAGCACAAGGAGATTACTGCAAGGGCTGCTCCAAAAACTGTGTCACTCAGTCCATCATGAGTCAGGGAGAGACCAGATGGACCAGCAGAAGATGTTCAATCAGATGGTCCCAAGCAATTATATAGCCCATAGTTTAAAACATACCAGAAGTGATAGAGATCATCTTGTTTCTATTCCCATCTGTCCCTGGCTCACTCAGACAAAGAAGCTTCTGAACATCTTTCCAAAGGGAAGTTTATTGCTGTTCCCAGGCATACAGAAAGCACCAGGTTATAAAACCTGCACAGTTTGAGCTCACCTCCACAAAGTACCTTGAAATACATCAGAATTCTTGAAATAGAAACTTCAAGGATAGAACCACTCAGATTTGAGGGATTGTAACACCATTGCAGCCAAGGCAGACGTGGATTCCAGCCACAGCTGAAGGTAAGTGTACCTCTTGGGGGACATTCTGAAGGGACAGAGAAAGTGAGTCACTAGAATTGGTTGTGGCCAACCCTTTCTTTTCCAAACAAAACCACAACTACACTGATTCTCCTACAGCTTTCAGTTGCCATTTTGTGCTCCACTCACATATTCCACTGCATGTCAGACACATCCAGCACCATTGTCATTACCAACCCAGCAAAACTGCACTGCCTTCACCTTCAACAGTCTGAAACTAAACACCCATAAGCACAGCAGAGCTCTGACACACACAGAGCTTACTCCTTACTGCAAGACCATATAACCTGTTTCTCAGCTTCTCCTCAGCATGCAGCCTCCCTTGTAGGGGAGGTTCAGACTTCAGCTGTTGGCATTCAGTGCAGAGCATGAAGTGTTACAGTCCACTGCTCCAAGGAGCAAGCTGCTGGAACAAAGGTGCAAAATAGACCAGAAGAGAAGCAAAAGGATTGTTGCCCTGTAAAGCTCTCTGCATCAAAATAGAGCTGGGCCAGATGGAGTAATCAACTTTATCCAAACTATTTGCATAGGGACAGGAAGCAGAAGAGAAGGATCACCCAGATGAAAACAGTTACCTTTTTTATGCCCCCAAACTCCCAGACCACTAGGGGCAACGCCTGTAATCAAGTCCCATGCAAGTGGGACATTTGTTTGAAGAGACTTGATGAACAGGAATTCAGTTTTGAGGGAGGCCATCAGCTTTGAAGACAGGCCTTGTTCATTGTACAGATATCCAACAATGTATCCAGTACAGGTCTCGATTTTAAATAACTTGGTTTTCTTGTTCCCATCTCCTGCAACCTGAATTTCCTTCCCTGCAGCAGTTACTGGGACCAGGCTATTTGCAATGCTACATGATCCCTCCTCCAGCTCTGTCCTACTTTCTTGCAGACTGAGCTCCCTGACCTGCGACCGAGCCTTCCACTATGATCCGCTTCATCAGGGATCCTCCACCTCGCTGCCTAACGAGCTCAGGGAAACACTGAACATCTTGTCATGGTTTCACTCTAACAGATTATTTTTCCTTAACTGAGATAGACAGGAGGCAGTACCTCCATAGCTGCCCTTTGGATGCCAAGGCTGAGCTGCTGACTTCAAAAGCAAGGTTGGGGTGGATCCCCCTCCCCTTCCATTTCCACTGCTCCATTTGACATTTTGAGGTTCAGAGGGCTCTATACACCAGCAAAAGAAATAATTTCTCACATGGCCAGCTGAAGGCTCTAAAAAGAACAACAAATTAACAGTAAGGGATTACAAGAAGTAAACTGGGTTTTGCTCATCTGCAGCAACGCTCTGCCCCCAAGGGACAGTTTTTATAAATACAGTATTGTTGATATTTAAATGTTTCCCCTCAAATCCAGACTCTCACCTCTTTATCAGTGGCAGGTACCATTGTCAGTGTAAATGAACAATCATGGCAATCCATGGGGCAAAGAGCAGACTGGAAGGCTCAAGACTGTCAAGCTGCTTGTGTTTCTGTAGTAAATAGCTTGTACTGCAGCTCAAAGCAGGCCTTATGTAATCTGCATGTTTCCTATTCATCTTCATAAAATTCTAATTTTATACAGCAATAGTGTAAAGTCAGTTAAACACAAGAATGATTTTATAGGTTTCCAGAGACCCGATGTCTTTTGGGAGCAGTGTACTCCATTTTTGCATTATATCTGAAAAAAACAGAGTCAGATACAAATCACAAAGAAACGCAGTGAGTGTTTTACAAGTTCATAAATCTAAGGCTATGGATATGCAGGGACCAAAATTTGAATCTTTAAGCACCATAATTTGGGGACACAAAAAGATTCATTTTAACTTTTCAGTATTTAAAATGTGAGCAAAACATGCTACAGCAGAAGCAAATATTTAATGCCCTAAAATAGCACTAACTAAAAATATTTTTGTTATCGTTGCTCCATTGCACAAGTTCAAAGGCAGTGTCCTGAGCATGTAACAGTGCACGTCAATAAGAGATGCTGTGAGAACAGACACACAGCACATGTGCAGTCTCTAACATATGCTCGAGTTTGGTTGATCGTTCCATAAGTTTCTTCTTTTTCTTCTCCATCAAGAGGGATTGGGAAGAACGAATACATGAGAAAGGGTAGTGATTCCCAGCTGGCGGAATGCAATATTATATTCTCCATGACTATACGTTCCTCTGCTGCCTATCAACACGAAAGCTATTCAAATGCATGATGGCAGAAGTTTAATTAGCAGTCATCCACAGCCAGGAAGCAGGCAAATACACAGAACAGCAAAGATAACATACTTCCAAAAAGTTTTTTAGAAAGTGTGCAACCTGGACACAACTTTACTTTTTTTTAACCCAAATGTTATCACTGCTTCCCAGCTACATCTGTCCTGCAGCAAAGCATCTCTGTGTGCTAGCAGCTGAAAGCTATGTCAGCTATGCTTCAGTGGGGCAGAAAAGTACCTTCTGTTTAAAGAAACTGGACTTAAGAGCCATCTTAACAGGCAAGATTTAACACTGCATGGCCCACCAGCTCCCAGGGCTGCACATGAGACTCTGTGCTTGGAAATGTTGTCAGTTGTGGTAAAGGCTCAGGTACCACCAGTGGTTCAGAGGAGTTTCACACTACAGCCAGAAGACAGGGCCACTTGTGCACAAATACAGTAGATCCCCAGTTAAACAGAGCAGACACATACCGAACATGAAGATGTAACAACCATAGAAAGCTCTCAGTGCATCAGGTGGATACTTACATGAACTTACAGCAGAACCACATGCTCTGCTGGCTTTGGTTTAAACCCTAACCCATTTCAAACTCGAAGGCACTGAGAACACAGAAGACACATTCAAGGTCTCAGCAGGCACCAGAGCAAGGAACCAACCTTATACATCTCTCACCTTGGCCTTTGCCCCAAGCCCATGTCACTCTTCTCAAGTGCCAATACTGCCTCATAGGCTTACTTTGAGAGAGATCAAGAATAAACAACACGTAGTTACAGAACCCATCCATCAGAAACCATCCTTATTCAGCACTGCACTGCTTGGAATTAGCAACACCCTCAACCCCAACACAACTCCAGTTCTACTGGGTCTGAACTGAGCTCCAACAAAACTTAGGGAAACATTCCTCCTATAGATCAAGCTGAAGCACAAGATGTTCTCACAAGCAGGCCTAATATCTATTTGGTAAACAAGAAAAACGAGAGACAGACGAGTTCATGCTCATCTTTCACCTCAATGGTATCTCAAGAAGCACTTTCAGCCATGACTCCCAGCTGCTTGTTCTGGTCTTCCAGTGCAATAAAGTACAAGTGCAAAGCCAGTTTCAAGGAAAGCAAAACACAAGGTAGAGACATGACTGTCCTTAGATGGGACCAATTAGCAATGGCTCACTAGCTCTGTAATGATCTGGGCTGTGCCACAACTGGCAATCCTCCCTTTTAACAGAAGAACATAGATGCAATCTGGATAGTTCCAGCTGCTTCTCTCCTATTTCACATGCTTCTATCTTTGTCTCCCATTGCTACCAATTTTGCTCAGTTTTAAGAGGTCATTCAGATTTTCCTTACTACCACTTTCAGTGCAGTGCCTAACTCACAGTATTTGGACAGTAATAGCAGCTTTTCTAGAAGAAAGGTTTCCATCAGTAGATCACCAAGCTTCAAACAGAAGTTTGCATCATCCCCTGTTTAGAGATGCAGAAACAGATCCAGAAGAATGAAAGTGACTCATTCACCATTCAGCAAACAAATAGCAAGACTAGATGTAGAAACCTGATATTCCCAATGCCCCCTGTACTGTGTTTTCAGACAGCTGTCCCAGTGAAGTAGCAGCTTGCTTTTTCTTCTCACAGATTAGACCATCCCCACAATGCAATAAAGAGCTTTCTCTACAATTCAAGCCTGTTCCAGTCACCACTCTTCTGGTGGCCTTGGCCCAGGCTTCCATTAAGTTTGAAAATGCAAGTTTAAGAGCTAGTTTAGGACTGAAAACAAAGACGTAATATGGAGAAAATGCTAAAATAAACTACAGTTGGGATCTTTAAGATAAAAATCACACACACATATAAGCTTAAGGTGAAAGAAAACATACCTATATATTACAAATATCAATATATGCAGTTATACATACAACTTATTTTAGCTTTTGCTCAGTGAAGTAGGGCATCAAACACGAACAATTGCCCTTACTATTTCAAATGCAATCTTGTTTTCAAGAGCAACATGTTACAGAAATCTTGTGCAGCACATTCATAACTCCCATAGTTAAAATAAATTACATGTTTGGATTCAATTATCAGACCTCAATGAGTCATAGTCCTCATGTGGCATTTACTCAGGAAAAAAAGATTTTGGAAGCCTCTAGCACCACAAAGAAAATTCAAAGGGAGGGTGAATTCAAGCATTTGAAAAAATGAGAGGTGCATTAATCAGTAGGCACAACTTCCCAACAGCAGAAAATAAAATTTATTGCTTATCTCAGGCATCCTTCAATCTGACCTGCAAAGCAAGCAGATTTAAAGAAACATCCAGTGTCCTACTGATGCTTGCAGGCTCTGAGCCAAAATAGTCTCCATTATTTGCATTTCCCACACACATATAGACAAGTGCCTTAACCACATCAAGGTCATTCAATATGAAGACCATTAAATTTTCCTCCAAAACGAGGCCTCATTATCAAGACTAATTAAACAACGACAAAACCTTCTGAACAGTTCCAATCCTCACCAAAGGCTTATTCATAACTAGAGCACTCTTTAGAAATACAGTTGATTAAAATTATTAAAAGCCATTTGAGTCTCTCTATTAAAGATCTCCTGACTATCAACATTTAGAACCGTATAAAAATGTCACAATATATGATTTTTCTATTTGTGCTTTCACTACATGCTTTTTATTGATCTTCTGGACTCACTAGTTACCTATTTTTGGCAATTATCCATCAATGTTTGGAAGTCAGACTATATGGGGAAAAGGCACAATGCTCCATTCTCCCCCAGTAACACTGGGATGTCCATTTGGATAGACTGTACCTCTTACAGAAGCTTATTCCTGCTATTAGCATCTTACATTTCTGAATCAGATAAGGTGCCAAAAACGTGTTGAGTGGTTGTCAGTGCTAGAACAGAAAGAAGCTCATTTCTTAGTGGCTTGTACAGGTAGCATTACTTAGATAGCACAAGACACGCAAGCAGTATTTTGTGAGCTCATCCAGGATTTGAATCTGCCTTCCCAAGTGCCTGATAGAGTTATCAGAGGAGCACAGATAACAGAAAAAAAAAAAAGGCACCTTGCACTCCTCTCTAGAGAGACTGCTGTTGGTCTTAGACATCAGGAAGAAGCTGCTGACGTCCTGTCTGCAGTCCCTATGTGAAAAAGAAACTATCCCACTTCCTCTTCTTATTCACAGCTCCACTAAAGAAACATCTCCCATGAGTTTCCCCTTCTCTGAACCTCCCACCCATTACAAACATTACAGAGATTTCCATCACATGTTTGAAATGAGACAGCGTCCTAGACTGTAAAGTTATCTTCAAGACACAAAGAAACTGTGATACTTAGTTAAAAAGTCAAGGTCTTGAAATTTCTTCTTTTTCAGAGCAAGAATGGATTGTGTGGTGCTATTGCAATTATCAAAGAACCTACAAAATCCCATTCACCTGAGCACTGTAAACAAGAATAATCAGCTCCTTATGTCTCACTCAGTCTCTGCCACAAACCCCAAGTCTCAGAGAAGCTTGACCTCCACCTCCTTCCAGGGCTGTGTTCAGCATTCTGAGCTCATCCCATGCAGGCAGAACTCAGTCCCCAGGGTGCTGCCATCAGTCCCCTCAGTCTCATTAAAGCAGCCTGGCTATACACACATCCCCAGACCCGGAACAGCAGCTTCCTCCATTCCCACCATCACGTGTGCGGTGCAACATCCATTGAGGCTGAAGCAGGAAGGGTCATCACATCCATCTGTTCTAACCAAGCCTTTGAGAAAGTGGCTCCCATTAAGGCCTTCTCCTACAGACCAGACAGACTATTGCTCGTTGCTTCTCACTTCTCTGCAGAAAGTACTGGGGAAATCTTACAAGAGCTTTTCCAGGCTATTGTGCCTGGGGAAGCTGAAAGCAGCCAGAAATCTTGCAAGACAACCAATAAGACTTCACGCTGCATTTCTCAGACCCATGTTGTTGAGTGGATGGATGTGGTCTGTTTTCCATAATCAGATGCTTCCACTGCCTTATCAAGAACACAGGAATAAATCACTAATTCTCAGAAATTACAGCTTTCAAAAGCAGTGCATCAATAGAGTAATAGCAATGGGGTTCTTAAGTACTAAACTTGCCAGTGAGCAGGGAAAATGCTGGAGAAAGGAATCTAATCCAGAGCAGCAGGCACGGGGATATTAAAGAACAGCATGGCCAGACCTGTGTAAGGCACAGCCCTGTGGTGACAATTTGGAAAGAGGTGCAAGCTTCTAAAAAGAATTTTTTTTTTTTTACTTGTTTTCCTTGGGGGGAGATGGTTCCAAAAATGAAAAGAGACCTCTTACAGCTCTGAAGAATATGGAAAAACCTACTTAACTCCAGACCACCTTCTAGCATGTGAGAATTAGACTGATAAGTTGGCCACCCACTTTTCATACAAGGCACATCTCTGAAACAGGCTCCTTCACTTCATTTTCTTCTGCTCCTCTGTGTCTCTTACAACATCACATAAACCTTTCTCTCTGCCTATCCCTAGGCTTTAATTCTTTGGATGAACTGTCTCTCTGCCTAACACTGACCTGTCTTTCCACCTTGGAGAAAAACATCCCATAGAGGTAAAACACAAAGAAGGAAGGATAGCAATGAGCTGTCACTGTAAAATGTATTTACCCCATTCTCCATGCTTTACATCAAAAAGTCACTCAAAACCCAAGTCATCAATCAATTCTCCATTATTGCAAAACATTATAATCCACTTGTATTCTTTGCCAATTTTAAGATTAAAATTACACTGCCAAGACATTTTTATAGCTTTTAATTTTATTTTTTAATCCATGTTTTAATACCCTCTCTCTAGGTTTGAACAACAAATGTCTTTCCCTATTGATTCTGTTCTTTCTCTTTGGCAAACATCAATTTATTTTTCCCCCTCAAGTTACAAATAAATCATAAATGAACACGTCTGTTCTGTTCCATGAGAAGAGTTTCTCAGTATCAGTCATGGCCCCCTTCCAGCTTACCAAAAACTTCATCATTCCTGACTCAGCACTATAAAGGGTGATTAAGCACCCTTCACAACTCTACTTTTGCTACAAAGACTGAGTAAACCAACTATCTGAGAGAGTTCTATAAAATATATTAGCTAGTGTTTGCTTCAGCTAGTTTTGTGATAGTCTAAAGGACAAAGAAAACCTTTTAAAATCTACATGACCTCCCAAGAAGTGGCAATATGACCCAGGAGAGCAGTACACCATCTGCTTTGCCAAGCCTCACTTGAGACTATTCCAGGATCTTAAACGTTAAGACTGATCTTAATCATGTTCTTATGCCTGAGCATACAGAAGCCCCACACTGATCTCAACAGCTGTATGTGGAAGGAAAGCATTGAACACAAGTGTGTACAAATATATAGTGAGGGTCTTAGCTGCTCTTTCACCAAAACTGATATGGTTTTCATCACCCACCGCAGCTCAGTTAGCACATTCTTCACATAAGTAACTGGTGACAGGTATCACTGAGAAAGCCAGGGATGAAAACAAAGGTATGTGGGAAGTGGGCATGAAGTATGCAGTGTTAGGCAAATATACTAAGGGCTAGTGGAAAAAAAAAAAACCACCACAATCCAAAACACCACCATACACAACTAAACACTAGTTTGTAGTTTGTGGTCTTCACTTTAGAAGTGTTGCCTAAACTCAAAGAAAAATTTTCTGGACAGTTTTAGGATAGTAAGGTAGAGAGCAAGTCTTTAAAGCGCTTTAAGGTGCACAAAATACATCAGCACACACAGAGCTTACAAGTTTCTAATACCAGCTAATTGTCATATCTAATGGGATACACCCATCCCAAAAATCGTCCATCCCCAAGACCTCCCTCAGGGCTACAGCCCTGAATTGGGTGGGATCCTTCATGCATGTGTGTCTTTCTGCCACAATCACATACAAAATCTACTTTTTCATGGCAATCCACCTGGAGAGAGGTCTTCAAGTTTACTATATCGCTCAAATGTCATGAAAAATAATCTGCTGGAGGGAAAAGGAAATGTGTTTAAAAAAAAGATGAATAAACAGGGTAAGAAATAAGTATGAGCTCAGCCTTTATTAATCAAAACACCTTCATGGGAAAGCCTTACTTTAAGTGTCCTAATTGCAGAAAAAGCACCTTTCAAGAACTTTGCAGTTATTAGACATGAAAAATTCTACCGCTTATTCACACTTTTATACTATTGTGAAGCCTCCAGAGCTGACTATTAGTTATAAGCTGAGTTAAATCTCTTCCTGTGGCCAAAATACTCTGCAACTCATTGCCACTCTTTGTGAATTTTCTCACGTCTTACAAAGCTCTACCTCACTACTGTAACTTGGAATAATTTAGTTAAAAAGCCAATCAACCATGAGACACAAAGCCATAGGAAACGAGTTTTCATTAGTTCTGCTAGTCACCAAAGTACTTGTTTATTATTACAGAAGCAGCTTGAATATATTTGATTTCTGCACAATGTCTCAAATTTTACTCTCTAAACCAAGAACAGCTGGGACATAAGATTACTGACAGTTGCCTGTAACATTATTAAAAAAAGGGATAGCATCACAAGATAAAGCCCCAATCTGTCAAGAAAGAGCACACTAGGGGTAAGGCAAGGAATGTGCCAAAAAGCAGGCTGTAATTTTGCCATCTTTACTGGCACTCTAGAAAAAGAAATAAAGACATGTTAATGAAAGCAGGCAGGTGATGAGTGCCAGGGGCATGCTGTCAACAACAAAAAAATCCAGAGGAATGTAGCAGCAGAGCAAGGAAAATGCTATGAGAAAGCGTCCCAAGTTGTCACTCACATCTTAAAAGTGAACTCCTTTTAATGTGGCTCTCCACAACGTGGATGTTAAAAGGTTGAGCTTTGCATGCAAGACTACCTGCCTACACTCTGCTACCCATATCTGAAGCAGACTGTTCTACAGCACAGCATAATACAGTGAGACAAAAGAGCCTTCCAACCCCCTTCCATCAGCCTGATACATCAGCAATTTAATCAGGACAGAGGGCAAGCAGTAGCAAAAACTTTATTACCAGACAGTCAAAAAATGGCTGTGCAAGAACAGGCCAAGTTGACATCGAAAATAGCTCATCAACAGCCAGAGACAGCCTGCATAACTGAACAGGCTCTGCAGAGGGGAGGATGATCCATCATGACACCAGTCAGGACCTACTCAACGCCCTGCTCCAACACAAATTTCTGCCAACCGCTGAACAAGTCATCCCAGCACACAGTGTTACATTAGACAGACATCTAACTCCCTTTCAAGTCAACTCAAAGGAAGGAGCTGAGTACTTTGGAAGTTTTCTGTATTCATGTTGTCCTCTGTGAAAGGGTCAGGCAATAAGGAGAGGCTGCAGAGAAGTCCAAGAGCTTCAGACTCGCAGGAATGTGTGGCTGGGGCTCACTGCACACTTGGAGCTCTGAGGTTCAGCTTCTTTAGGAAAACAGACACCACTTGTACCTATAACCAGGATTGCCCCATCCCAAGTCGAGACCGAGTATTATATGTGAACCCACAGGAAAGTGGTAGAAATGTGAAGGGAACCATACCAGAGCTTCACCTTCTCTTCCCCGTCAAGGGAAACAGGCAGAAACACTGGTAATGTGTGTTCTTTGGTGGGATTTAGGGACTTTGTTTAAGGAAAGTGAAGCCAACACATATTACATCCTGGCAGAATTATCTGAACTTAAAAAACAGCCAAAGAAAACTGTTTATTCTCATTACAACTGGGAAGTACAAGCTACTATTCATCTTCATCCAACAGAAGCTAATAGCCACAGTACCTAAGTAGGGGAGCTGTTCTTCATACTGTTTTCTTCTCTGAACATCAAGTGTTGTTTTTCTCTGCAAAAGCAGTAGACTAATGAATTATTTTTACAGGACATTCTACAGAAGAAAATAGGGAAAGGAAAAGCTTTGAACAATAACATCTACAGCTCTCCTAAAGACCTGGACAGCCTTGAATCTACAGGGTCCCAACATCCCATACAAATGAACTTTCTATTCCTATATCCCATGAGATAGAGAAAGCTATTACTTTTACAGATGAAAAATGAAGTAGTGACTTATTCCTAGAAGGACTGACAAGAGCTCATACCTGAAATGCATTTTGCTGCAGGGCAGTCTGGCAGGACTATGAAGAGCAGGGAAAAAATAGAGCCATCACTTCAAAAAATAATGCAGCTGGCCTGGGTACAGTGGACAGAATGAGGGAGACCTGAAAAGGGTAGAACTAGGAGGGACAGTGGTTGGGACAAGAAAGAACTAAGGCTTACAGATCCGGATATTTTTTACTTTTGCAGAACAGCAGTACAGATTTTGCAAAGCACTTGAGGCATCTCCTATTCTGTCTTCCACAACTTAAAGAAAAAAGGATTGATCGAGTATTCCTACCAACAAGCCATTCCTTCCACTACTAGTCAAAGCCCTTGTTTCACCAAGAGTTCAAGCATGTCAAATTAAGGCTAGACCCATTTAGCTCATCCTAAGGCAGGAAAAGGATTCTGGATACTAGAACATGAATTCCTTTAACTGTCAATAAACCATATACCCTCCATCTGGGCAATGGTAAATACCTCCCCTTACTACTGCCCAAGCTACTTCTGTAGCGCCCAAGCTACTTCTGTAGCTTATGACCAGACCTTTCTCCTTACTGAACAGATAACACAATACCCATAGAGGTCCTCTACTACAGTTAAAGCATGATAAATACCAGGGGGCTGCTTGACAAATGGAGTTTGCAGGTGGTATGAGCAGCAGGAATCATGTGGGCCAAAGTGTCAGGTCTTGGAGGTACCAGAGTGGCCTAAAGTGCCCAAAACCACCTCGCTGCAAGGCTGGGCTGAGCCCGCCAGTCTAGTGCCTCAGTCACTGTTGGGCTAGCTGGCTCACCCACAGCACACTCAGCTGTGTGTCAAAGAACCACAAACTTCAGATCAAAGCCCCACAGAAGGAAGCAAGTTAAGTGAAAAACAGTCCCTCAAAATGTGTTGTCTCTGGTTTGGTGTTTTTCTCCCTTCTCCTTCCCCCATTTCAGGGAAAATGCAACAAGATTGCAGTCAAATTCTGTGCCTTTCAGACAAAGAGGAAACTTAATTGCAGTCTTCAGGAGACTGAATTTCTATTGAATGAGATAATGAAGCATAACCAATTGCGTTTCAGTGCCAGGGCTCAGAAGGCAATTTGCTAAGATGCAGAGGTGTGGAGCAACCTCCTCAGCAGAGTGATTCACTGAAGCACCACAACTGGCAGAGACAATCAGCCCAGATAGAAGAGTTTCACAGATGACAGTAAGCTTGTGAAAAGCTCCAGCTCAGGTGAACTAGGAGAGACATGACCATGGAACAGGTAATTAACTAAAAATTATTACTAGAATTAGCAACATACATATATAGGATCTTCCCTATGAACATCGATGCAAAAATATTTACTGTTAGCATAAAACCACTGAATTAGTCATGCAGTCTCTAAGCATCCCCTGCTGTCAGCAGTGCCTGGATTCAACAAAACAGGACACTGCTCAGAACAGAAATGTCTAACTCCAGGCCTGAATAAATGGATTCTTAAAATGCTTACTAAATCACTACACAATACCTAGTGCTATATCACAGGAAGCCTCGTTTTCTACTGCTAGAAAAGACCAGCTAAACAGCTTTATTTTTCAGTGTATTTTTGGAATGTGCTTCTATGAGCTTAAATGATGGTGTTGAGTCATAAGCTCTGGGATTCATCTATTCAGCCTGTGCTCAGGTATCTGGAATGCAAAAGGCTGGAAAAGAGAGATATGAGCTTTTGGTTCTTTACCAACTCAGTATGTCCTATATTCCACCAAGTGTTTTCTCCCTCCAAAAGCAACTTAGAGAATAACTTAAGCAACCTATAGAGATATCCCTTCATCTCATGTATTGCTGCAGAAACACCTGACATACTGGGAAATACAAAATGAGCTCTGCAAAGACATCTGGTCTCCAACATGAAGCCAATTCTTTTATCATTGTTGAAGAAAATACAGTTCTTCATTCACCATGGAGTCAACTCTGAGTTGTGAGAATTTGGTGGCTCTGTCTCTCAGGATCACTTGCCCACTTAAATACCAGATGACCCAAGTGTTTGGGAACAAAATCAAGTGCAAAACCAGCAGAGACAGACTTCTCTAAGTGTGTAAAAAAACCCCAGTCCACCTACCCCTCAAATGAGATGGCTGTTCCTTCGAGAATTCTCACCACACTGAGGTTCATCTTCTACCACCACCCCCCAAAACAAAGAGTTTCTTGGCTGAAAGTAGAATGGACTACAGAAAAAAGAATTCACATTCTTCCAGACAACTGTCTGGACAGACCCAGATAGTGCTGGATCCCACACTCCTCTCTTAATAAAGCAGAATGGGAAAAGTAGCAGGAAGAAAGATCTGACTTCATTTTCTGTCCTTCTCCATACTGATTTTTTTTCAGATGCTTGTACAAGACAATTTGACAGAGCAAAGCCTCAGCCAGGTACTCCTCAAACTGATAAGATCTGGAGAAGATTGAAATTAGGGGGAAAATTGTACAGCCTTGGTCTCAGCTGTAAGACCTCAAACATAACTTCTATCATCCAGTAAGGACACTTATAAAACACAATCTCAATGGGCATCAGGAAGAAGAGGCTTGGGATTTGCAGCAAAAGCCAATTAAATAGTTCCCATCTCAACTCTGAGAATCTGAGACTCCACCCAAAGGAGAGTGACTAACCACATCCACCGAAGACGTGATGCGTGACGCAAAATATTCAGTTACTCTAACTTCACACTGCTAACAGAAAAGAAATCAGCATTTCTGGATATTGGCAATTCTGGATTAAGGTTTACAGAAGTTCACAGTTCATTCCTAAGCAATTAAACAGGAGAATCAAGCCCTGAAACCAAGAACTACATATCTCAGTATTCCTGAGTTCTGGGAAGCTTCTGTTAGAGATCTTGTCTGGTTTAGCTGCACAAATTTACCGGAGTAGCTAAACAGAGCAAAAGATGGGTAAGGACCACACTCTGCTGTCATTAGCAAGTTCCCAAGCCATCCAACTCCTCCGCTCTTTTTAGACAGTGCTGTTTCCAAGAGAGAACAGAGTTTCTGCACAACATTATTTTATATGCCACAAAGCATTGGAGTTTTTTAACAAATTAGAAAAACAGAACTTGCTGTCAGTAACACTTTGCACAAATTGCACACAGACTGTAGCGCCATGTGCTTGCAGTGGAGAATGGCACTGTGCCAAATTCCAATGTCATGGGTGAAAAATGACATGAACAAGGATTGAGTGTTTGTATCTTTACATGCATGTTTCATCCACAAATGAACAGCACAAATAGTTGACAGGCTGCTGCTCTGGCACAAAAATCCACCTTTGCCCTGCAAGTGGCCACAGGCCAAAGCCAGCTTTGAGAGGCACTCCAGCACTGGCATAAGCACACTTGCGCTGAAATCAGTGGGAGTTGCCTCACTGAGCTAATGAGAGGAGACCATGGCCAGCACCAGTCCCATCTGTACTGAGCACAATCCATCATTCTAACAAAGGAGAATTTTCATTCATAGACAAAACACATGAATATTCAGCCAGCTATACATGATACTGAGTCCAGTAGAATTATCAGCTCTCTGACAGTCATGAGCAGAGAAAACAGCTCTGCACTGAGTCTGAACAGGCAAATGGCACATTGTTTATTACCAGTTTCTGAGCTATCCAGTCCCTTAATGGATGTTTCTAAGTTTTCCTTTCTCAAAGACCTCAGCTACTGTTTATCTGTCATCCCCATCTGCTAAAACACTAGTTTGCTTCCCCCAGCTATGACGGAGAACCTTGCAAATTCTATATCCCTTCTCCAAGCCCATTTTCTAATTGGATGGTTCACTCCCCAGCATAATCACTTTACAGGGAAATAAAGCATAATTTAATCTGTCAGATTCATTCAGATATGTTAAGGTAACTCTGTATTCCCAGAGGGTCAGAAAAAGAAATCTTAAACTGCTGAATGCTGAGAATATTTGCAACAGACAGAAGACTAGAGCATATTTGCTTTGTTCCATGTATTCTCTCCCTAGGCATCCTTTTTTGGCCACAGACCACTGCACTAAACAGAAAACAGGATCTGTGTAGAAGTCTTGATGTCCCACAACAGATCTGAAATGAAAGGCAACACACACGTTCACTTTTATTAGTCTGCTGCAATGATCAGGTGCACCCTCTATTTTATCCTTCCATTCTGTCCATAGACACCATTTTCAGTGCAAAGTAATTGAGACAGAATTGTCACATATTAATACAAAACTCAATGCTAATTTAAGATTACACAAGCCAAGCACCAGAAAATAGCATTAAACCTGCAAACCTGCCCAAACCAATTACTTGTTTCCCTTTCCAGTGAAATTAATATAACAGTTCGTCAACAGTACTCAGAGAAAAAGAACTCTCAGAATGATTATTCCTCTTCTCTAATTTCCAACTTTCTATACCTAAATAGGTGGTAAAAAGCAAAGTCAAATCTGTCCTCAGATCTCTAGAAAATCTTTCCTATAAGAGATGTCATGCAATGCTTGTCAACTCCCACCATTTCACAGCCAGTATTTGCTTCAGCAAGAAATTCTCAGCCATAAAACACCATCATTTCATCCTGGCTGAGTTCCCTTCACTGTCCTTATCTCCAGCTGCTGAACCTGCCTCACCTTTTCAGAATCTATTTATATCACATGCCAGCCAGGTAACAGGGATTGTCAGCTCCCACCTGGGTGGGACACAGCTCTGTAGAGACAGAGAGGACAATTTTCACAAGAGGAAAATTGTTTTCTCCGTCCAGGAGAAAAAGCAACATGAAAACTTTGACTTTAAAGGGTAAACCAAAGCAAGGAATAGTTGCTGATGCAAGGGAGAAATACACCCAGGGGAATACTTTTGCTAACAGCACTGCAAGGAAACTTTATGCTAGTGAGTGTTCTGAGGGAAGCCTATGTACACCCAGGCCTGACAAAGCTTTTTTATTCCTCTTAACAGTAAAAGTTAATGAAGGATGAACAACACACATGCACAAAGCACCCAGTTAGTTAAAAAAAAAAAAAAAGAAACTAGCCAAGGGGATTGTGTTTCCCCAACATGCCAAAGGGAAAATACATTAATACTTCCAATAACCTGGAGACACAGGAGACAGCAGCGCCCCTGCGACCTCTTCTCTCACGTGATGAGGGATTTGTTATTATGTGCTTTAAACTAGTTTAATACATGCCAAGTAACTTGTTAAACACAATAAGAAAATACCTCTGATCAAAGCCTCAGTATCAATAATAAGTAGGAGTGAAAATTAACTGCCATAAAGTATCCAGCAGATTACAGACTCACTACTTTAATATGACAAATATATACTTTTCAATTTCACCCACTCCTCCTATGCACTGCAGTTTGCTCCAGCTGGCAGTATGATGGTAACATTTTCTTCTCAAGTGCATGGTTCATTTAAAAAACTTGCTTGACAAACAGGGTTAAATAAGAGGTTAAAATGTACTTAGAGTAGATATTTTGACATGTGATGTACATGTCAAATGTACATGAAATGTCATCTATTACGCTTAGTGATGACATTCAAAATATATTTAAAAGCAGTCCAACATAAGAATGTAAATACCAAAAAAACCCATTCTGTTTTATAACAGCTCCACCTGGATAAAGCCAAATCTCACAATTATGGAACTAGCCCCAATAGGCAGCAGAGATTATACACACCTGCTATGACAGGAGCAGCCTTAACAGACACTCCCATCCAATGGCTTATTCCCATAGCAGGAATGCTCCCATAGGAAAGGCAGCAAGTCAAACTCTTTCAGGGGATGCAACCAAAAAAATCCCCCAAGTGAGCCTTTTCAAAATCAGCTATTTGTGCTCTTTTTCTACACTAACAGATGTTGTGTGTGAAAGTGAAACACCCTGTGCCGGCCAGCAAGGTTGCCCTCTCTAAATCACCCACCTGCAAAACATGCTTTGTTCCACTCAAGTCACACAACGCAATTTTGAAGTGGCTGGTGGAGAAGAGACCTTTGGCTGAGCAATGCTGTGGGGAAAAAACATGGAGGAGACAGATCCTGGACAGCAGGAAATAGCAGGCAGATGTATGGTGCGCAAGACAGTGTTTTGCAAGAGTCACTGATTAACCCTATAACAGCAAAAGAAACTGCTCCTAACAGTTCTACTCTATGGCATGGGTCAGGAACCTGCTCTGCATCTGTGCCCACCCTCCTCCACCTTGCAGATTCAGCTCCATATGTTGCAGGAGTTCAGCTTTTCCAGCATGCTGCAGATCCATTGCTCCACATTTGAGCTGGGTATTCAAGACTGCTTAAACTGCTCTTGGATCCAGCACTGACACAATGCCAGGAAGCTCTATCAGGAAACAGTTTGGAAGTGTGGTCTGCTCAGTAACGAGGAAATCTCAAATTTTTTTTGCTCTTTAATCCAAGCAGTAGCAGTTTAATCTTGAAACTCAAAAAAACAGCTTTACCTCCCAAGGACAAAGTAAGAAAGACCTCACTAAGAATGCCATTCCCTATGGAATCATTCAAAACAGATACTAATATTTTTCCCTCCTTCCTCTTGTCAAACATCTATGCTGCCCAATTTTAGTAGGAGTTACAGTTAACATTGATTTTCCATTCCTTTGTGTTTGTCTACATAAGCTGCAGTGTTAACAACAGTAAAAAATAAGCAGAGGATCTCCCTATTCCATTTGTATTTCACTAAAATCTGTCAGATTAATTTGTGAGCTGCAATTGGCTACAAAAACATGGGAAGAAAACACTGACATACAACATAAATTTTTCTTGTCCTACAATACAGTAAATGTACTGCAAGTAAGCAAACCATCCCAGGAAAAATCTCTCCTGCGTTAACAAGAAAGATTCACTTCAAATATCTTATTACTAACAACCCAAAAGCATAATTCATGTTCATATTCACATATCTGCCAGGATTATTCAGTTATTCTATAATAACAAGAAGTAATTCAGCTGCTCCTGTTTTTCTGCCTAATTATAAAAAATGTGGTCCTTCTAATTTGGAATCCTAATAAAAGGACTGCCCAGGGCTGTTCAAATTCTTCTCTTTCTACTCATGAATTGTCCTTGAACAAATGCAAGGTAGCTAATGCATCAACCTGTGAAAAACCTTCACAGGTAAGTGCCTAGGGAACACATCTGCATGTATCCTTGAGGCATTTCATAACACCACATTTCAACAAGAAATCTGTTTGCAGCCATCGCTGATGAGGCAGTGGAATGTATTTTAGTCTGTTTTCTGCCCTAGTCACTCCCCCTTGATATCAGCAGGGAACACTCACGACAGATATTCTACTAACATTTCACACATTCTAAAGCACTTAACTTTTCCACAGATGCTGCAGTGCATTAGGGAAACATCCAAAGGCTGCAGTCTTATCACAGCCTGTGGTTGGGAAAGCTGTCTTTATATTCACTGACTTATAATGCACAGACAGCTCCACATCACTGCTGCTTTGCACTGGGCAGAGCCTCACATATGGAATTTATCTATTCCACCACAAACCACAGCACTGAAACACTGATGAGTTTTACATCCATGACTGAACATCACGGTCTTTTCTCCATCACAAGCTCAAAGTAATTTTTACACGCATTTACTTCAAGGGTGTTTAAGTTTACCCTTAACTCAAGCTAATTACACTTCACAGCATTTTCATTCAGTGAATCTGAAGGCTTCTAAAACTTGGGCCTGATACTGAAGTCATATGTCACAAGGGACAGTTTAAAGCAAGGAACACACCCTTGAAGAGATCATCCAGCCATCAGTGAAATGCATCTATATTGGGGACAGGGGGGATTGAGAAGGGACAGAGACACAAGCAGCTTGCAACTGTCAACACAGAGCACAAAAAGAATGAAGAATGCTGTATTTGTATTTAACTGCACAAAAAGTAATTTCATTACACACAAAAGATAAAGTATCTGTTCTTGTAAGACCTACTGTGCCTGTTTAACAAACCACAAGTGGGCAAAGCCTCTTGCCACACAGCCGTTCCATCATCGTGGGCTGCCCTACATAATGGTAGGAAAATACTCCAGAGGAACACTCATCCTAAACTGATACACCAAAGTCCAGGATAATATCCAGGGAATATTCACTTGACACAGCCCAGGTCCAAGACAGCCAAAATGCATACAATCATATTCATGCACCACTGAATCCACGTTGTCTAGATTCTTGCCAAAAAACATTTGTTCACCCTCCTGCTAGAATTTGTTAGTGCAGCTTCAGCACGGTACCTGCCACAGCCATACGACTTTTGGTTGGCACAAAGCCCAGAGGAGCTCCCATCCACCACAGGTTTCTCCCTCACAGCACATTTATCAGCACAGTTTGTACATCATAAAAACAATTTCTAAGTTCGTGTTGCTTTAACTTCACCTCATATTTCAGTGACCCAGCAGATATGCTCTGCTCAGTTGGAGAGACTAGTCGTCTTCCTCTCTCTCCTTCCTTCCGCAAGGAATTTTCCCTCTGCAACTTTGTTGTGGTATTCACCCCTGGCTATCACAGAGAGCTGCTCGCTTCCCCTGCGGGAAAGTCTTCAGGCAGAGTGACAGAAGAAGGTGTCAGTCTCAATGCTCTCAGCTAAGGAAAAAGAGGCACCTAAAGTGCCATCCTCTCCTGCAACAAGGTACATACTTCCACAGCTGCTCAGGTACAAGTCCTCAACTGGGATGTCACTGCTTCTTTTGCCAAATCACAGCCTAGGACAGCAGCTTCAGGCACTTGGAGAGACCTGGATTTTTGCTTGTATTTAATTTTTGGCTCATTTCTGACAGGTTCATGCTCCCAGAAGCAGGTAATTTCATAAGCCATTCTACCAGATAGTAAGTAAATACATTATGGTTCTGCATGAAGGAACTGCAATATATACTGAAAATCAATGCCTGCATAATTCTGTGGGCAAGAACTTCAAGATGTAATTTTACTTCAATATCTTATGTATTTACATGCTCTCACTGGGTACCAATAAAAGCTTAACAGCACTCAGTTTTAATACAGCTCTGCTACGGGTATGTACATTTGACAAAAAGTGTACTATTAAAGGAGCTTTAATCTATTCACTGTGCAGCCTGTTTCTATTTTCTGTTTAGACAACAAAGTCATAATTATATAAAATTACAGTCAACAGGTTCAAAAATACAACCAACTGTAGGACAGCAGGTGAACAGCCTGTGAGTAGCACAGGAAATGAAAAGCTTGTTTTGTCTTGACAGGGTAGGCAGTCCCCATGACAGCTTTCACCTGTCATTCCACAGCAAGGGCCCTTGAAGGTGGCCCCCCAGTCAAACAGCACTGGGGTGTCCATGCAGCAGAGAGCAAAAAGAATAAGTCAAGCAAGGGCAGGGTCCCAAGCAATGCTCAAGGTGTGATGCTGGAGCACACAGACCTGGCTGCCCAGCAGCTCTGCAAGATCAAAACCCAGAGACAGTAATACAGACAGAGAAGCAGCAGCCAACTTGGACAGCCCTCCACACCCTACAAACATCTCTCTGAATGGGAGGTGCATTACAACCCACTTTGCTATTGCACAATTTTACTACCTATGTTTTGAAACAGGGAAACCAAAGCTTGGTGCCCCTATCTAGGGTTATATGTAAGCAGAGATCAGTCATTTTGCCCAGGGAGCATTTGTTTGATATATCTTTTATTTCAAATAAAATTCAAAAGCTTTGTCTTCAGCTTTGAAGACACTAAACAAACAGCACAAGATTACATACATGGCTTACAGTTTACAAGAGACTATGTGCCTGTCAGCCATCATGCACAGTGGGTGTTAGTTTAGATGCAATAGAGTGAACATCTCACTGAAGGCTGGAAGAATGAAAAGCAATTTCTGCACTCTCATGTTGCCTGCAAGTGAATGCACCAGTGAGACTTAAAAAGAGACATCTCCATAATGAAAGGAGGTCCAGTTTCGATATCCACAGAGTTCATAGTTAAGTAGACCCAATGAAATATCACCAGCAGGGCCATTAACCAAGAAAACTTAGTATTGTGTTGGTTTCTTTCGCTTTTTGAAAATCTGTGGAGTTTTTTTGTTTTAGTTTTAGGTCTGAAGTTAAATAAGACCTGGAAATTTCTGATGGGTCTTACTGTGATGAACCAAAGAGAGACAACAGCTCCTCTGTTTTAACTCCATCTGATATAAGAACCATATCACACTACTGGGTTACAGTCCAGTTTTGCACAGTAACATTTAATATGGGCAATGTGTTGTGACTTGTCCCAGAGTATACTGCAGAGAATTTATGCATAAAATCCTGAAATAAATGAATCTTTGTAAAAACCCTAAATTTTAACACATCAACATTTTTACAAGATTCATATTCTTCTAGCAGAAAAAAACCTGCTGCCTTCTTATAAGCTTGGCACATAAGCCTTTGAAATCTCCCTGTCTGGCATCCTCTGGACACCAGACAATTTTAAATATCTCATCAACTAGCAAATACAGGTGGCAAAAGAGGGTTGATTGAGAACAGAGATTGAACTGTAACTCTGAACAGTTTCTCCTGTGAAGGAGACAAAAGAACAAATTGCAATACAGTTCACATGAGTGAAGCTGTATAATTGCAAAATGAAATCTCTCTCCATGGATGAGAACAAACTTTTCCTATCAATATTTATAAGCTTGGTATTTCAGAATCTCATTAGAACATGTCTGATGTCTCACAGGTTGTGCAGAAAATAAAAATAATGGCATATTTGCCATGGCTTTTGACAAATGCCAGCATCTTTTTAAACAAACGCCATCCTGCATCCACTGCCCTGTGCTCACTGAATGTTCAGTCTGATGTTCTGCTTTAGGGAGTGTTTGTTGCCGTGTGTAGCAGAGCATGTCACAGTAAAGTTCATGCTTCAGAAAAGTCAAGCCTGCCTAACATATGTTGTTCTCCAACCTAGTAGAAATAAATGTTTTACCTACTTCCCCTCTTCTACAGTCAGGCTGATGTTTATCTTCTGCTTGTAGACACAGTCTTTTCCTTTGGGCCTCTTTCATTTACACAATTTGATAAAAGAAACACTATTCCAAATAACTTTGTTTTGGATGAAAAGCTTTGTTAGCATTTCCTTGCCTTTAGTGCAAGATCTCCAAAGCCACCAAGGAGATCTCAAATAAAAAATTTAAAAAGGGAGTTGAAACAAGCATCCAAACCTTCGTGCAATTCAGGGGAAGAACAAACAAACACCACAAACACAAACATTTTCCAAATCTATAGAAGCTTCAGAGGCAGGTCACAGATTCCTGCATGGGAAGCATACACAAACGTACACTTACCTTTGCACACATAAATCAACAGTGCAGGAACAAAACACTCTGCCTTACATCCTTGCATTAATTCAAGTGCAAATATAATGATTCAATAACATTCACAAGCAACATTCTTGCACAAGCAAATTTTCTCTACCCTCTGTTATTCTCTTTATAACAAAATCATTTTTAAAGCTCATTTTGAGCTGTCAGTGTGACAAAGACTGCAATAAAGGCACTAAAATAATCAAAATCCTCCACTATTAAGGCAGATACATCAACAGAGGCAGCATCCAATGATACAGATATGTCTGTTATCACTCTTCCTCGAGCATATCAGAACAAAAGTGAGCATTGCACATCATTCAGCATGAGGATGTAGTTCAGCATGTTCAAATCTGGGCAGGCATTGTACTAAGAATACAGGAACACTTACAATAGAAGAGTCTTAACAAAAACTTCCCTGTTGAACTATTCCACTGTTAAAGCAAATCTTGACACACCTTTAAATTTTCAAGTTCATTCTAAAACCTGATCCTGGCTCTACTAAAGATCAGTAACTCCAAATTGGATCTCCAGGACTGCCTGGTATAAAACACACTCCTCCTCCAATTTTAAATGGCAAATATATTCTCTCAACTGCTATATTATAAATGTTAATACTCTTCAGGTGTATCAGTGTCCTCAGCAAGTGTGAATATAAAAAGCAGCACCAACAGAAAGGCTGAGCAATACATATCCCTCACCTCTTTGCTGCAGAGAGTGGGCACGTTCCCCAGCTGGGAACAGACAGGAAATACTGAGCTTCCCAGTGTCAAGAGCTCTGTTCTTTTCAGTGTCACCAAAACAAAATCTCTAACACAAAAGTGTTTCTCCTTTAAAGAATGGGATCCTAAAAGTTCCATTTTCATTTCAGTCTTTAGAGGCGTCGCTTTGAACCTGAACCTCTCAAGAATCTACAACATTTTCCATATAAGTTCTGAACATTTTCTGCACAAGTTTTAAAAAAACACAATACTTTTGTGTTACTTGCCCATTGGCAGTAAGGCTAAAAATTAAACTCACAATTAAACTGTAGGAGTTAACAACATACCTTTAAAATAGCTTGTTCCATAGTAATAAGACACTTTTGAGGAGTGCCCCATGTAGACACCCAGAATACACAGAACAGAAATCCTGCAAAAGATAACCAGCTACTTACAGTAAGAGTTTCCATGAATGTAGGGATGCAAAAAGCACACGTGCAAGCTGATGCATCTCTGGGTGGACAATCGTTTCTCTGGATGGCTCAAAGTTTGGTTAAGTACTCTGCTGTGAAGTTACAATAGCATTCTCATTTAGTGATCCTATTAAATCTTAAAACCTATATAGAAATAACATTAAATTTATGTAGAAACACCCCCAGAACAACATCTAAACCTGGTTATCACTGATGTTCCTGACTCTATACAACTCAGATATTTTAGGTTTCTGTTTAACACTCTTGGAATGCAATGGGGAGGGTGGGCTCCAGGGAGGTAACAAAGATGAGACTATTAGCCCAGAAACCATTAGCAGGAAAGAGACATTGACTAATTCACTGCCTTAAAGCCACTCATGTTCAAGATGCCACTTGATTAAAGAGACACACAAAAACAGGGACTAGCTGGAGATGCTTAGTACATTTCTGATGACACCCTGGTACAAATTAATGTGCCAGCTGCTAAGGATCTCTGCATAAAGACTGCAACAATAACCAGCCAGTGGTAGCCCACCTGTGATAGTCACTAGTGCTGCCACAGAAACAATACTTATCTTCCCCGCAGGGGTGTTGAGAAGATTAATTATAGCTAATGTTTGTACAACACTGAACAGGCATAGTGCAATGCAAGTGCAAAGTATTATCATCTGTGTCACAGTGAGCATGTTTGACTCTGCACAGAGGTGGCCATTTCGAGAGCACAGGCTCTGCCAGGCCAGCATTGCTCATCCTGTACTTTCTGCCTTAATGCCTGTTGCTTTATGCAACACTAAATCAGTTGCAGATTTAATTGTTTGTGGCTTATAAGTGTGATGTATGTCTCCAATGGTTCACAAATTCACTTCCTTGGACACCTCAATCCCAGAAGGGTTGTTAAACATTAGAACAGGCTGCCTGGGGGAGTGGGCAAGTCACCACCCCTGGAGGTATTCATAGAGACACGCAGTTGTGACACTCAGGGACATGGTTTAGTGATGGCCTTGGCAGTGCTGGATTAACAGTTGGACCCAGTGATCTCAAAGGTCTTTTCCAACCTACACAATTCTGTGATTATCTGAAAACACAGTGGGATCGATGAGACAGGTCCTTCACTGCCAGGCCTGAAAAGAAACCAGTCCATGGTGAGAGCTCTGACTAGAATATTTCCTAGAACATACAAAAAGTCTGCAAGCTTTAAAGCTCTGGTTAACATTTCATTAGAAACACCTCCTTCAGGGGATTTCAATTCTGTACTGTATGTATGGCTTGGAAAAAGCAAGGTCATAACCTGTAGCTGGAAATAACTGTTGTAGCCATGGATGCAAACCAGACATTGTTTTGTTATTATTAATATTTGTGCATTTGTGTAAAAATCAATAAGTGGGGGGAGGACTGAGACCTTCCTATTGCTGCCCAGCACATTTCTTGAAGTAAGATGAGAATATCGCCCTTCACCAGGAACAGAACAATTCGAGCCAGGACAGAGCACTACCTAAGCAAATTCTCTCTCCTTGGAGAAGGGACAGTGCATGAACTCCTGACTGGTGCCTGGTCACAGAGGACAGCACAGAGAGGGTAAAAGGGGCTCCATATAGAGCAGCCACTAGACAAACCATTCCACTAACACACATGGCAAGCAGACCCAGTGACAACCAACCCACACTCAACCACGAGTTGTCAATATCAAATGCTACTACAGGCAGGATGTAGGTGTAACCACAGTATCATTCGCTTGTAGTCTGCCAAAAGCACTAAGAAGGGACACCAGAGCAGGTCACAGGTTTGCTCAGTGCACGACCAAGACTTCAGCAGCTGAAGAGCAGCACAAATATCTACAGCCTTTGATTAGCCTGGAATATGCCATGTGCCTCAAACTGTTGGAGACTGTGGCATTATTTCAAATATATGATGTATACTTTTCTTACTATAAATAGTTCTTCAAAAAATAAGAGTTGAACCTTCACCCTGTCAGCACCACAGTGGACATGATGACTTCTCATGATTTGGTACAGCTTGCAGACATTAATCAAGGACTCTGCTGTTTTTAACAGCACAAATAATGACAGGGCTATTTGGGGATCTCATGTCCATTGGATCTTCAGAAAATTTAAGTACAGTTAATATTCAACTACTGCTGAAGAAAAGAGAAATTAAGGATGAAATTCCTCTAAAAGCAAATAGCACAAATCACCGCTACTAAACGCAGAGAACCACTCCAGTGTATTTGTAATGCACTGCCAGAAATATCTCACGTCTCCCTGATATGAAAACAACAGCATACAATAACACATTTTTCTCCTTTGACACAAGTGCTTACATATAAAAATCCCTAAAAGGCACAACAGAAATCTAAAACAATTCAAGAACAGGAAAATGAAAAGTAAATAGGAAAATAAACTGTCATTTTAGCATGATCCTTCCTAATTAGCAGTAAACAATGAAATGTTATGTAAAGAGCACTATATTCTCCTTCTGTTAAGCTCCACAGAAACTGAGCTACAACAGGAATGTTTCAGTGACATGCCAGCTCCCCTCTATCCTCTCTTGAGCTGCTCCAGGCAGTTATTAATGCTACTGTGGGGACTCAGTCATACCCTTTCACCAGTGAAGCCTCAGCAGCCATACTCATTTGGAGGGTTCCTCAGAAGGAATCTCAATACAACAAATCAGCAATCACAGGTCAAAATCCCACCACACTGAGTGAAATGTGGCTATATTGTAAAATTTGGTTTCTAGAGGTGAATGTAGACAAGCAAAAGATTAAAGCAATGCTTGCATGCCTCTGTACATCACCAGGTCCTGTAACCCCAATAAGACACTCACACCTTGTCATGTCCCTCAAGAGGCTAAGGAAGAGGTAGTGAAGTCCCAAAGGCTGGGAGAAGTGACTAATCAAAGAAAGAACTTTTTTAAGAGGACTTAAAGATACTTTTTTCCTTTCAGAATTTTCCAGACAATTACTGAGGCCAGCAATGACCAAGAAATAATTAAATGCCTGTGGTGCAGCAAAAGTTGGATTTGGAGGCACAGCAAGGAAAAAGAGAACATACACAGTTCAGGCATTAACCTGCTGGGAGTCACTGATTTAAATCCTTTTTTCACTGAGGACTGCTGGTGTCAGAGTAGACCAAGTTCCTCTGTGCGGCACTGGCCAGCTCCTGGGGACAGCAGCAACTCTGCCCCTTGCAGAGCACTAAGCGGATAAATACACTGGACACCATGAAGAGATTCAATACCATGTCAATGGAGCACAGGAACCACATGCAAGGATGGACGGTGGAACAAGTCAGGAGGTGGCATTTTATAAGGCCACCTTTAATCCTGAAGGCAGAACTCAAAAGAGGGCTAAAGCCACACTTCACAACATTTACCCCTTTTAACCTTTTTATTATGCACACACTGAATCATTCCCAAACAGACTTCTCAGCATGTGAGGTTTGCAGCAGAGAGGAGTTTGTCCCAAAGGTTTAGGGAGGTACAGGACAATACAAAAGCTCATTGCAAGATGTATTTCTGCTCTGCAATAAGTATGCACAGTCCCCAGGTGCTGGAAGGGGACATTTGCACTGGACTTACAGGTGCTTAGCAAGAGGCACAGAACAAAGCCCTTCTGGCACAGCTCACAGACACCAGACTCCCCCACAGCATCTGGGTGCCAGTGTTTCTCAGAGCCCAGTGATAGTTGTCGTTTCCAAACCAAAATATTGCTAATTATTGTCCACCTGCCTTGAACAGTGTCTGTGGCATGATAGTGTTGAAGTGGTTGCATTTGAAGAAGTGACAACACTGTCTCAAATTGTCTTTCCCAATATTTAGGCAGCAAAGTCAGGGCACACAAATCCTGCTTTTACCATTTAAAAACATACCAATAGCATTGTTCAGTAAAAGGTCAGTTTGAGCAAACTGCAAGTCCAGTAAGCATCACCTTTATTTTCTGTTCAGTGGCAAAATAACTACCTTGGAGAAGACTCAATGCAGATTAGACAGAGGAAGCTGCACACAGATCTCCATGTGAACTGCAGCAGGAAGGGAAGGACTGGCTGAACTGCCACACACAGCAAACGCCACTCTGCAAATCCCCCTCTACCCCACAACACAGGCAGGGCTGGAAATAAAGGGTCCACCATCAAATAAATACAAGCAGCTGAGACCAGTAACTCCTTTGATATTAAAGTGCATGCTCTCCGCAAATTAGGCTTTAGTTTAGCACCTGCAAAGGACAGAGGTACAGTAAACACTAACAAAGCTACTCTCAACTGGGAATGTCAAGGCAAAAGCTTGGAGGCAATCACCATGTGATGACTGTACATATGAACAGCTTTTCTAGAAAGAATCTATCTTGGCCTCATTCTAGGCTGGAAAGTCAGAGAACTACCCCGATTCAAGAGACTGCCTCACAGAGACAGACATCCTGCTCATGGGTCCAGGCTAGACATCCAAAAGGTGTCATGTCACAAGGATGTGTTTTCCCCATTTTTGGTAGTCACCAGAGGAAGATAAAATCTTACTAAGACCAAGACAGATTTAACTAGATTCTCTGACTTTTTTTCTCTACAGGAGTAAATTCTTATATAAAGGGAGAGAAAAAACACCGCCCTTCCAATTATTTACTAAAACACATTAAATTTTGACTGTCAAGGTTCAGTCCTAGCCTATGCTGAACATTCCCCATTTCCATTTACTATTGCAAAATAAAACCTGCAAGTCAGAGTTAGGTCCTACACAATACATTTCCTGCTGGGCTACTCCACCTGTAAAGATGTGCTTGCACTATCAGGCTCTCCACACTGTATCTACCTCAGTCCTTGCAGTGCCTTTTGATAAGGTGCTTCCTTTTCCACCATGCAAAACTTAATTTCACCAACAGCCTTTCCAGTTAACCTTGGAAGCAACTTCCTTGCAGTGACAGAAACACACAAATTGGACAGAAAAGAATATACTACAACTCCCTAAAAACATGCAGACATGAAAGTATGAGCCCTCTGTTTAGCTGTTTTAAACACCACAGTAGAGAAACACTAGAGAGCAGAATACTTTGAAAGGAAAAGATTCTACAGTAAGTACTCATACTAAAAAAATCACAAGCAGTGAAGCAGTAAGACTAACTCACTATTTTTTTTCAGTGATTTTAAAAAACTTATCACCTCTTAGAGGGGAAAAAAAAATTACTCAGTCTAAATTTCTAACTGAGTATCACAGAGGGACAGAAAGCAAAGATGACCAGACTGCCTAGGCCACACATGGCCTTCCAAGGTCTACAGATTTTTTCCAAGGACTAGTGATGGACCTGAAAGTTATGTGAATTAATGATTTGTCTTTCCTGCTGCTTCATGGTAAACTCCCAGATTCAAACCTCATTCAACAGCAAGAACAAATATGTCAAAACATTTAAACTCAAATTCCAAAAAAGCTGAAAACTGAAGGGACAATCCATTAGAGGGATTGCTGTTCAGGATTTTCACTTTGGCAAGGAACAAATCCTTCTCAGGACAGTTTGAAATAATTCTACACTTTTGTTCAGCCTCCATAACAACAATTACTCACCGTGCTTTTGCTGGAGACTGGCTCTGCAAGCTGCCTCTTTAGGTCATGCCTCCAAGGAACCATACTCCTCATGCTCATTTTACTGCCAGCTACTGTTATTTGGGGCTGGCAAATAAAGCAGGGAACTTCTAGAGAGAATTACTGTGATGGTAATCTGGCAAGTGGATACTCCTGCCTGTGCATGCCATGTTTTTTTCCAGTGCAATCATTGCTACTGGTCAACAACCAGCAACAAACTCAGTAGCAGGTCAATGCATTTGAATGATTAACAGTTCAGCAATGCCTAGACTGGACTTGTCTGCACACACATCACCCTGCACTCTGATTATATCAGCATTTGTTCTCAATCATGACAGCAGTCATTGGAATATTAATCACTTCTGACACATACCACAGCTGTTGCCAGCTACAAGTGTAGAGGAAAACAGGTATCATGTATAACTCTGGAAACAAGTGGATGGTGAGAGAACATTTGCAATATCTGAGCAAAAAGCTTTCCTGTACAGAACTTCTCATTTTGTATCATTCCAAACATGACTATATAACAGAAGGTGCAAACCTCAACCCATTTTAATTAACAGTTAGAGGATTTTATAATGGGCTTATCACATTTGGGATGACTCCTTAAAAAAAGCATTTCAGGAGGAAAGTGTTATTAATCTAATGGAAAGAATGACTACCCCTAAGGATTACTGCAACTGAGTCTAATAATATTGTATCAAATATGTCCAATACAGAAAGAAAAAATATAAAGTAGCTAGGAGCAAGCCACAAGACATTGCTAAGTTTGTCTATAGGGTCAAATCGACAGAGTATTTCTGTAATTAGCAGTTCTTCCTATAAAAATCAGCATCATCTTTGAAGTTATCCACTAGCTTAACTTTTAAAGTTATTATTCCAGTCTTTTAGAAAGCTGGGAAGATTATATGTGAATATTTCAAGAGTACTGTCCAGACTCAGCCAAGACAAAAATGTTATGTGAAGTCAAGTCAACACTGCTTTGGATCATACTGTCCTGCTTACCAGAGAGTTGACCCAGGTTGCAGCTGTATTTCAAGCCTGTCCCAATCACTTCAAAAGGACGAAATGTCCTTGGGATTCAGAGAGAATAATTCCAGAAGCAAGTTTTTCTCTCACTAGCAAGATCTGTAGGGTGAGAATAACCCCAACAGGCTCACAGCTTCTTTACTGCATATAAACCTGAAAAGCATCTCTTGAGCCACCCAGAGGGCAGAGGCACCTGGAAGAGGATGGCTTAAACAGCCAGCCTGCCTGCCACTCCAGCTGTCACCCACACAGGATGAAGACTTTCGCTGCAGAAGCTGCTAAGCACTGGCACAATACATGCCAAGACATTCAAGTGTACTTGTTGTGACAGACAGTACCTGAACAGTAAAGGAGAGAAGAAGGATGAGTTCACAGGCTCTTCTGCCTGCCTTTGGGACTGGTTATACTCAAGCAGATGACTGGGAAAGTCAAAATGCATGTAACTAGAAAGAACTGCTTGCGGGTAACCCCACTGCTGTCACAGGTTTTCATTCAGCATGATGCCATCCAAACTGCAAGAGGTTGAAGCCATGTTGAAGACTCAGAACTGTCCTTTGCCCAAGGATCTTTTGGGGATAAAAACACGACAACCATGAAGTATCCCAATGCCCCCACAAAGCAAGTGCATTGCTACCAGGGAATACAGAGGAAAGCTATTAATCCCTGAAAAGCTCTCAAACTAAAAAACTGCCTCCTAGGAATTAACATCAGGTTATTCAGAGACACACCACCTTTAGCCACATAAAAAAGGGCCAAATTTAGCCTTGATTTTAAGTAGGTACTCAGCTGCAAGAGAGCATGTGGAGTTTACAAAGGCACTCCATCTACTCTTCACAAAAAATAAGCTGAAAAGACCACTACAGTTTTTCCTGATTTAATTCTTACAAAAATGTCTTATCCCCGCTATGGCCTGTTATGGCCCTGGTTTATCCTTCTAATCCTTCTTCACTCTCCTAGACTGTAATACACCCAATGCTTCCCAGACAGGTGCTCAGAGGCCAGTCTTGAACATGCTGTAAAACAACTAACTGGATATGAGAAAGATAATTGTGCTGTTCTGTGAAAGCTTTTATTTTCACTTGCATTGCAGAAGCATCCAGAGGTGTGAACCATGAGCAAACTCTCCTGCTACTAAAGCCTACAAAACAGATTATTCTCCCCAGAAAAGCACCCCATGCTGACAATGAAAGTAGAAAAGATAATAGAAACAGAAGCAAGGAGCAGAAATTCCCCAAGGATGTTCATATTAATGAAAATTTTGCAACTAGATCTTACAATTTCCACTTAGGTGGTACCCTGTAAACTCAAGTGTTGCATTCTGCCAAGTATCCTACTGCTATCCTCTATAACTCCTGAGGATCAGCCATATTTCTTGTGTACCAAATACTTACTTCAAACACTGAAAATCCTTTCCTAAGAAACCTTGGAGAAGTCCCATGCAACCAGACTTTCCACAGAGAGGCCTCCAGGTAGACACATTTGAAACAATGGAACAACATATAACCGGCTGTCCTGCACCAGCTCCCAGTGCCGATTCAGTATACACACAAATGTACAGGAAAAAGCTGCAGCATGAGGTGCCTGGGTCTGAAGATGAGTTCATTCTGCTAAAAGCATCGTGTTTTGCAACCCAGCCTCTATGGTTCAGATCTCAGTACTACAGACAGAGGCTCATGCAAACTATTCCAGCTAATGAAAATAGAGATGTTCTTGGGAGCCTGATGGATGCAAGTTGGGATGACTAAGGCTGTAGCATGCTGTGAACTTAGAATCTGACTCTTAAACTGTGTGGTGTGCAGTGTGAAAGCCTGTGATGTCTCAGTAATTGCCAGAACAAGTAATTGAGTTTTCATATTCTGAACTAACCCTGCCTGAGGATTTTAATACTCTTCAATTACAGAATCCCACCTCTTCTCCCCAGACACTGGGGATTTGATATAATTTAAATCAAATTAAAGGAAATACTCTGCCCAGAACAACCCTGAGCCCCATGTAAACTAATAGGAATCATAATTCAGACCTTGCCACATACACATTCAGTGAGATGTAACTTTCCCCATCCCCCAAACTCACTGCCAGAGCAAAAGATACTATTTCATTTAAATGTGCAGCACAAAGCTTCAAATCAGTGTGTCACCAACTCCTGCTGTCTCCAGGAACACTTCATGTTGCTATAAGAAAATAAAGTGAAAAAATACCTAAAGCTGGGAAGGTGGACAGTACATTAGAGTAAAAACATTCAAGTTTGTATGCCAAATATGCAGACCTGGGCAAAGGTTTCATTTTCCTTGCAACAGAGCCTTGTGTCAGACAAAGGCTGACAGATACATGAGTCTTGTTCCATGGATTCCAGAGGAATTTCGACATTTCCAGAGGAATGCAATCCTACCTGAAGACCTGTGTGTCAGCAGAACAGAAGTACCTTCTACGGAGTGCTTGAGCATGACTGCATTTCTATTTCATTACAGAAGTCTGCATCTGCCTTTCACTGAGCATCTCACTCATTAGAATATCTAGCTTCCAAAGGCAATTTTCTTGTACTGTTGGTATTGGGACTGATCCATAATGAGATTTACTTGTTTGTTCTTTGAAATTAGGCAAATTAAAGAAATATTAAAGTGCTACCTTGAGTTATAGGCAGTGAAACAGTATCACATATGTCAGTAATACTGAGTTATATCCAGATCTTAACTGTGAGTCGTTGAGTTATAAAGAGTGGCTGTCTACTGACAATCTTCATATATTCTGTAGGATTATCTTGATCTTCTCAACACTGAAAGAATTCCTGGCTCACAGAGGTTCTTTGCTGTCAGCTCTGAAGGGCTTAGGTTATACACCTACTCTGACAAATGGCACAGCATAGTGGGAACAGAACTACAGTGTAAAATAGATGGTGCTAAAGACCAAATCATTGCATTATACACATTTCTGAGAGACTTCCCTTCAGCCCACATCTCCTTGGTCCCACTGAAGAGCAGGCCTATTGGTCATCTGAGCATATTAAATACAATCCTGGATTAGATAAAACTGAACTGCAGAACACAAAAGAAATCCCGGTTATGTGCTCTAAGACAGTTCCATGATGCAAACAAAAGTACTCTAACCAAGGACGGTTCAGAGATAAAATTCAAAAATCCACTCTTAATGGCAGCTAAAATGCTAGTGTAGAGAGAGCATTTGCTCTCCTGCAGCAAATGCTGACAAGAAATGCAGCATACCTGAACTTCTGACACCAATTCTTCCAAGAGGCAAGGAAATACACAGCTAATGGGGTTCCTGAGCCTTCAGGTTCTCCTGGGAGGCACAGTTTTTACTCTAAGAAACTTCTTCTGGGTTACAGCATCTCAAAGATCCCAGCAAAGGAGATCCTGTTTCAGTTGAGTGACAGCCATGGAGACTGTGCAAATGGAGACCTGACCAAATGTGATCGTAGGAGGTGCTGAATCATAACCATCTCTCATAGATGATTCATTAATGCAGAGCAAATTCCTCAATTCAGCCAGGATGAAATTAGTGTTTTGGGATCAAGATATATATTCAGCAAAACAGTTAATTCAGCAACATCATTGCACAGCATAAAGATCATTCCACAAGGTGCTGAAATACACATGACCCTTAGGGTAAAATTAAATCTCAATCCAACATGGAATTTGGACACATGCATCCTACAGGGAACAGGATCTACAGTGGTCCAAAGCTTGTATATAATCCAGGAGTCTTTCCAGAGGAAAGCCTTTTCCCCTTTATCATGCGTTTTGCTGTGAAGCGTTTCCCCTAGGAGCTGCTCTGCACAGAGCTCTAAGTCAACTCTCAGCTGAAAAGGACTCCCAATGACAGAACGCTGGTGCAGGCAGAGCTCAGTGTGTGCAGACAGCCCCTCACAGGGTATGGCACTGCACTCACTGTTGGCAATCAGTGGCATGCAAAGAACAGCCTCTGCACAGTGAGTTTCTTCCCATGGTCCATTTTGAAAGACATGCATCTGCTCTAGAAATCCTTGAGCTGTCCACATTTAAACACCAAGACTAGACCCTACCAGTTTATTCTTTCATTATAAAAAAATTTGTAAAGGTATATAAGTGATGACAAATATCTTCTGCTAGCAGATTTAATTATGGGGTTTACATTAATAGAGCCTCAAGCTTTTACTGATATGAGTGCCATTTCCTAGCATGCATTTGAATGAGAAAGGGCAGAAACATTAGAAATTAATCTTTGAAGTTAGCTAAATGGTCAGCAAAAGTTTCTGCTTTCCACAGCCTGCTGTAAAGTTTTTGATAAATTATAAAATCCAGCTTTTTATGTCCAATCAGTACAGTGACATTTGAACTGACTT
The DNA here is from genome assembly GCA_035222235.1 of Margarornis squamiger. Taxonomy (NCBI): domain Eukaryota; kingdom Metazoa; phylum Chordata; class Aves; order Passeriformes; family Furnariidae; genus Margarornis; species Margarornis squamiger. Next base: position 9,468,897 of record JAWWTY010000138.1, on the reverse strand, counting down.
TGAAGCATCTCACACACCAGCTAATCCAGCAAAGCCACCAACAATTGCCTCCTCCTATAAATGAACATATGCAACTTTGCATGATACAGAAACAGTGTGTGCCTCTCTGCACCTCACATTGACAGAGAGACAGGGTATCGAAGCACCATCAATAGCCACCCAGTCTCCAGGAGAGTCCAGCTGCACAGCTCCCAGAGCACATGCTGGTCTCAAGTTCTTGCTTCTAACACACTTTAGTAAAAGACCTTGGTTAAGAAGTCCCTGTTTCCAATAGAGATTTACACATATATTCCCTAAAAATACTTTTTTCATTAGGAGATTAGAATAGAGAACAAAATGGGACTCCTCTGGGACTAAACATGCACACCTAAAAAGATGTCAAGTTAAATTCACAAGCCCAGTTCAGGATGACAGAGTTCAACCTGCTACATGCTAAATCAGTGCCTTTACAAGTTGAGCAAATGGTTTATTGTTAATATTTCAGAAAAGCCACCAAGCTTTAGTTTAGAAATGGCAGATTGCCATGAATCAAACAATGAAATCTTCCTTTTAAAAAAGGCTCTGGGCAAGCTTTAGTCTGACATCTACATGGGCAAACAGTCCTGCTCGTGGCAAGCTGTGTTCAATTCTACAAATATTAACAGAAACACAGATGCAGGATTAAGTCAAAAGATTTCCATTTGTCAGAAACTGTAAGGTGTGCATCATAACCAGTCTGGTCAAAAGGCTGGTCTGCTCCCTTCCCCTGAAACCTGCTCTGAAACATCACAGGACCCTTGATTTGTCAGTCCTTGGCTGACTAATCACCACCTTCAACATCGTGGTTCATCTCCACCACTACACCCTTGGCCAACAGCACCAGGGCCTTTGCTTTTGTAGCCAGCAAAACAATGGGTGTTTTATACCCCCATAAAGGCAGCAGGCTTTGCTAGGCACTAAGCTTTAGCTGGCCTCCAGCTGGAGCCTTCTCCTTGCCTGATATTTATCTCCTAGATATATTTATAGGCAAACATATCCTCCTCTTGGCCTTTGCAGTACTATGCTAAACAAACAAGCCAACCTCTTCTAGTCTCCTCTCATAAAGTAAGCTCTCCATTTTCCTTATCACACTAGCAAGCTTTCTTTGCCCCGGTTTATTTTCCTTGGACATGGGTCATCAGAATTGTACACAGTGTTCCAGAAGAAATCAATTCAGGTCTTTGCTAAGTAGTATTTATGCTCTCCAGTGGAAGCAGCTTGCACTGATACTTCCCAATGCTCTCCACTTCCAATCCCTCAGTCTCTCCACTTCCACTTTCTTCACTCCTGTTCCCTCAAATGCAAAGACCACAGCCACCATTTCCACACCCAAGATACAGGTTTCCTGAGAGCAAAGTGAGGCTCTCAGGGCAGGCAACACCCAAACATTCCTCATTCTGCAACAGCCAGAGATATTGGACAGTACACCAGAGGTCCCAGCTGAAATTTTGCAGGGCTTGAGAGCACAATCTGACCCATTTTGGACAAATGCTCCCCAAATAGGAACCTTGACAAAAAAATTGCAATTATATGAATTGTATTATTTTTCTCTATTCCACTTACCCCGGGCGTAAAAATACCAAGACAAATTCAAGAACTGCCCAACCTGTCCCACCTATAGCATTTCTAGAGTTTCTTATCCAGATTACCGTCTCATTTCTTTCACAGGAAATCTTCCCTTTAAATTTTTTCTTAGGATTCCTCATCTCTTTCAGTCACAACTGGCAATATTATTGACTTGTTTAAATTTTAGCTAGAATGCTGAAGAAACCCTCTAAAATGAGTATGTAGCAACAAGCACTCCACAGGGCTTTACTTCTGGCACTGGGCAGTCAGAGCATGTTGAATTCAAGTCCTATTTACACCTTGTTCTATTAACTGAAAGATTTCACTACGTAGTGATAGATGCAGTTGCCTGGAAGTCCACTATAATATGCAATGCCCGTTATCTTGAAAAGTTGGACATCAGAGTATAAACTAACCATGTTTCACACTGTAATACATGCAGCATACCTCATTTGGAAACAATATATACTTGTTGCATTTGTTTTAACCAGTAGCCTTCACACAAAAAAAATGCATCTCCACAGTTCAGCAGATGCTCCATTTGATGATTTTACTCCACCTTCATTTTCAAAACATATGGGTTTGGAAAAAAAAAATCTAATTAAAATACTCAGTGCCCCTCAAATCAGATTTTCAAAAAGCCAGGGCTTAGTGAGATTATATAATTTAAAATGCTAAAAGAACCTGTACATGTTGTTCAAAAGTCACCATGTTCTACAGTCAGATTTCTGTTGTCAATGGAAGCTTTCACTGAGTTTCAGTTGCCCCACTGAGAAATATATTAATTGAACTATGCAAGTCCTTGGTAAAAAGTTATTTACAAACTCGGGAAATACTCAAAAGCATGCAGAACTGTTCCATGCTTCTCGTTAATACAATTTGGCAAAGCAGTAGGGTAACCCATCATAAAAACCTTAAATCTACAGCACATATTTACAAGTCTATAATTCCGTTTGGTTTTTTTGTGGGAAAATACAGGGTCACAGAGTCAATTTCTTTATGAATGAGGAAAAATAGGCTTATAAATCAGCACTATTTCATTGAAGGAGACCATTCTTTTCAGACACAGTCCCAGTCTGAAAAGCACATTTCTTCCATTGCAGTGAAAAACCTGAATCAAATGTTGACTGAAACAGGGCAGTCGGTAGCACTGTGCTAGTTAAACACTGACATCTACAGTCGTGTCTGGGGAAAAAGACTGTCTCTGGAGTAGGATCCAACAGAGCCATTGCCCCCTACTCACACTCACCGGGCACCTCCCACTCGTAACTACCTGGTGTGACACTCACTGCACAGAGGAAGGGCAGTGCTGTGACATCAGACCTGCCAGAGTTACTGTTTGTTACAACAGTGGAAGGACAGACACACAGAACAGACATGCAGGAGGCAGAAAATAAACACAGCTCAAAGTCAGGCCCATGACTGCGTTTTTCAGTGCTTGAACTTCCATCACTTCAGCTGAAGTTCATTCTGTGCTGGTACTGACAAGAGAAGGAAACACCTTGCTGTTTTAATTGCCCCTAGTGGGTAGAGGGGGTTTAATTATACTATTATTTAGACCAGTAACTGCAATTTAAAAAGTTAATTTGATAACTTAAATAGTAGCTGAGCCACATGCTGCCAACAAACAAAACTGGATGACAGGTATGAGTTTAATAACATTTCCTGCTGGAAAAGAAAAAGCATTCACAGCCAGCGTGCATCCCTAAAGGAGATGACTAACACTAGCCTGGCCTTGAGTTTTCCTCAGGTGAGACCAGATGCCTGGATCTGCACAAATCCTTCTCAGATGCATGTCTTTTGTTCTAACTGCTACAGAGCAAGCTCTCAATTTTTTTAAAAAATTGCCAGTAAAACCAAAGCTCTAAGAAGTCTGGGGCAACAGCTATTCCCAGGCTCTGTGCATTCATCCCATGCCACACACCCACTCCACTGTCAGATCACCAGTCCTCACTCTGTCACACCAGCACACCAGTGGAAGGATCACAGAACCATCTCAGAAGTTCACTCCTGCTAAACACCAGTATCTGACACTGCACTGCTGCTCATCCACAGTCCACACACACCTCAAGCCATCTCCTCACCCATGCATTCTAAGGTTGATTTTATTAGTCAATGCTCATTCATACTGAAGAGATCAGTGGCTTGAGGATAATTTTCAACCTCCAGCGATCCAGTTCCTTCAGAGTGACCCGAGCGCACGTTATTATGCTCTCTTCAATGTTGCCCTAAAGAAGAAGCTCAGCCCACCCAGCAGGAAGGGACAGTAATCTACTCCTGCTGCATATACAGAGGGACTCACTCACAGAACTCAGTAGTAGTAGGGAAAGGGAACAAAAAAATCATCCCATGCATTAGAATATACATTTCCCATCCAAAGAAGACAAAGCTGCAATTCTTATGTGGAAACACAATATAAAAGAGATCAGAAGATAGGCATGAAGGCCGGAAGAAAAATGCATGGATGAAGAAAATTGAGTAAGCTGTCATTACAAGTGCCCTCTTACCATGAAGAGCTTAAGCCCTTAAACTCTCCCAAACTGGAGGACACTCATCTAATCTCAAGTAATATTCACCTCATTAGGGAAAGTTCTATTAGAAATGCAGCTCTCAGACCCTCAGCTTCATTGTATTTCTCGACTGTTAGTCAGAGAAGGTTTTATTACCTTAATTTCCTCTCTGTTGGTGGATGGATTTTCCTGACTAAAACAAGTCAGGAAATTCCTTTCCCAAGCCTCTTTCCATGCATGTAATCCCAGGCCACTCTACCAATGTTATTGCATTGCCCTTATGATCACTGATTCGATACAGGACAACTATTGCTCTCTTGGCGATTTGCACTATCCTTAGTAGAGCAAGTCACAGTTGAGCCAACCAGCATCCAGAATATGTATGTGTTCCAGTTTAGAACCAGCCCTTCCCTTTCTCAGAAGTACTTAAACTTGCAACATCTGGACTACTTCTATCATCACTCAAAGAAACAAAACCTGTATCTGGGTGTTTGGTGTTTATACATCACTAGAATTTATTCAGGGAGGTGGCAGATTTTCCACTTGTTTAGTCAATTATAGAATGCTGTATTGCTCATGAGCAGAAGTACATGCAACACAAGTTTCAAGAGACCATTATAGAGCTCAAATATGCTCACAACTAGTGATCTCAAAGCTGTTATTACATCCTTTCCCATTTTTCCAGCATATCAAGTCACACAAAAACTTCTTGTTCCCACTAAAGGAAACAAGAAAAAGATTAGATGCAGTGTTTTGCAGAAGAATTTTGACACTATCCCCCCATCCTCCCCCAAAAAACCCATTTTCCAATTCACTAGTAAGGCATTTCTGCTTTCATTGCAATGCATTTCCAGGTAGTTTATAGAAGATAAAAACCCCCAAACTGCTTCCTTTTACTACATCTCAGGTTTACTTGACTAGTCAATCTCGTAAAGTTGCCAAAAATTGAGTGTTTTCAAAAAATATCAGTTTTCAATATAAAAAACTAACAAAATCATGGGAGATTTTTAAAACTAAGTTTTCCTGATATTTCCATAGATTATTATGGTTGTTTAAATTATCTCTAAAAGCCAGAAAATACTTGGTGAAGGTCTATTATTTTTATTATTACGTTATATGGAAGGTCTTGCTATTTAGAGAAAAAGACTCTTAAGCTGCTGCAGGATTCCCTGCAGGCATCACCACTCACTTGACTACTGGGGTAGGATTTGGGACTGAGGGTAATTGATTTTTGGGAGGGGGGTGGGAGGACATTTGTAGCTAGACCAAAGTTTTCTATACCTTTGCCTTCAAGTCTTATATCATAGCAAAGGTTCCCAGCTCTCTTTATTTTTTCTTAATTTCCTAATGATAACAGGTTAGAACACTCCTGTCCCCAGGTTTTTCACCTGCCCAGCACTGGGTCCCTCCACAGACACCTCCCTTACCACTTCAAAAAGTAGTCAAAGGAGCAGAAAACACCTATGTCCCTTTACAGATCATACAAATGAGAAGCAATATTACTGGCAAAAATACTGCTAACAATAACAAGTAATTCTGTTTAATTTGCAAGATTTGTATTAGCAAGCATCTCAGCATATGCCAAACAAGCTACTTGCTGGGATACTTCAAGAGCACAGATTGCTGACATGTGGACAGGACACACTTGGAGAGATTCACCTTTGCTACACACACAGCAGTTTTCAACATTTGGCCCAGATATCTGGGTCTTCTACAATCTGTCAGAGTACGATTGCTACAGAATCTGTATTGGCCTCTCCAAGTTGCTCCTTGAGCATCTACTTGGGGGCACAGTCAGGGCACATAGGAGAGCTATTATTATCATTGGGAATGCTCCAGGGGAAACACATTAAACTTGATCCCCAAAAAAAGTCCTAAGAAGGGTTAACTGGGTAGGGTCTTGCTCAGGATATTTGTCTGAGAAGCACTCTGCCCACATCTACCTTTAGAAGTGTGTAAATCCAGCATAAGGGTCTAATCGGCAGTCAGGGTGTCATCCCAGAAGGCAACATCACCCACAACAGTGCAGCCAAACCTGTAACAGATGTGACAAAACCCATCCCAGCCACCATGCTAACACATCACTATGATCCACCAGCAGACGGATAACACTTCTAGTAAGACTCAACAGGGTGTCTCACATCCCACTGTCATTCTAGTAGTGTTTATTAAATATGGAGCTCAACACCCATGAAGATAGAAAAATACAGCTTTGCCTGCATGCTGCAGGACACATTTGGGTTTAAAACAATAAAAAAATATCTACTGCTGTTTTTTCTGAAATTCCAGAAGATAAAAACACAGACAACGAGCTCTAAAGATGCGCAAGTCCCTCCCATTCTGCCTGGAAAGCTGCTTAGGGCTGGTCAGTGGGGCTGCCTGGCACAGCCTCCCAGTCCTGACCAACAAGCACAACTACTAGAGCTCACCTCACCAAAAGAAGCAGTAACCTCCAAAATTTCACTGACACTGGAGTGATAACTTAGCCTACTATAAAAGAAACACCCCACAATTATTTTTAACAGTTTCATAAAAAGCCTATTTTTTAATATATCCACACAGAGCATTAATAGCTTCTCTATCTCAATTAAATACTTCATTTCAGTAAACCAATGGCATAATGGAAATTTATCTGCTAGTTCTTATGTGTATTTAAAAGACAGTATCAGACACATTTGGCAACCATACTCTCTGTTACTGTTATCACCACAACTGCTACATATAGTCAAAAGACATCTTTGCAGCTTCATCAATTTATAGTTTCCATCAACTACGAGCACAAGAGATTAATCCTGGGACACAGCATTTGTTTTTTAATTTTTTTTACAAAGTGATACAGCTGCAGCTCATAACACATATGGCCTTCTCACTCAAACTCTAGGTAAAATTATGAACAACCTTAGAACTGCAAAGAAAATGTCTCCAAAGGAGAATCAAACTTGCATGCACCAAAGAAGATAAACAGCACAGCATTGCGCCAAGATCCAGAGGATTGTGAGAACACTCACAAAATTAGCATTGTCAGCAGGTTGGACAGAGAAAAGCAGACAGTAAACCACCATCTGAAGACAAAGTCTCAGTCCTCCCCGTCCAAGTACAAGCACCTGTGCAAGTAAGACTTGCAGCAGTCTTACTCTACTGCAATACTAGCTTTTCCAGAAGTCCTAAGCACTGTAGCTTCTCCAGATGGGCCATTCTCTTCCAGCCAGCTTCTACTGCCCCTTTCTTCACCTTTCCTTTTATTAACAGCAGTAGCTGTGGGCTTTTTGAAAGTATATCATTCACCATAGACTGTGATCCATACACTGAAGTGAGAAATGCAGAAAAAGGGGAAAAAAGCAAAACACCCCCAAAATAGATTTGAAGGGATAAGAAAAATTGTTATCATAAATAATGCAGGATCCAGGGGAGTCAGCTTAGAAACCACTACTCTGAGCAAGTCTCCAGATGTATGAGAAGGCCAGGCAATTATGTTCGGTTCTTGACTAATGTAATTGGTATGCACAGAAAACCCACAAGACAAACTACAGGCAAAGTTCTAATTGCTCTGATTACATAGCTCTACAAGAAGCTTCCAACAAAATAACATGCAGCAGTTTTCTTTTATTTATATCTGACACTGAAGAACATTATGGGCAATCCATTTTAAAATACCCACTAAAGTAGCTATTAGCAGAAGCAAAGAATAATAAAAGCAGGAGATGGAAAAACAGTGATCTAGTCTGTACCTTGAAGTATATTCTGTCTGCTTTAATGCCTCTATTTTGCTTTGTTTATGAAGGTGTAGGTTTTTTAAAAATGCCCATCAGTTTTAATGACAAAAATAGCAACTTGATGTAACTTCTTGATGACATAATGTAGCAGTGAAGACTTTTGGAGATGTAAAAAAAATGTTTTCTCTCCCTAAATAGCCTCACAAAGCAGGGTTTGCAGCACAAGCATTACTCTCTAACTTGAACAGCACAAGTATTACCCTCTAACTTGAGCTGAATTTCTTCCACTATTACTGACATAAATGTCAACTTAATCAATAGGTGATATTCAGCTGTCAGAGTCTTACCTACTCTTACATTTTATCTTGCTCTTCACTTGATGGAGAAAGGAAAAGTGAGCTACCTAAATCAACATAAAGCAAAAAACTGGGGGTAGGGGGAGGAAACCACCATGTTCTACATCCTGCAGAGATGAAACTCTCCCAGCTCTCTTTGTGCTGTTGTGCAAAGGAAAGGTGTGCAGGCAAACACCACCCTCACCCTAACCCTGCATGCTTCCAGCAGAGGCAGGACACAACATTATGCCTTGCAATTCTTCTACACTATGGAAGCTCTCTACCACTGATAAAGGCCTGTTTCATCTCTGGCTCAAATGCTCTGTCTGCATGAATTCATATATGCACGTGGACCAGAACAGATACACAGAAAACACTGACATCTTAAAGTTTTCAAAACTGTCATCCATCTTTAACCATGTCTTTCCCATTTGCCAGGTATCTCACACCACAAATGGGGATGTATTGTCCTGAGAGTCAGTCTTGTCCTGCCACTTTGGGAACTTACCAGTCCAAGTGCTGACTACTCCTTAATACACAAATTTTGACTCCAGATCAGCAAAGCAGAGCTGACACAGCCCGGCCTCCAAACAGAAGTCATGAGCTGGAACAGGGAAATCTAGGTGGAAATTCCTGCTCCCTCCCAGCTTACCTGTGATTTGGAAAAATGCGTTTGGCCCATAGCTGATTTTCCCAAATAGTCCCCAGATACTTACTGGAACTTTCGGGCAAGTGGCTCACTCCCAAAGCCAGTGCCAAGGAAACACAGACTCCTCAGACATTTTAAATCCACATGGAATTGATCTACATAACTAATATCCAGATATAGCCAGTCCTCAGTTTCTGTCTGCCTTGACTGTCTCCCACTGAAGTGAAAGAAAAGCTGAAAATATATGTTGAGAGAGAGACAGACTGAACCAGAAGCTCTACTGGCATAAGTCTGGCACACATTTATTTGGCATAAATTTGGTCCAGCAGATTTGTTGCCTCAAAGCTTAAAATAAACTAAAAACAAAGCTGCAGATTCAAAGCTTCATACTTCATCCTTGAAAGCCTGGGGTAGTTCTGGAGAATGGCTGTGAAAGCTACAAATGGCAATAATACATTTTTAATAAAATTGCTGTTTTAAATCATTTGCTTTAAACATCTATTTTGCAAGTCTCAGAGGAAAGCAAAAGCCATTTTGTGGCAGCTTCCTCATTTTTATATATTATGAAGAATGTCCAGCTATAAATATATGTTATGAATGGAGTTTGGCACTGAGGACAATAATGTAAAATAATGCCTAGGGGAATTAAAAATGTACTGAGGCTTTGATATAATGCTGACAGACAGCGGCCCAATGCATTATTTCAGCATCAAGGTAACTTTTCTGTCCCAAGGACAATATTTTACACAGTGATTGCTTGAAAAAAACCCACTAATATTTCTTTTATTACACTTGTCAGTATTTTCTTCCCATACCCACATATTGAAATTACTATAAATCCTATTTGCTCAGGGGGACATTACCCATTTCATTTATTTGGGTGATATGCTACTTTTTTCCACTCTGCTTCCCAAGTCTTCCAGAAAACTTGACTTATTATTTGTTTTAGCCAGTTGAGGGACCAGGTGCTCTCAGCACAGCTACAGTGATTCTGACTTCCAAAGAGACAAAGAGCAGTACAGTACACGAGATCAATACACCCCCCAACTGCAGTCACAAATTCTGCATGTGATGTAGGTCCCGTGCAGCAAATTGCCAGCTGCAAATGGACAGGGTGTTGTGCAGCACAGACATAAGCAGGAATCCTTGTCTTTCAAGACACACTGGGGAAAAAAAATACATACACACTTGCAGTGCTGTGATTCCCCACGAAAGCAGGGCATGACACCACCAAAAGCAACTTGGTCTGTGCCCCAGCAGGAATCCTTTCACACACACAGTGCTCCAGCCTGGACATCACTACAAAGCCACATGCTTAACAGCAGTGACAGCAAGTGCTTTTAGACAAACTTCCAAATGCAACAGGCATTAACAGGGGCTTGGTCAGCATAGCATTACTGCCAAGTGGAAAGCATGCTGGCACACAGTGCCAACTGGGCACCAGCAGCACTCTGCACACTCTAGCTGCACAGTGGGGGCTGCTGGGCTCAGCTACACCCTCTCTCAGTCCAGGAGCTACAGATACCTTGGAAGGCTTTCCTCTTGTGTCATTTCTATACATGAAGGCTTTTCCTAGCCCTTAGCACTTTTCCAGCCATAAACCCATTTTCCCTGATTGCCTTTTGCCAATGCTGAAGCACACAGACATGAAGCATGTGTAGCAGGTCTAAGGGCACTTTGAGAGTTACAAGTTTCTCTAAAAAACAGCTGCCAGGCTGACTGGGAAGATACAAAGCCACAGAGGCAGTAACAGGGTCAGTTATTGCCGTACAGAGCTGAATGCAGCAGGTTACTGTGTGATCAGGGAGCAGGAGCACTAGGGAGTTTATATTTCCCAAGTTTTGTTATAATTCTCACTGTATTCTAACCACACAGAACAAACTCCCTTGACTAGGTTTTGCAAAGTTGCTGCACTCTTAGTTTCAGCCGTGAGTTCATCATGCTGTTGGTTTTCAGCCACAGCAATTCCTGTTAGTCCTGGAGAAGGTGCAGCTCCTTCAGACAATTCTGAAGAGCTCCTGTGGTCCCATTTAACAAGGAAAAGGGCTTACAATACATACATTACTGCAGCACCTAGGAGTCTGAGTCAGCAGAGCTGCCTGTCTAGGCAGAAATGGCAGCAACCCTGGTAACTGTCACCAAAATATTCCTGCTTCAATCCAGGATGAAGATCCCATGCTCAGGGCTGTTGCTTGTAATATCATTATAGCAAATAAAACAAATTGGAACAGGGAAGATTGAGTGCTTTGTTTGATCAGATTACAAAAAATAAAAAAAATAGCAGCTGAAGGGAATACAAGAGATGCAATATCTTGATTTCCATCAAACATCCACTGCAGTGCCTCACAGAATCACTAAAATGCTTGAAATTAGATTGGTTTGGAGAGAAGCACTGCCAGATAGTTTGAAAGTTAACTGGAAATCATAAGCAGTGAGCAACACTGGACAGCAACGTTTTGAACAAGAGCAGTATTAGTAAGTGTGCTTCCAGAAGGATTAGCATTAGACTCCTTTTTACATAACATTTCTACTGAAGCACCTGGAAAAAACAAATAAGTAGCACACTAAATTTCTGAACAATAACTGTATAGAGCAAAGAGAGGCCAGCTGGAATTGAAAGTGTGACCACACAACCACTTGCAATGCAACATACCCATACTATTTTAACAAGTATGTAAACATTATGGCAAGAAAAATAGCAGGAAAGTAGTAAAAGCAAGAGATGCCTTGCCACTTGGCCAGCAGAGTAGCAGAACCACGACTAAGGCCATCTGTTTTCCAAAAACTTTGCCGTTCTCCTGACCAGAGTAGATCAGATCACAGGTGACGTGACAGCTATTTAACAAACGATGGTACATTTCATAAGAGCTGGCCATCTCAAGACACCTCTAAGTAAAGCTGAAAAGGTTTAAAGCAAGGTCTCTATATTTACTACATGAGGGGAGATTTTTCTTGTTAATTAGCAAGTGATTTTCCCTGAGCAGCAAGGAAGATGGAATGCAACAAAAGCTGACACTTGCAAGCACTAGCAAGAAACAGATGGTTCTCCTCTCAGGGAGACAAGGCTACAGATTTGGTCTCTTGATCTGTAAACACTATCCCCCTTTCTTTTGCATTATTAATCTGGAAATAAAGTTTCCACACTATAATATAGTCTAGACATCATACTCAGGCTGACATTACTGCTCTCAAAATCCACCTTCTGTCAAGTCTGTAGCTGAAAAACACAAATTTTCCTATTTATTTCTGATTGCTATCAACATACCTCAGGCCTTAAATATACCAGAGGAATCTTCATTAACAGCCTATAATCTGCTTTGCACGGTCAGTCTCATAGCTAGGTTGCTAGATAAAACACACTAAGTTTCAGATCCTAATTCTTTTTATCAACTGTAAGAAAACACTCCACATGATAAAATAACAAGTCTCACTGTTAATTTTCAGTAGCACCTACAAAGTTACAGACGTACAAACTAGAGAGTCACATCTGCTGAAATGTAATGGTCCAAGCGCATCAAAATACGCTGCAACCTCTTGCTCGCAGGGTTTGACTGCTCAGGGCCTGCTCTGACCTGGCAGTGATACCCTGGGATCCAGCTTCTGGGAAGAGCCACATGGGGGAAAGGTACAGGAGAGGTCTTGGCTGGGCCTCTCGCCCTTGATTTGGGAGGTCACTGCTCTGCCAGGCTCAGCATCACCCTTGGCTCCCAACTCAGATGCCCTTGCAGAGCAGTCTGACCTCGCTGCTCCCTGACATCTGACTTGTTTACCCACTCCTGGTGTACAGCGCCTGGTATTCCAAGTGATTAACAGGATCTAAGTAACCTCCACTTGTTTGTAACTAAAGTACATCACTGCTAAAGCAAACTATTCCCACACCCTGCTCTGTGACCAACACTGGCCCTCGGGCCATCATTAATAGTTGAACATGGCCAGGAGACAGTCAAGGCAACGAGTCAGAACAGTGAGAGCTGTGGTGGACATCACTGCTGACATTCTGGGCATGCTGCCTGCCTCACACCCAGCCAGCCCTCCCTCTCACTGGTGCTCTACACACCACAAAGCAGCAGCCTAGTGACATTTTGCTCACAAACCCATGAAAGCTGGAATTGCCAAGGATGCACTGCTCCCAAAATACAAGCCATGCAATGCACAGAATGGCCTGTTCTCATGGGTGCTCTGCAAAAGAGGGAAAATGAGGAAAAGGGCCCTTCAGGCCAGCACTGCTGAACTACAGAGGCTGCTCACAGAGAAATATCAACATCAGTTATGACTGCAGAGCCCAGAAATGACACACTAGTGACAAGACTCCACTTGCTTTGCTCTTTTCAATGGTGAGAGCATGAGGGAACTTAACCAGCATGAGAGGAACTACATCCAGACATGCTACAAAACAGGGTGAAACATCAGATTCTGCCCCAATCCTATAAACAAAGCATAACTGACTGAAGTGAAAAACTCCATTCTTGTGATCAACAGCACCACGTCCAACTGCTTCCACTAGTAACAGCCCATCTCCACAAGTTTGCAGGCAACATCAAATCAAGACCAATGCTTGAAATTCTGATCAGATATTTGCATGGTTCTTTTTTTTTTTTTTCACCAGGAAGGTGATCAAATACCAGAACAGGGGCCAAGTGGGTAGGGAAGCTCTATCCTTGGAGAAATATAAACTCAGCTTGGTGGTGCCTGTGCTTTTGTATACCCTCTATGCAACATTACTACAACACATTATGGAGCCCTGGACATCCAAACTAACACCCTATCTTCAGATTTCTTTTTTTGCTGAAGTACCTAGCTTCTGACACCAACTAAATTAATTTACTCAACACTAAGCTGCAACAATCAGACTGTCTGATGGGTACAACACCCTCAAGCCACATTGCCTCTCCTTGATGGCAATTGTTACAGTGACATTTTGGGTTCAGTAGCCACTTTCAGGGAAAATTATGCAGACTATACAGGTTCTCCACAGAATGAGGTACAAACCTTAGGTCAGCTACTTTATAGATTAAAAAGATAATGCACAATAAAACTCATGATGGGCAGTGTGAGTAATTACTTATCTAACCAAAAGCACATTTCCCCCTTCCCCTGCATGTCCTGGGCACTCTAGAGATTGCCTGCCCATCGGTTTTGTACGCAGAGCAATTCTCAGTCTGCCATTCTTTGCACACACTGGCTCATGCTGCTGTGATAAATTGTTGCCTGTAAATGCATTGAACCTGCAGGAATCAAAAAAGGAACTTCTAGTTATGATAATACTGTTACAAAAGAGCAAAGCACAAAAGCATTCATTTTAGCCATATTGCAACGAGTAATGAAGGAATAAATTATAATTGATTAAATTATTGATGCCTATCATTTAGGAATCTTCTTGCTCAGCAGTAGATGTTTTCCTCCTGTAGTTATTTGCTATGTGTGGGCGGAGCAAAGGTAAAGGGTAATGTATTTGCAGCTGTACTTGAATAGAATGGTTTTGCAAACATTCAGTATTCTACTGAGATTTGAAAGTTGTTGACCTCGCCAGCATTTAGCAATTACAAGCTCAGTAGGACTGTCCTAAAGCCCTGCTTTAAGGAAGCCTTCCGCTTCTTAACATGATGGTAGCTTTTAAAATAAATATGGAAGAATATCGTTGTTTATCAAGTACATAGCAGCATTATAGTTACTGGAGCCTGAGACCTGCAGAGCATTTTTCTGGTTAGTTGGCACTTTTCTTTATAAGCAATTGTGCTCCTAATGATTCTATTAAGCAAATAATGTGAAAAAACATTCAGGAAATTTATTCTATGTAATGGAGTATTTCTCCTTAAGGATGAGGTTCTATGGAACTACAGAACATAAACCTTCCTTTTTGATAGAAAAATACTATGCTTTTCAGCATATTAAGGCTTACTTAGTTATCAGAAAAATAGGGCTCTACTAATTACAGCCCAGTGTTCTTTCAACACAGCACTGAATGAACCAATTTAAAAGAAATGAAAGCTGCAGTCACAAGGTGTCTCAGCACAGTTTTGTAGACTCCCATGTTTCACTGTTGTCTTGCCTTGTGAAGGAGCACCTGGCAGCTGAATAACACTCCCATGGTCCCTACACACCACACAAACTGCAGTGTCCTGCAGAAGAGGAACCACAGCAACCCATTGACTGAATAGGGAGCCCTCCATGAGGCTTCTGCTGCAGCACAACCCAGTTGTAACACACCTCAGGACCAATGTCACGGTACAGAGCCCATAAGGAAAATAACAACACCACTCCCTCCCATGGTTTATTAGTTATCTGTGATGTTCAGAGTTCTCTATTGTTATGACCCTGACTCCTGTACTAATTAACAGGAGCTCCCCCAAACACAACAGGAGCCTCCAAAGGCTGGCAGTAGGAAGTGGTGAGAGCACAAAAAGCCCATTTCTCCAAAATTCTCTTTCAGTTGCAGAGATGGACCTCCCTACACGCCTCAGAAAGTCTAACTTTTTCAGTGGAAAGAAACCTTTGTAAGCACCACTCTTGCTTTTTGTAATCATTTTTTGTGCTAACCAACACTTACCTCCAGGAACCTGAAAGGTGTTCTACTGACACACAAAAGGCTGTTGACCTGGCCAGCAAATAGCAATTACAGATTCACTGGGAATGAGACGTCTTTAGGCTTTGCTCTAGAGCAGCTCAGCCTACCCCAGGATCAAGCACACAGAAAGGCAGAGGTTCAAATCCCTCCTTGGCAGAGAAAACTCAAGCATGCTGGCTGCTTCAAGGAGGATGCTCCAGCAACAGGCTACTTGGGGCAAAGGACAAAGAGCATTGCTTGCATTCATACAAACTGAGGCAGACCTACTCCACATTGAGTAGTTACACAATCA
The DNA here is from genome assembly GCA_035222235.1 of Margarornis squamiger. NCBI lineage: Eukaryota > Metazoa > Chordata > Aves > Passeriformes > Furnariidae > Margarornis > Margarornis squamiger. The sequence goes on along the minus strand of JAWWTY010000138.1, from coordinate 9,453,249 downwards.
GTAACCAGAGAGGAGCACAGTACCCAAGGTACACTAGCAGAGGAAAACAACTTGGATTGTAGTCCTTCCTTCCCACCTCTCCCAATGTCCACAAATTCCAAAGTGAAAACATCGTACTCACTCTCTTCTTTCAGCAACCATCTGTTTCTTTCGCCAAAGGCAACATGGTCTAGCAGCCAGAACACTCACCTAGATGGGCCAATTCATTCTAAATAAAAAAAAAAAAAAAAAATTAGTTCTCTCATGATAACATTTTCCCCTTCTACAGGGCAGTAGAGAGCCTACCCAGGCCCTAACAAATACCCCTTAGATCAGTAGCCCAAATAAAAGCAAGTATAGAGACACCACAGCCCTTTATAGAGACTGGCCCACCCAGCACAGGTGGGATTGCTCTCCCTTTGAGCCAAATAGCAGAATTAAAGGCACCTGTGGCACTTCATTAACAAAACCCAAATACACCTGAAGACATGGGCATCTCCAGGGCTAATAAAGTTACAAGCATTTTAGTTTTGACCTTCCACGTTCCAAAAGCAGTAGCTTGTCCCATAACTGCCTAGGTCCAAATAAATTCAGAAAGAAAAGAATAAGCCTTTGTTAGACACCAGTGCCTCCCTTCAATTTTAAGTATTATTCACTTAAGGCCTGGTGTAAATGTGGGTGAAAGCTGAGACCCTCAAGGAATAACCACCTGTCCTGTATGCAGCAACCTTGACAACTTTGCACCACCAATCATAGATGATGGATTAATGAAAACTGATTTGAACCAGATGCACTCTGTTAGAATCTTTGCTCTGATCTTCATGCTGCCACAACTTTCTGTTTTAACTGATTCTGCCAGGTATGAGGCTGTTAAGATGGCAAAGCACTCCGCCTCTCTTCTGGGGTTGGAAACCAACCAATTTTCATTAATACTACTACACTGCTACTAAGATATTTTTCTACAATAGTGAGAAGACTGACATGACCCAGTTTCTGTCAAATGCTTGTGTGTGCACATGCGGTTGAGGCTTCAAAAACTGACCCAAAATTTTATGGTCAGCAGAGCAGGCAATGGAAGGAGAGGCTTATGCCACAAACAAACTCACAACCACAGGTTAATGATATGTTTCTCAGCTCTTTCTGTGCAACTTAGAACTTGCTGCCTTTCAAGGAAAAAATTTGATACTGCTCCAGTCTGTATCATGTATCATAATAGTTGCCATAGAAATGTATCTCAGTGCTTATCTGTCACAAAAAGCACATTTTGTGGAGGTTTGTATCTGCAAAGCCTAAATCTGAAATTGGTGTTGGACTCTTCTCTCCAGTTCCCAGCATGCACACACACACACACACAGACACAGACTTGCCTGCTAATACCAGTTTTAGGTGAACAGTAATTGAGACTCCAAGCACGGTTTCATGTAAGAGCTACTGGACTTAGTGAGGTGGAAGAGCAGTGGAGTAGTGTGCAGCCATCTGGAAAACCAAGATCCAGGATGGATGAGGCTGACATGTCAGCCACTGGGTCACAGGCTCTGATCCCAACCTGCACTGCCACCCAGATGGAAGGAACTGCAGAGCCCTCTCTCGGCAAGCCCATCAGCTCCATTCCACTGTATAAGACAGCTATTTTATTAACTCAGACAAAAGTTACTCACTTTCCCTTTGTCTGAGTAAACAGAAATCCCCTTAAAGCATCGGGAATGATCTGTTTCAGATTTTGGTTGCTGGGACCTGTTGTCATAGAGGGGACAGCAGCACCAGGTGAAAGAGACAACCTCCTCTCTCTCCTTGTCCTGCAGCAGCCACACAGCATCAACTCCTGTTGCTGCTGGCTGGATGCTGGTTCTTTTGAGTGTGCTTTCATTTCTCACATAACAGACCATTTTTCATTACAATTCAGCCTCTCATTCATCTGATTTCTGCTGTCCACTCCAAAAACACCTGAGACCACAAGTACCTCCCTGTTGCCAGGTACACCAACGCTGCCAGTGAACTGAGGGTTAATAGTAATTTCACTGACACAGATGCTTAGAGAATTAGATCCTGGAAGGACCATGGGAATCAACAGTACTTACCAAACACTAAATTAAACTGTTTATTACCTCCTTGCAGAGGCTCTAATTTATGCCATTCTCTGCAGAGTAGCATATAAAGAAATATCAGCTCTGAAGCTGGCTGGGATTCAGCATTAATAAAGCAGCTGCAGCACCACTGATTTCAAGAGAGTGGCTCTGTTTCGCTCAGTGGATGACCGCAGCAGCTTTCCTGAACTGAACATGGACCTAGGCAAGAGATTCCAGCACACACTCCATCCCCACTTGTCAACAAAGTTGTCTGACCAGATTCAGACTTCGGTTTAAATGTTGGAATGCATGAGTACATCAAGAAAGAACTTGGACCCTCCATAGCCAACTCTTTTCAATTTTCCTTGTTTCTCAGAGAACCTTAAAAATTCTGAAGACCATAGAGACATATTATTATAACATTACAAATATTATCATAATATTACAGAAGCAAAACTACACAGCTACTAAAACAACCTTAGTAAGACAGAATCAGCAGTATAAACAAGAGAGAATATAGTAAGCCTGCCCCTTCCAAATGCTACAGGAGAAGAGGCCAGTCTGAAACATGCAGTCCTGGCATATGAAGGGACATTGAAAGGCTCATCAGAAAAGAATATCATTAAATTATGGCCTCCACCAGGTGACTGAATGATGGTACACCACTGATCAGTTCCAAAAGACACCTCTTCCTTTGTGACCCAGGTAGGGATCAGAAAAATAAAAGGGAATTCACATGCAACCCAGTATCCATTCCCTGTGATGCAGATGATGTGATGTGTACAGTCTCTTCTAGCACATTAGTGTGCCTACCCTCCTTCTTTCTTGCCTCATTTGACTGGAGGAGAAACAGTTCATTGGCATCATCCAAATCTTCATGACAACCTTTTGAACCAACTCATCATGGGAGAAACACCTGCAGTCCAATCCTCTCTAATATTTATGTCAGGCTGACTGCAGGAATAAGGCATTGATTGCATGCAGGTCATGTTTTGGATATTAACTTCCCAGCCACAGAGAGCAGAGACATTTTAATTTAAAGAAGAGCTTAGCTTTTAGGACACAAAATAGTAGCTTCCAGAAGAAAAAGGAAAGAAAGTAGGAAAGGTATACAGAAAGAAAGCAAGAAGGAAAGAAAGAAGAAAGGAAATAAAGAAGAAAAGGGAAAAAACAACTTTGCCAAGCCTCTACTATGTCCCAGCTTGATCTTTGGGTCTAGTGCTGAAAGCCAACACCTGAGCAAATGCTGGAATCCCAGCAGCCATATGAATCCAGACAAGTCACTTAATCATGCTGTGCTTCCATCTTCTCATAGGAATAATGCACAGCTGCTTTACTGGGCTAATGCAAAGCTGATTTCATTAGCATTCACAAACTGCTTTCTGCTCAGCAGAGGAAAGTATTAGGGAAAAGCTAAGAATCTCTACTGCTGGGCTTCTCTTCTGAACAAGCTCTTTTCATAAGTTATGTCCTACCAAGCATGTAAAAATTTCTTAGAACCTTCTTAATCAAGAAAGCAAACATACCCTCATTTGCCAAATGCAGGCTTGTAATTATGTGGAAATGAGGCAGAAACAGCACATATATGCATTAACATTGACGTGATCAAGACATAACAGCACCATTAATATATCCTCTTGGAAATGACAGTTTTCAGCCAAACAATTGGAAAATCACAAGTGGGGCTCATTAAACATTTTCTTTCTCAAAATGAATTAGACAAAGAGGACAATGCTGCAGTAGCTCAAGGGAGAAAAGGAGCAGAGGTGCTTAAATGCACTAAATGCATTCTAAGGTGTCCATTCAAATGGACCTATGGACCCAGGTACCCAGAACAGATGTTCTATAGACTGTTGGATAGCTGTAAATAACCAGCTGACCTTGTGCGAGCTTCTTCACCTGCTTCAGACAGAAAAAATCTGTCAGTAAAGCTAAAAAAGGCACGTGCTGCTCAGTAATCACTATCACCAAGGAATGGTATGGGATCAGGAAGGCAAGCAGCAGAACTGGGCATAGGAACAGAGCAGTCCATAAAACACTTGCCATTACAAACACAGGTTACCTGAAGGAAAGCACTGGGCAAACACCTAAACCTGTGTTGGGCTTCATTGAAAAATCAGGGTAAAATATATTCCACTGTCAATCTGTAACACTGAAGATGTTTCTACTCTGACCAAAGCATTCACACATAAACAACTTCATAACATGCTACCATATCCTGAATTAGTTTATTTTTCTTCTTCTTTTTATGATTTTCGGTTTGGGGTTTGGGGTTTTTTTGTTTGGTTGGTTGATTTTTTTCAATTACAACAGCTCTATCTTTCCAATTATCATTTTTCAGCATCACAGGTCAGCATTCTAATTTCCATTATCTTCAACTACGTTGACACTGGGAAATACAGAAACAATTCCATTGCTGTTTCTTTACTTACAAACTTCATGAAAAACAGCCTGACATGCTGATCCAGATAAAAATGATTTTGCCATACATACTGTCAAATCAAATGCCTTGGAGTCATTTCAGCTGCTACAGATGGTAAAATAAGATATCCTTATAATTAACCACAATTTCCTAAGTTTCACCTTGCACCAGTTGCCTCCTGTGCCATCCATGTACGTGGTGAGAGCACTCTGGTTCTGTCTCCTCCATGTTCTCTCATCAGCCAGTTGCAGACAGCAGTAAGGTCTCCCCCGAACTGTCTCTTCCTATAAATATTTTAGTTAGCAAACAGTAGTAAGACTTCCAATGCTTTTTAAACTATTTGAGCCTATATGAAAGAGGGTGGACTTCTCATTGTTTTGGTTACTATTGTAAACAGAAGTGACCATTCTCTTCCCAAAGCAACATATTTGATATTTCACTGTGTCACATGTAAGACAAAGGACTTTCATTTTACCAATGGTTAAGATTGGATTAGGTTAAACAAATGGAAAGTACTTGGATCATTTTCTAAAACAAATTAAGGATCCAATATACTTTATTAGATCTGGGAAATACAGGATATTTCTCTACACTAAAAGTTATATTGCTTCTTTTGGGTGATATCAGTACAGAATCTGTATCAGCACAGTCTGGTATATTTAAAGTTCCAACATGTTGTAAAGTAAAGCTTTAATTATATTCTTGTCATTCTACCATTGTTGATCTACCACATGTATCGCTGTATTAAGTCACCGAACAGAGACATGACATTGGCAAATAATACTGGTGGGGAGCCCTGGCAAAAAAAAAATCACCTTAGTTACATTAATAAGCTTTCCCTATAAGGCAAACTCAGCTCAAGCTGCTGCAGTCTTAATTTCTAATTTGTTTGGAATCTGTTTTGATTTTCTGTCTCCTGTTAAATATAATTCTCTTCTGGGCTCTGTTTTATACATTGATTTTTGCAATTGCATGCATATTACATTGGGACCCAAATCCACAGTTCTCTAATACAGGTTACACAGAAAAATTCAGACAAATAATCCCAATTTTTTTTTTTTAATTAGAGAAATACTTTGCCTCTTTGAAAAAGGGTGGAGCTTAGAATAGTTACAGCACCATTTTTTCCCACAGTCAAGGATATACATCAGGAAGCAATGGACTGTTGACTTCTTAAGAGTATACTAAAAAAAGACTTCTCTCTGGACTATACTTTGTATTGGAGAAACTTATAGTCTAATGAAGTGAAGCTATTATTTTAAATAGCTGTGCTCTAGAGTAGCCATCCGTGCTGCACTGAGAATACAGAGAATCTCCTAAAAATCTCTGCTGCACAGGCCTCATCACTAATGCAGCACATGATGACTTTTTCCTCTTAAATAACCACAAGTGGGTCTGATATTTTTATTCCAAGCAGGGTAATTTTTACTGATTTTTATGGCTACTAGGTAAGTTTTAGCATGTATTCATCTCAAAAATACATGCAGAGGGCAGAAAGACCATTACCATGGTGCAGACCTGATTTCTATTCCTGGCCAGTCATTTAGTGCTTTCTGGAAAATGCAGGTGCAGACAGAGGCAAAGTCTCCTAGCCCTGCTCTCAGCTTGGTTACCTGTGTCAGCACAGCACATACCCCAGCTAGCCCAGTTGTATTCTCTCTCAGCAGAAGCTCCTCCAGCTACCCTTGTCTTCAACTGAGATGTAAGAAGGCAACAGCTCTGATGATTACAATTCAAAATTAACTGGGCTTGAGACCATCTCATTTGTAAGGGGCAAATATTAATAACTACTTTTTGGTGGTTTGCCAGCTGAAGTCACTTGGAGCTTATAGAAGTGCTTAGTGGGTATAAAATAGAGAACAATACATAAACGTTGAGAACCATTAAAGTGGATTTTGGGTTTCGGTGTTTTGCCTGTTTTACATAAAAGCAATTAAGAATTCTGGCTACCAGCTAACAATTTCTGCTGCTAGAAAATGCTGTTTCAAAAGCAATGAAATCTTTTTACCTAAACACTCTTCCTTCACTCCCTTTACTCACAGGGTGTGATACAGCAATTTTGATCTTCTCATTCAGTTCAAACAAATATTTTCAATCAAACTTATTTTATAATAGACAATGAGAATATTGTCAAGGAGAAGAGTCTCCTTCCTGCTTCTGCTCTCGCCCTCCAGTTTCTTCCTACAATGAAAATGCCACAAAATAGATACCCATGGTACTATTCCACTAATATTAAGAGATTTGCTTTCCTTTCTCTCAGAAAAAGTCCAGCTGATTAGAGCTGGATGCACACCAGATTGGTTGCTTTCAAAACAGTCAAGAAATAGCCTGACAGTTTGTTTGGGGCTTGGTGTTGGTGGATTTTTGAGGGAATAAGGAAGAGCTCCCTTCTTATCCCTTTTCAAGCAGAGCATAATTGGTATGGTCTTCTGATATACTGCTCATTGTTTAGGTTTACTTATCACTTATTGACCGAGTAATCTGGAGTAGTTCAGGTACCCTCATTGTATTCTCATTTTCATTTCAGACATTGCCTTCCCCATCATCTCAGATGGAAGAAAGCAGAGCAGTCACTGTGATGTGCTACTCTGCCATTGCTCTGACTGCTTTGTACATTTGTTAAGAAGATGGAGTCTTCTATTGCTTCAGCAGAGTGATCATTTTTGTGCCTCATTATTCCAAACCTTTTCCACTTCATTATAAAAACACCATTTGCTAGAGCTAAGGTAAGTAGCACAATAGCATTCCAAGGCAGCATGAATTAATCAATACAGCCTCTACAGCTGAGAAGTACAATGTCACTCTTGCTGGAAAGGTGCAGGTCTCAATTCAAGCTACTCTCCATCCTTCTAATTAAGCACTTTATAACTCATCTTCTACCAAAAGGCTCAGCTCCCAGGTATAAAAACAAATACCTCTGTTGAGAAACAGATGTGAATATAACTGAAGTAAAACCAAAATAACCCATCTGTAGAAGAAAAAAAAAGAAAAGAAAAAAAAATTGCAGTCACACAGGTTAGTCCCTACTCCATCTAGAACAGTTAGGCTTGACCCATACACACCTGGTATTTTCTGTACAGTGTTCTCAAGTCTCAGGGTCAATTGTTTGATCCAGCAAGAATAAAGGAAGCCAGGGCCAAGAGAGGTTTCCTATCCATACTTTTCACTGCCTAACACCCCATCCTATTGCCAAAGAGCACACTCAGCTTGCAGCCTGGCACTCACTAGAACTCAAAAAACCAGATTTTTATTTCTAGGGCCACGATTGGACCAGGAAGCTGTCAAGGTTTAAAGCTTATTTCAGCTTCACTGAGTGACCTGTGTAGGTTCTACATCAAACATCCAAGTCCATTTGTACTTACAAAAATTTGACTTTTGCTCTTAAAATAGGCCACTGTGCTCCACTGTGTCTTGTGAGTGGAGATAATTTCTACCGCCCACCCAGAGCAAACCAGACCAGTGGGAGCCAGCAGAGCCCTGGGTTAATTGCAGTAGGAGCTGCTTACCAAGCTCCTGTACAGCCCCACCAACAGTCATCCTTTGTCACACAGCCCTTCTGTCCATGCAACTTGCAACTCAGCCTCTCGAGGTAAGAGAGCAAGAAAGCCAGTCCTGGTCCTTTCTACTTTCAGCACATTATTTTAAGATGTAGAAGAGGTCAGGCTCAGGGACTGTAGTCAAATACTCTTTTTAAATGCATGATTAGGAAAGTAGCCCCAGTCCTTCAGGGCAGGAGGGGTTCCTCCCTTCCTGCAGTATCGCAATACAGTCATCTCCTTCAGAAGGGACAGAAGCACTAACGAGGAGTTAGCACTCACCTATTTGTGCCTCACCACGCTGAGGGCGAATCTGCCACACACTTCTACCTCCACTGATCATACAGGAAAAAGCAGACAAATGAGAAAACATAATTCTCCTGTTACTCCCAAATCTCTTATCTATTCTGCAGTCAAGCACTAAAGCAAAGATTTTCAAGCAGGAACCAATTTTTTCATTAAAAAGAGGTCTCGCTCAATTTGCTTTTGTTCAGCTGTGCCCTGTACAGATCTAGTTTGGGGTCTTTTAGAAAGCACTGCAGAGCTGACAGAGGTAGAATAAATGCTTTTAATAAGGAAATTTTGTGCATTTTGATAATTTACTTTGAGGGAATCCTCCTCATGGATGAGGACTAATACTGTGCCAAGAGCTTTATGCATCCAACACTGCAGTTCATTCTGCATCATGCTGCTAGTTTTCCACTGTAATTTAATTCATGGGATTTTATCACCATTCTTTTAACAGCAGATATCAAGCAGTCACAATGAAATGGCTTACAACATCTCCTACTGGCAAGAGTTTAGATGTCTGCTCGAAAGGCAGCTGGAGTTAAAATATGACAGGCAGTAGACTAACCATACCTTAACAAAGAATGAAGCTTTCAGACAGTTCTTTCTCTCCCAAAACACAGTCAGCTCCTCTGAGGTCTGCTTTGCCCATATGTTATAAAGGCTTGCAAGATGGTACTAATCCAGCCCTTCGGTCTGTCTCGGAACAGAGATGGTGCTGGGTGCAGGCTTGGGAAAGGGCAGCACTCTTGACTGAGTTGAGGCTGGCTGGCTGTTATTTACTTCCCCCTTCAGAAAGATCTTTGCTTAAAAACAAATGTAATCAAGACAACATTCCACTGACCACCTGACAGATGGAAAGCAACTGAGTTTTAGAGACCATGCCCCAGAGAAATTTCATTTTCTTCAGTTTCTAAGTCCATCTAAAATAAGATCAAGTAGAAACTCAGTCACTGCCTTGCTTTCCTCCACAGAGTTAATCCTGAAGGAAGTTGTACTGGTTTTGCCTGGGGATGAGTAAATTTTCTTCACACTGGCTAGTATGGGGCTATATTTTGGATTTGTGCAGAACACAGAGTTGATAATATGGAGATATTTTTGTTATTGCTGAGCAGGGCTTACACAGAGCCAAGGCCTTTCCTGCTGTTCACACTGCCACACTGGCAAGGAAGTTGGGGGTGCATGGGAGGTTGGGAGGAGAAACAGCTGGGACAGGTGACCCAAACTGACCAAAGGGATATTTCAGACCATATGATGTCATGCTCAGTATATAAACTGGGAGGAAGGAGGAGGAAGGGGAAGACATTTGGAGTGATGGTGTTTGTCTTCCCGAGTCACTGTTGCACATGTTGAGGCCCTGCTCTCCTGGAAGTGGCTGCACACCTGCCTGACCATAGGAAGCAGTGGATTAATTCCTTGTTTTCCTTTGCTTGGGTGCACAGCTTTTGCTTTCCCTATTAAACTGTCTTTACCCATGAGTTTTCCAGCTTTTACCTTCCAGTTCTCTCCCCAGTCCTACTGGTGGGGAAGCGAGCAAGCTGCTGCCTGGGGCTGGGCTGCTGGCTGAGGTTCAAACATGACAGAAGGATCTATTTCATCAGATGAGAAACAGGCCCCAGCTCTCAGTTTCCTCCAGCAGTTTCCTGTTCTACAGCTGAAGTAAGCTCCAGATTTTTCTACCAGTCCTCAACTTCCTAGTACAGACACCATTGTATTCTTGTCTCTCCAGCATACCTTTCAAAACAGATCTGTAAAACCTTTTTACTCCCTTCCCCTTAAAAATGGAAGTTGGCCAATTGTGGAAGTTACCACTTCTTTTGGTATTGTCTAGAGTAATGTTGTATCATTGCATCTGCTTATCTCAAGCATTTTTGTGGCTTTTCGTGTTTCTTTTAGCACCACTGATAGTGCCATGACTGGGCAATAACCCCTCATACCTGACTGTGAGTACTCATCAACCCAGCATGAACACAACATGCTGGAACAATGTAAAAGGAGGGAACAGAGCTCAGTATGCAAGAGCCCTTTGCAAGAGGCTGCTCCACTGCACAGCACGGACATCTGTGGTTGCCAGGGTCAGCTCCCCAGTTTCAGCCTGGGAAGGGTCAGAGACACAGCAGCATCTCCTCCCATCGTGATGGGCTGGCCATGCACACACACAGCCCTGACACCTCCTGAGCAAACATGCTTTGCTTTGCAAGCGCAGAACGGCAGCTTCCTCAGCTGAGGGAAATGTGCTGGGTTTACTGCAGAGCTGAAGGAGTGCAGACAGGCACACAGCCTGTGGCTGCCTGCCAGCACAGAGAATGGAGGCTGTAAATGCACAGCACTGTCCTCCCACAGCTGAGATGCCAGGGTGACACTGCAAAGGCAGAGAGCAGGGGCGGGCTGGGACCAGCACAGCCCACTTGGTCTGAGAACAGCTCACAGAGGGATCGTCTCAGCCACAACAGGCCTTCAAGTGGCAGTCTGAGCAACCCTGCCCTGCAAATGGGAGGCATCTATGGAGCCCATTAATACTCAAGGACATGCAGGCATACACAAGGCAAGATATCTATCCTGCTGGTGACGTGCTTCCTGATGCTACACAACATCAGAGCTACTGAGTTGAAATCCAATTTTAATCCTTTTGTAGAGTGAGTTCACCAAAGTTCAAAAGGGAGCGCTCTATCATTGTTACAGACCTCATCTCCTGAGACAAGGTGAGGCAAGTAAATCAAGAGAAGTATCGTTACTAAAGCATAGGAGAAATTGGTGTATTGGGGCTGAGTTGGTTTTCTAACTACAGCTTTGATTCCCCTATATTTCTCAAGCCTGTCTCATCTGTCAAGCTTTCCAAACCAGTACCATTTCAATGTCTAGCTGAGCGATAAACCTTCCACTATTCCTCATTCAGCTTCAAGAAGCACTCAAGCCTCTACACTAAAAACTGTGGTGCCACATGGAGCAAACAGATAGTTTAAGTTTAGTGCTCACTCTAGCTAACAGTCATTTATGTTAATAGACATTTTTGTTCCTTGGAATTAATCTTCCACTGTTTGCATTTTTCGTTTGTTTGGTTGAGGGGTTTTTGTGGCATAAATCAGGACAAATTTTTTCCTTTACAATTTAGAATACTCTTTTTTCTCAGATAATAAGAGCAGAGAAAGACAATCAAAAGCAATCGAATTACCATAGTCTAATGAACTACCATTTGTCAGGGGAGCCAGAGTGACTATTTCCTTGCATGCAGCAGGAAAACAACAGAAAGGCTTGAGGAGGGTGATCAAAGACATATATTTAATTCTGCATTTGCAGAGGTTGGTAGAGCACTGTCAACCACTTGCCTTTAAATCTCCATCAGCTGCAATCTCTTGTCTTTACTCCACATTTTCATTTCAGCCTTTTCTGACTCTCCCAACCCTGGCTACTCCAACCAGTTCCTGCTGAATTCCCCACTGACCTCTGAGTGCTGGACACAGATGTCTTCCTGACCAATAGAGGTGTCTGGACCACCAGCATAGGGAAGTGAAGAAGCTTGCCTGGTGTTCTGGGAAGCCAGAAGGTAGCTCTGCAAGAGACATTTTCACATTTCTTATGCCTCCTTTTCCTCACATATGGATTGAGAATAACTGTGCAAAACATTCTGAGATCCTTCTCTAGAGAAGGACGTGCATAAATGTGACATCTTATATGACTGCAGCATATATGCATTTCAAACCTTGGCTACTAAAAGAAAAAAAATCATCCTTTCCTCTCCCATAGAGGGCTAAGGGCTCAAAAGAAATAGTTTTAGCAATGCTGGGTGCAATATTAGTTCAGATACATGAGCTGAATCCATATGGCATATTAACGATTCCCAGCAAGGAAACAATTTCAGAAGCTATTCATTTAAGCAATATCTTCATTTTATCTAAGTACTGGAAGAAATAAAGGTTCCTACACACCCAGTAAAACAGATGAGGAAATGGCATCATATGAAAATCAGAGAATAGGAGACAGATGTCAGAGTTCCAAGGAATAGAAAATAATATATTTATTTTTCCTATTCCAGCTTTGTGTGCATGAAGGGGCACACACAGACCCTGCTTTGGTTTCCAACACAGTATCCAAAGAGAGGGGCTTGTGCTCCCCCCAGGAGAATACAAGGTGAAAGAGAGGGGTGTTTCCAACACAGGTGGTGATGCAGAGGACCAAAAGATCACATGCCTGAAGCAGGGAAGGGGTAAATAATCCCCTTCCTCTGGAAAGCAGCTGGACTTGCCTCAACACTAACCCTTTAGATATTCTGCTACTGTTTTGAAACTGATATAACAGAAAAGTTTGTGGGTGGTTTTGTATCATACTAATCAGAGCTGGATTTAATCCAGGGTGAAGGGCAAGCATTCTCTACTCAGACAAAGGGCAACAGTGATCTGGAGCTTTTTCATCTCATTACCATCAGATCATCCCACCAGTTACATCAGCACTGCACAGAGACTGAGGTTTTGTCCTGGCTCCTGTTATCCAGCATTTATGTAGACTTTAATACTGCAGTATTATTTCCAAAAAAGGCTAGGTTGTCACAGGCAGGAATAATCACTTCTCTCTCCAGGAGGATATATGCAGATTGCTGGGGAGTCATAAAGGAAATGCATCCCAGAACTACACCAAATCAGTGCAATGCTTTACTTTGTTCAACTTACTGTTGAAGCATCCTGTTTGGCCACATATGGAGGCAGGTACTGGGCCACTGCTCTTTAAGGAATTTGTATCTATCACTTTTCTTAACAGAAACAAAATATCAAAAAACTCTAAGGGATTCAGAAAGCCTACAGTACATCTGGCACTGCTCTCTGAATGCAGCACTGTTAGTGCTCTACCCTGTCCCATCACACGTGTTGCGTGTACTCACATGAGCTGTGCTTTGAACAACAACTACCTCTGGGATCACCTTAGATATTTCTCTTGTTCAAGCAATTCTGCAGCAATGCCTTGCTCAAAAGTATTTTAGCCCTGCTGCCACCTCATGAGACTAAACAGATCGGCAGTATCCCCAGAGTCTGCAGAAGTGGGGTTTGTTCTAAGAGAATGTTCAGAGCTTCTGATAAGCACTGAAGCTTCCTCTGTCATTGACCTCAGGGTGGATTAAAACCATTGAACATCTTGCAGAGAATTCTGTCTATGGTCAGGCAGGTTCTGGGGGAAGGCATGCATATGTCACACACAAGAGCATTCACTTGCAATGTCTTTAATGCCATCATTGAAAAGGGAGAGAACATTTTACCAGAGCAACAGAAGTCTGGATTTTCAACACTGCCTGAAAACTGACAAAAAGCCCTACCCACAGCACCTGAAAAGGATTTCCTTCAGAAGCTGCAAAGACCTTTCACTTTTCTTTAAAGTTAAAAGAGCTTTCTGCCGTGCCACTTTCATGTTGTGTATTTCACCATCTCTGCTCTGCCTACTCCTTCTGAGGGTTCTCCCTCCTTCCCTTCTCCAGATCTGGGTCCACTTTGAGCAGCCTTTCTCTGTTCTAGCAGTTGGGAGAGGAAAAACACACTCCTCTCTTCTTATCTCTTCCCATTCCCCATCAGCTCTGCTTCCATTTCTGCCAGCAAACCACCAGTGTGAAGCTGCCCTCCCTATGTGTCGGGGGAAGAACTGCTCTGGGTGGTACAGCCTGTACCTTGGGTAGGTGAGAGAGACAACGGGTGGCCCAGGCTCCCTAGGGCTGCTTCCCAAGCCTGCCTCCAACACAGGGCAGGTCTCCAAGAGCACATCCTGACACCTTGGCAAAAGCAGAGCAGCAGGAGCTTGGTGCAGCTGACACCCCATCTAAAAGGACGAAAAATATCATCACTGCTAGCAAGATAGCTTTGCCTTTGTGCTGACTCCTGACATACAGACCTAGCAAACAGACTCTGCAAAGTAAAGGCTACCCATACTGCAAAGCTGACTTCTGTAAGCTTCCATTTCCTGTCCTTAGTTGGCAGTTACAGTAATGCTGTCAGTATATTTATGCCAAGAAGTCCAACCATGAAAGGAAAAACTAAAGAAAAAGGACATTGCCAAGGAAAATATGATGTTTCTGAGACTCTGACTTAACATGAGTACTGTACATGTTGAATGGTTCTGCTTCTAAACACTCCTGAAGTCAACCCTTAAATATTTTGCAACAAATACAGGATAGACTCACTGCCCTATACTGAAAGATTTGCCCAAGCTTTAGAGGTCATACAAAGAGTTACAGCAGAGGGAACTGAGAGCACTCCTCCTACAGAGAAGCATTTCCATTCATCAGAATTACAGGATCACTATTGGCAAATAAAGCAAATCTCTTAGCAGAATGTTAGGTGACCTTAAAGAGAACATCAACTTCTAGGAAACTTATAAGACTCAAAATTAGTGGGCTTAAACGGCCTCACAGGCTTTTGTGTCCTTGGTTGCTTCCTTTGAGCCAAGTCATGCATGGAGGTGAAGCACTGAGCATATTAATTTCCATGAAATTCACTGTTCTCACTATATTTCTTACCGATTTGAGTAATTTCTTAGAACTGTTATTTTTTAGAGATTACAATCTTGCAGGAACCCAGCCACAGGGCAGAAGGGACCTCATGGATCTCCAGGCTCCTTTCCTTGAAGTTGTGCCATATAATCCCACTCACAAGACTTGCAAACTCAGGCTTTGAACCAGCAAGGCAGTACCCAGTGCGCTATGGATATGGCCTTCCAACATAGTGCCCTGATGTTTAAATGGCTCTGTTGTGGTTTTAACTAGTTTTATAGAATACTTACTGTCTTAACAGCTCTACCTGCAAAGCTCTTCAAAAGATTCTCTGTTAAGACTTACCACAGTAAACCTGCTGACTCCATAATACAAATTCAAAGTAATTCCAGGTCAAACCTTTAATCAAAGAGACCTCTGTAAGCTTCTTCTCACCCTTATTAAAGAGATTTACAAAACCGTGAAGGAGGTTGGAGAGTTACTGATGTGCCATTTAAAAAGGCTCCATTAAGATTTGGGTATTTTTATCTTTTAGAAGAAAGCATTTGCAGATTATAACTCTAAGGAGACAATTATAAGAGCATTCTGAGAGTCTTTTCACTTGATCTATAAGGGGGAGAAATGGTACAGCAGAGTATAGGAAAGAAAATGCACTGCCTAAGCCATTTTTCTTGAATAGGATCCTAACTAGCCATGTCACAGCTGCAGTGAAGTGTCTTATGTTCCTGTGATTTATTACTATAAGGACCACATCATCTGCCAAAGTGTGCTTGTAAGAAATTAAATGGTTTCCAAAGGAAACATTGGAATAAGGCAGATTTTAGATTTGCATTTTTCCCCTGATTACTGTCTGTGAAGCTCCTTTGAAAACTTTTGTATCAAGCAGAAATACAAAATTATTGTCAAATGCAGTTTGAATTTGGGAAGGTTTCAGGAAGGAAGCCCAGTTAACCACAGAAAGAGATGAAGTGACTGTTTACAGGAGTGAGAATGCAGAACATTACTGAAAGAGAAAGGAAGTGGCAAACTTCCAGCATGCTGCGCCTTGGACCCGATTGCTTTGTGTCTGACACGATGAGTTGTTCACAGGCCTGAGTTATTCCGGTACCCTTTTAGCTCAACCTTGGATGCTCAAATCAAGTGTAAGTAACAAGTTAAGTGTTTGATCCTGCACTCCCAGTTCCCTTTCATTTCCAGTTGAGGAGGGAGAACAATATTAAGACCGATATAGTGTCATTCGAGACGGATATCCAACCAGAAAAATCACTAGAGAAGAAAACTCCCACAATTAGCCTAGGTACTGCAAACAGACAATTTGGGACCACAGCAGAAAATGAAGCAGCAATATTTTCATTGATCTCAATAGCATCTGAGAACCTCAGAGTCAGCCTTTCAAAACTCGTTTGCATACGAGTGTTTCTGCCAACTTGTATCAATCTCTCAGTTTCAAAGGGAAAGAAATTTAACCTCACAGTATTTGTTCATAGCTGTAAGACTGCTCTGTTTTCCTGCTGTAAATCAGCAAAACTGAGTGCAACTGTAAAGAAGGCTCAACTCTTCCATTAGAAAGACCTTGGGAACATACTATGTGAGTCTATTACACCTCTTTTTTGTCATTAAAGTGTGGAAAGAGCCAAAACAAAATACAAACACATGGAAAAGTATATAATAACCTAAACAGATTGGCAGGCTGTAACTCTGGGTATTCTCTGAAGAATGAGCAGAAGTTTACTACTACTAACAAGCCAAACAAATCTCTTGGTCAATATTGATTTGACTCATCTTGCACAAAACACCAAAACAGTAGCCATGAGGAAGGACTGACATCTTGCTGGCCTAAAGAGGTGACTGGATTTTCAGATGTGTCAGGAAGTTTCTGATGGTAAGTTACGCTTGTCCCAAATAACATGCATTCTGTAGAATAAATGCACTTTCCTAAACTACCGCAAATTTCCTTGGAGAGACAGGATCACATTTTGATGAAGCCCATCAAATTTGGTTTCGAACTATAAAATTTCAGAAGCAGGCCATAAGAATCCCTCCAGGTATATGGCATATTTCTCTTCCTATGCGTTACTTCTACAGCCTCATTCCAAAACCATGTACCAAAGCCTTTTCCTCATGCAGAGAAGCCAGGTAACACATGACAAACCATGGAAAATATTTCTGACAGCTTCTTTGACAGATGTTCAAGACATGCTGTCGACACTGTATTTTTTTACCTGTTTGGGGTTAATAATTAAAACTGATTCAGCACTGAGAATCTTCTAACTTTGTTCTGATCAGGAAAAATTGTGTTCAACTATGAGATGACTAGTATCATTAAAATTCTATTTCAGAGAACTGCAGTTAAGTGATAGTTTTGCTCTTCAAATTAGGAGAAAGGATTAATAATTGAATCCAAAGACCTAGTTATATATATTTGGTGGGTTTGTTTCATAATAGGAAGAATGACTTGAGAAGAAATCCATTAAAATTTTTAGTATTCCCAAGCTAGTCTGATTCGAAGTTTTTCCATTAAGTAGTGCAGTCATAATGGCATTAAACTACTTAAGCAGCAAAAACAGCACATAATTATCACTTTTAATTTAATCTTTTAGAGTGCAAATAGATACTGTACATCACTGACAATTCACATTCCTAAAGAGATTTTTCTATTCCTTCATAGCAGCTTCACATCCTCTTGTACTGATATGTGACCCAAGCATGTATAATTTTCTCCTCAAGAAAAAAGTCCTCAGAATAATGAGATAGCAAAATTAAGCCCAGAGGTGTAGCAATCAGCTACTGCTTTATTTACCTTAAAATAGATTTTTAGATATGAGCAGGAACTAGGGCACCATTACCCATGTACCAGCCTATCAGCATCCCAAACTGTGAGTGTAATCTCCGAATTATGAGCATTTTAGATATTGCACATATTAAAAAAAAAAATCCCACATAGAAACTATAAAGTGCATGGAAGTTCTGCAGAAATGAGGGGAGAAGACAGAAGACTATGCAGCACATATCATCCCCTCCCTTGCCTCTCAACAGACCCCACTCTATTTACCACCTGGGACGTCCTTCCCATGGGAATTAGGAAGTGTGACATATCTGTAGCTGCACCCCTGCACAGCAGAGGCAATGTGTTACTGCCCGCCCTCGCAGGACTGCTGGGAGGTGCTGCTGGTGTGAACAGAACAAATATTCCCTTCACACCACTGCCATCCTCGGTGCCAGCCCTGCTCAGAGCCAGACTCCCCTCAGGTGCCTTTCTCCTGGTGCCCCCTCCCACACAATAAAGTCTCTGGCACACTGTAGATACAATCAGAGTGCTAAGGAGCAGTGGCACCTTAGCACTGCGCATTTCTATATGTTTGCTAAAGGGTTCCATAAAGGCCAATAAAAAGCAGATCAGGGGAGAGCTGTGGATTAGGTGTTGACAGCAAAGCCTCTGCAAAAGGCTGCAGCACAGCAGCTGCAGTAACAGAAGGCTGTGCAAGTCAGAAGTCTAAATACAGCCCACTGTTTTCAAATCAAACTGAAAGAAACCAGGCAGCAAGCTTGGACAGGCCAGGCTGAGCCCCTGTGAGGCAACACAGCACTGTCAACATCTATTTGAAAGAGAAAGAGGCTGAAATCTGACACATTGCTGATCTCAGACAGCAATCTCAGACCTTGTGCACTATCCTCTCTTGCCTGCAGTCTGTGCTACCCCCTGCTCCCGAGCTATTGGCACAGTTCACATCCCTGCTTCCCCAGAAAGCATAAAGCTTCTGCACATGATTGCAGCGCTGGAGTGACAGCATCCCCTCCTACACAGAACAGGCTCTATTTCGGGGGTCCTCAGCTGGCAGGTGAAAATGAAACTTCTTTCCCCACCCCGGGATCGGGCGTTTAATGTCCGTGGTACTCTCTGAAAAAGCACAGATCTACAGTGGCAGCACGGGGTTCTGAGTTCTCTTCTAACGTCTTTAGTCATTCCAGTTTGTTGCAAACATGTATCTAGCAGATATTTTTGGCTCTGCACATACAACTCAGAAATCTCTTTCAGCATTGGTATAGGAAAGCAAATGTCTGCTTGGAGAATCTGATACTTCAAAACCTCGATTTCTTTGGCAAAATGGAAGGATGTCAACATTTGTTACAAGAAAGCATCTCATGGAACCTACTGACATTCAGGCCTGTCAAATGCTCTATTTTCATCCTTGCTCTTTCTGCTCTTCCCTTAGTGGGTTAATATCAACAGAACTTCACAGATCTTTCCATCTAGTAACAATAACCACTCACCATAAGCCCTTTTACAATAAACACTATGCCAGAAGCTTTTCTTTCTGTCCAGGTTGAACATCACCAAACCAAGGCAATGTCATAAGATTTTCTCAGAGATCAGATCAGAATTCCTGTAAACCAAAACACAAGCCTAGTCCTGTGCTCAGGCTCCACAAACTGTCCATAAATCACATCAAAGCAGTGCCAGAAGAGCAAGGTTCCCCTCCTGGCTTCCCTGTGTGCCACAGGGCTGTCTCTGTCACTGCTGCTCACAACAGTGCTTCTTAATTATGCAATCTGACCCTGAAAAGTCATAATTTGAGACCAGAAAAGTCATAATTTGAGACCATAATTTTCTGCAGAGGGCCTTTTTCAAATAACCCCAGACTGACAAAACCAAGCTCCTTGAAGATGCAGCAAAGTCACTTCATCACTGTTTCATGCATTTTATTTTAAAGGCCTATTAAGAACCCATTCTTTTGGGTATAATGCTATTTTCATCTCCTCTTTTCTCTTTTTTTCCTTTGGGAGCATGAAAATAAGATTTCCCTATCTCTGCCTTTTTTTTCTTGTCTGTTTCTATTTGATCAATGATGATTCTTTTTTTCCTGTGCTTCTAAGAGAGTTGACATTAAAATGCCTAATTCCTATTCTCTTTCTGTTGTATTTGTGTGTTGGAGTCATTCACAATGATGTCAGCTCAGCTCTGGGCATTGTCTCTGCTAGTTCAATTCCAGCTGAATTGCTGGAGCTAGCAGGACATTAGCATTCACTTGACTGATTTAACATATGCAGAGAATCAGATAGGTTTTGTATTCAACTACACACATGAGAAACTGAAGAACTTACAAAGCAATCCAAAGTTGGTAAGTTCTTTTGGAGTCGCATATGTTTTGCTTCTCATATATTTTCTTGCGCTTGAGGACACTATGTACATAACAGCCATTTAAATTCCAAGCCCTTCCTTAACAGTGCTTATGGAAAAAAGAGGAAGGTGATTTAAAACTATTGTTTAACATAGTTAATCAATTTAACAGTAATTCCAGCATTTGGTCCAACAGCCAGAGAGAACACTTTTTCAGAGGTAAATACTTCAGCCTGACTTCTAAAATTAGTATTCATTATAAAGCCACTTGTTGGATTTAAAACTTTCTTCCTATGTCCAGTGCCTACCCCTGTAACAAGATCTTGGTGTTGTATGTGGCTCAGGATGCACACGACGTACAAAGAGTTGATATCTTTCCAGATCCCAGATTTTGAGTGTGAAACTAATGTGAAGAAGAGGATAAAAGGCAAAAATTTCAGAAGAGGTGGCTAAAATTTGTCTCAGGAATCAATCTTCCTCCAAAAGAAATGCTGAGCTGAGCAGGTTCCCATGAAATGAATGAAGAAATCTGGCTTTATCTTCCCAAGAACTAGAATCTCCACCTGACTATTTTATGACTTCAGGACAGGGATTCCCAAACATTCCAACAGCAGGACTGAAGCCCTCTGCAGACAAGTTTGTTCAATTATCCCCTTTATGGGCTGAAGGAAACAATGGAAAGACTGGGTATATAAGAGAACAGTAACAGCTGACCTCTTAAAAGCCCTTCTCCTGCACTGTCTCTGTTTGCTTCAATGGGCTTTCAGCTATTCAAAATGAGAGTTTGCAACCTCCAGACCATAACCACACTTGACCCCTGATGCTGATAGAATCAGATGGACAGGTAGAACAGGGTGAAGTCAGCTGTCCCAGTTCAAACTTCCCTTTGTATTACTCTTAATTCCAACAGTATTTTCTGATTAGGGGTTCTTTCTATATGACATATAGCTCATCTGGTGTTTTAATTGCTCAGAAACACCTGCAATAGCTCTCCCCTGGCTTCAGTTACCTGTTCTGAGTGCGACTGTGCAGCTCTGGCCCAGCCTCCCTCCTGCACACATACACAACAGAGAGACAGATGAGTCTGCTTCCGAGACAGTGGACACTCATTTGTGATCATTAACAAGCAGTCCCCATAAAAGATGACAACTCATGTATCAGCTGAGGCATTCCACATTAATTGGAACAAACTTCCTATCAAATATATTTTGATAATAGCCAATCTCTCAGGGACATTTTGCACCACACAGTGAGAATGTGTTTGATGTTTTTCCTTGGAGGCAAGAAAGAGCACCAGAAGGTAAATGCAGCTGCAGCCAGCAAGGAAAGACAAACAGAAAACAGCAGGAAAACAGCTGTCTGTGGAGACAAGCAACGAGCTGTGGAGCTCATCAGCTATGTCAGCTGCGCAGATCCTGGCACAGGTCTGCAGGTTCCAAAGGCTGCTATTTTTCCAGAGTGTGGTAGAGACCCTACAAAGGATCAGTAGGAAGTAGGGGATGAAACTGCCACTAACAAACTCTTCCATGGACACCAAGTCAGTACTCAAAGCTGAAATCTGGTGATATTCTGTGCATACATGACTGCATGTTCTAATACAAAATTAATGCAAGGCAATTTGTGGTGGTCTCAGAGTTCTCCTCGTTCATTCCTACCGTGTGACTGAACTTTCCTCACTTAACTTCCATCTTAGGTCTGGCCCTTCCTGAGCTATGACATTTGGCTGGTTCCCAGCCAATGCTGGAATTTGAGATGGATAGTTTGCAGGAGTACATATGTGTCTAAATGAGCTCCAGAATACTTAACAATGGCTGTTGTGATACCTTATGCGTTACTACGCCATTCCAGTCCTTTTAACACCATGCAACAATTTCAAGCAACACAGAAGCCAGAGAGTCTCTCTGGGTTTCTAACATGCTTTACATGCTGCTTAGACTTTCTCTTCACTGATCTGCTGCTGGATAAAACCAATGTTGAAAAGCCATTAAAGTGACAGTCAAGATCTGTAGCTACATTAGTCATTCTGTCAGAGCTCTGGAAAGAACCTCACTGAAGTCATGCAGGAAAACAATTTGTTGAAGCATCTGCTGAAGCAGTGAGTTCCAACTCATTCAAATCTCTCTAAATACATGATCAAGCAAACTGCTGAAGCCCTGAAAGCCACAATTGATTCTGCAAACAGGAGATAGGTAAAACAAACTTTGAACTTGCCTCCAGTCTCTGGTGTGTGATAACAATCTGAGTGTCCACCTATTTATACTGTAAAAGCAGTCAAGTGGGAAAATATTGGATGAGTGATGTTCCCTTAGTGCAGTGACAGAACTACCCATACAAGCTGACAGTACTTTCCTATCACCATGTGTAATTGGCATTTAGTTCCACTGAATGGAGCCAATTCTGGGCATGCACTGATCCAACCAAAGGAACTATTTTGTAACATTTTTACCTGAACCTCGAGCAATGGTTCCCCAGCACCAGAAGAGTTAAGCAATTGACAGTCTTACAAATCTTTTTGCCAAAGATAACATTGTTAAACCTTGAAGTCTACAGTACAGCCATGAGCCTAAAAAAACCCTTACCTGAATAACTAAGTCATTTGAGGAACCCAGGCAGATGTCAGAGAATCCAGAGCAGCTCAGCTGTAAATTGACTTAAATAAAATCCACTAAGTTATCCAACCAGGACATACCTTACAATACAGAGGAAACCCATATGGGTCTTTATCCTAACCACTGTGTTGGCCTAAGAGTACACTACTATCAGCTAATAAAGAGATAAAACATGTAAAACCTTTTTTTTATTTCCCCAAGAGTCTGGTGGAAAAGGGAGCAAACTCTGGGTCAGCGATGCTCTTTAAAATCAGCTGTCAACTGTAAGTTCTTGAGAGACAATGTGTAGAAAGACATCCTGACAATCTGAAGGTCAGGAATAATTCTCACTAAAGAAAAGAAAGAGTTAGTAGAAAAAAAAGTTTTGGCTTTACTCTGAATATTAACTCACCTTGTGTGTGTGTTGTGTGCTCTGTGCCGGGAGTGGGCCAGTGTGGGGAACAAGTGAAATGTACCATGCTTCAAGCACATTTTAGTGTATTGGATTGGAAATTTAGGGCAGTATATCCATGATTTGAACCTAGATATACTTGTGATATTGATATACTTGATATCCTTTGATCTTGGATATACTTGTATATATTTGATTTGATCCTGGGTATGATTTAGCCAGTTTTGGTTTTCCTTAACCATGCTGTCCCCATTCACATACATTCTCATTTAAAAGCAATGAGTTTGTGCAGGAGCTGGGACCTGCCGACCTTCGGATAACAAAGGAGACGAAGGTACCAGAGAGGTGAATGGACACGGAGAGTGGGGCAGGAGCAGAGGGCTGAGGAGGAAGAGTGAGACTTGGGCATGGGAGACCGTGAGGCGATCAAAGCCCTGGGGTTCCTTTGTTGGGGGTCCCTCCCTGGAGGCACCAGCTCGGGCTGTTTCTGTGCCACTGTGCCGTGAACACATTCCTTTATGGAACGAGACATCCGAGACTCTGCTATGGGAAACACGGTGTGACTGTGCGAGCGGGGTGTGCGGGGAGCCAAGAGGGTGTGCGGGGAGCCGGGTGGGGTGTGCGGGGAGCCAAGAGGGTGTGCGGGGAGCCAAGAGGGTGTGCGGGGAGCCAAGAGGGGTGTGCGGGGAGCCAAGAGGGTGTGCGGGGAGCCAAGAGGGGTGAGCGGGGAGCCAAGAGGGTGTGCGGGGAGCCAAGAGGGGTGTGCGGGGAGCTGGAGCCGCTGCCGCCCAGGGGCGCGGCCCGCAGCAGTGACAGAGTCGGGCACAGGGAGTGTGGCCGCGGGGATGCTCGGACCGCGAGGCTCCCTTGACAGCCGCGCCGGCACAGCCGCGGTTCGGGGCAGCCCTGAGGGGCCGAACCCTGAGGGCAGCGGGCGGGGCTCCCTGAGGGCTCCCGGAGAGCCTCGGGAGGGCTCCGGGAGGGCACCCTGAGAACACCGTGTGGGCTCCCTGAGGGCTCGCTGAGAACACCGTGTGGGCTCCCTGAGGGCTCGCTGAGAACACCGTGTGGGCTCCCTGAGGGCTCGCTGAGAACACC
>JAWWTY010000138.1:9353771-9418262 GCA_035222235.1 Margarornis squamiger | reverse complement strand
CCTGCCCCAGCCCCAGACCCTTCCCCCGCCCTCCCGGCCCCGGTCCCGGCCACACTCACTTCTTGAACATCCTGCGGGCGGCGGGCGCGGGCGGGGGCCGGGGCCGGGCACCCACAGCCTCGGCGCTGCAGCTTCACCACACGCGGCTCCGGCCGGGCCGTGCCTCGCTCCGCGCCCGCCGGAAGCGCCGCGCCATCCCCGCGGAACGGGCGGGGCCTCCGCGGGCACGGCCGGCACCGCCCCGAGCGCCGCCCCGAGCATCCCTGAGCACCGCCCCGAGCATCCCCGAGCGGCCCCCGGCACCGCCCCGAGCCTTCCCGGCACTGCCCCGAGCATCCCTGAGCGTCCCCCGGCACCGCCCCGAGCCTTCCCGGCACTGCCCCGAGCATCCCTGAGCATCCCCCGGCACCGCCCCGAGCATCCCCGTCACTGCCCCGAGCACCCCTGAGCATCTCTGGCACTGCCCGAGCATCCCCGAGCACCCCCGAGCATCTCTGGCACTGCCCGAGCACCCCCGAGCATCCCTGGCACTGCCCCTCGCTCCACACAGGCACGCCGCTGCCTTCACAGGTAATCTGTCGCTTTGCCACGAAATAAACCCTCTAACAGAATGTCGAAGTGGTCATAGCTACTGACGTCGTTTAAACACAAAATGTGTTTAACATGGAAAAACGAAGCTACCTGCAAAGTAGCAGAGCAGCTTTCCTCCCACCAGCTTCTGAACAGGACACAAGACCTTGTCAAACAGCAGATACTGGAGCCGGCCAGGGAATTAGTCACAGGTGACAGTGCCACATCCTTCACTGGGAAGGGGAGCAGAAGAAGCCTGGCTCGTAGAGAAGGTCCCTGCTGCCAGGCAGAGAGCTAGGGTGTGGTGGAGACAATTATGCTCCATAGTGTTTATTAGAATCAAATTAGGTTTTGCTTGGTGATGGCCACAGCAATTGTGAATAGAAAACCATAAACAGGGAACTTACCACACTGCATTTTCACTCTTTGAGGAGCAGACACGCATGTGTTTGTTCTTCAGGCGGGTGGCTGCTATATAAGCAGACATACAGGTGACCATCCTCTTTCTTTTTAGAGTCATGAAAATGTTACCACTGCTATAAAGTGAAGGGAGAAGAGGACATAAAACATCAAGTTATCATTATGCTAATGACCAAGTTCTTTTTTCCATACAAAAATGTTTAATCACCTTTGAAACTATAATAATTAATTAAAATCTAAGTCATATCAGTCATACAAAGTAAAATCAATCTTTATACGTGGTATCATTTATTCAAATAGTGAAGAATAGCAGCTGGAACACACTAAAAACTTTTTGAGAGGATAGGCATGAACTATGGCATTACATAAATAGTCAGGCATTTCACTCATGAATGCCACCTCCACCTACTTTGTAACTTCACTAAAAATACTGAGGTATAATCAAGAATTCAGTTTTAACTGAAACACAGTGACACTGCTCATGCCCAGATTAGAAAGTGAGAACAGGAGTTGATCACACTGACAAACTGTTCCATACACTTTTGGTGCTCCTCAGAAAAAATTTTCATTAAATAATACTTTGCCATGTAAACAATCACATTTTTTAAAACAATAGTGAAAAATTCATCATACTTCTACCTCAAATGATAGACAAAAAATATGAACTTCTACCCTTCCTGAGAAATACGGCACATCTCACTGTAACCACCGGAGCAACTGGTTTCATGCCTGCCTAAAAAAGCAACATTAGTCCCTGATTTTGAAAAATGGCATTTGTCAACAGGAAGGCCTCACCTCTGTTTTTTTACTACCTTAAAGCACTTGGATCACTGGTTTCCTTGAGGGCTGAGCTAATGTCAAGTCTGGTCTCAGCTTTTCCATCTTCTCTTCCAAATGTTTTTTTGCTGGTGTAGGTGCAGACTTCAGGGCCAGGTAACTGCTCACCCAGTCTAAAAGTGCTTGTACAGAGGATTTTTGAAGAAGGCTCCAAGGACCTGGAGTGGACTTCTGTAATACAGCTCTCAGTGTTACTGCTCAGCCTCACCACCAAAAAGCTGGAGACATTTGCTCTGGTTGTGGTGTCACTTTTAAGGACCAGAATTTTAAAAGCATTTTACCTGGACAGGACTGACAAAGCAAGAGGCACACCCAGCAAACAACATTACAACCCCTCCGGCCCTGAGAGAAACCACTCCTCAGGATCACATGCTAAATAGAAAGTATTTAGAATCTCTTCCTCCATAAGTTTTGGTAGAAAAAGGGGAAAATCCATCACACCTGGTTTCTTCCCGGATCCCCACCACTGCACTTTACCTTCACCTGCTCTTCCATTTCCCAGAGCTGCATATTCTGTCTGATGGGACAGTCACTGACTCTTCCCCACCAGAATGACTGCATGAACAGGATAACCCTTCTGCACCTCCAGGAAAAGGGACACTTACTCATGCCTCCTCTTTTATAAATCCAATCCTTTCAACAAAACAAGAATCTCTAGAAATGTAGTATCTCTTACAGCTCTACACCTCATACCTAATTTGGCTTAAGTGAACATGACAGTTACTGGGAACAAAGGAAAACTTTGCAGCATAGTCATGGAAGTTTTATTTACTTAGCAAACCTGTTTATTTGTTACATCTGCCTTGGAATGTAAGGTATTAACCTTGGGAACCATACAACCTGTTCTAAAGCCAGTCAAAACCAGACTGAAGCTTTGTTTTGCTGATTTTTTTTTTTTTTTAAATCCAAAAAGAGCATTTTTCTACGCATCACTAGCATTACGTTCCAGGCCTCGGGAGTTGCCTGATGGTGACTCAGTGATAAAACATGCTCCAGAAGAACCTCGGTAATATTACATTCCTATCTCTATGCGCCACAGTTTCTGTCAAGACAAGTTAGTGTATCTTCTCCTATCAAACACAAAAGTGCCACCAGCCCTTCCCCGAGGAGCCCTGCTGTCAGGCAGGCAGGTGTGCGCTCTCGGCTGAAATCCTTGGAGAACCTCCTGGAACAAAACCCTCATTGCTTGGTTTGGTACTTTTCCCACAGCCGGTTCTCAGCGGCGTTTGAATCCCAACAGCGTTCGGGGGATGTTCACGGCCCCTTCGGTAACAGATCCACCAGCACCAGAGACAGCACAAAACAAAAAAGAAAAACAAAAGAAAAAAGAGAGAGTCTAAAGGGTCACGACTTCTGTATTTGCTTTCAAATGTAAAGAAAAACAAACCACAAAAAACCTAAAAACTCCACACAAACGCCACTAGGCCGTAGCCCAATGCAAGTCCGTATGTATTAAAAGCATATGAAAAAAAAAGCTGACGCTAAATTGCTCATAAATAAGTGTAAGGAGCAGCATTTCGGCAGCAGGCCGAGGCGCTGCCCGCGGGCTCCGGGGCCGATTATGGCGAACCCGGCCGGGACGGGGACGGGGACGGGGACGGGGCCGGGGGAGGGTCCCGGCGGGTCCCGGGGCGGCTCCCCGGTGTCGGGGCGGTGTCAGGGCGGTGCCAGAGCGGTTCCAGAGCGGTTCCAGGGCGGGTTCCAGGGCGGTCCGGGGCGGGTCTCCGGTCTCGGGGCGGTCGCGGGGCGGGTCCCCGGTGCCGGGGCGGGTCTCAGGGCCGTCCCAGGGCGGGTCCCAGGGCGGTGCCCCGATCCCAGGGCGGGTCCCGGGGCGGTCCCAGGGCGGTGCCCCGATCCCAGGGCGGCCCCAGGGCGGTCCCCGCCCGGCCCCGGCCCCGGGGCGGTCCCGCCGCCCCCCCGGCCGCGTTTCCGTGCGCCGCGCCCCGTCATGCACGGCGGGCGGATGCGCCGCCATCTTTGCGCTCCGTCTGCCGTGCAGTGACAATAACAACCCGGCCGGGCCGTCCCCCCTCACAGCGCGGGCAGGGCCGGAGGGGGGAGCGGGGCCCGAGCGCGGGGCACAGCGGGGAGCACAGCGGGGAGCACAGCGGGGAGCGGAGGGCACGGCGGGGAGCAGCGGGCACAGCGGGGCCCCGGAGCCGAGGCGAGAGGGAGCCGCGGTGAGCCCGCCCCGCGGCCGCTCGGCGGAGACGAGGCGGCCGGAGCAGGAGGGGAGCGGCCGGAGCAGCCGGGGCGGCCGTGGGAGAGCTGCCCTGAGAGAGAGCGGGGGCACAGAGGCAGGAGCGGGGCCGCTCCGGTGAGAGAGGAGCAGAAGCAGGAAGGCAGAGGCGAACTACGAGAAGAAGCAAAGTAATAAAGAAAAGGGGAAGAGGAGATAAAGTGATCCCTCCGACGAAGAAGAACGAGGAGAGGGAATACGGAAGGACTCCACTGATGAGAGAGAGGAGCTGAGAGGCACCCCCCCTCCCGAGAGACAGCAAACAGAGACTGACTCTGAAACTCTCCTCGCTTTGTCACACCACAAGGATTTGATGCCCCTCAGCCTGTTCACTTCTGTGTGTTCATGTTTCCCACAGGTTTCTCTTCCCCCAACCCCCCAGCTGCAGCCCAGGAGGTCAGACCTGCCACTGATGGTAACACCAGCAGCAGCTCCTCCTGCAAGAAGAGAAAGTTAAATAACAGCAGCAACAGCAATTCCGAAAAAGAAGAATTTGATTCCATTTCCTCCTGCACCTCTTCTCCTTCCAAAAACACCTCCTCGTCGTCCTCCTCCTCCGTCATCACCACCTCCTCGTGCTCCTCCTCAGGGGTTGCTTCCTCCAACCATCACCTCCAGAAGAAGCTGCGCTTTGAGGACTCCGTGGATTTTATTGGACTCGATGTGAAGATGGCTGAAGAGTCTTCTTCTTCCTCCTCTCCTGCTGCCTCTTCTCAGCAGCAGCACCAACAACAGCTCAAAAATAAAAGCCTTTTAATTTCGTCAGTGGCTGTGGGGCACCATGCAAATGGCCTGACCAAAGCTGCCTCCTCTACTGTTTCCAGTTTCGCCAACAGTAAACCTGGCTCTGCTAAGAAATTAGTGATCAAGAACTTTAAAGGTAACAGGCCGTAATTTGTCACAACTTACGCGGAGCTGACACTCGACTTCATGTTTTGTTTTCAGCCTGGAAACCGGTTCCTTTCAAATAGCTCCGGGTTTTATAGGAAATGCTTTTCTGTGGTGAACATTTCTATACTTCTGTAAAGGAGGATGATGTTTTCTGATGCGTGCTTGCCCAGTCGGGTACACATCCTGAGCTACACTTTGCTGCTTGGAGTTATTCTTCAGGCTCCTTTCACTCTGTCTGTTGAGAAGGCCTTAACGTCTCTGTTAGATGAAAGGTTTTCCTACCTGAGTGTGTAAATTGTCTTTGTTCAAACTTTTAACGTTTGATACCTCTTCTCTAGTAATCCTGATTCAGGGTTTAGTGTATATTTTTGCCCAGTTTATGATAAGTCTTTGCGCAGATTGTGGGGTTTTTTTTAAATTGGCCCTTAATCTACATGTCTTGCCTCTCTCCGTGTTGCCTGTTTATAGGTTAATCTGCCTGTGCTTAGTTTTAAATGTTGAAACTAAGGTGATTATCAGGCTCTTATGGCGGATTTCCTTTCTGGTTTCCCCACTTGTCTTTAAAGTAGGTAGTTCAGATTTTTACTGAGTGCTTTCCTTGTAATATTCTCCCTGTAATTTTTAACTGTAGTATCTTTTCTCTATCTTACTCTTATTTTACAAGTTATTTTATAAATTCTCTCAAAAGATGTATTTGAGATTCTCAGGTATTGTTACTAGAGACCAACTGAACTAGAGAAGTTAAACTTTTCTACTGTGATGCTGCTTCATTTTCTAGTAAACAGAATTACAAGTAGGTGTGGGCAGAAAGCTTAGCTAAAATGCTGTCATTTTTTCCCTCTAAAGGTGGGGAAATCATGGACTTTTACTTCCTGCCTCTTGCTCCCTTCCAGAATAGTCCAATAGCTTGCTTTCTTGGTTTGCTTTTTTTTCCTCCTGTGTTTGTGATACTACTGACATTATGTTCAGTAGAGATACTGCATTAGGTAAGGACTAGGATTATTGTATGCACTGTAATGTTTTAGAGCAATTCACGATCCCAGTGAAACTTTTTGCTTTAAAGTTCCAGTTCTCAGAGATGTTTTCTGCCCATCATAGCATCATCATTTAATTTTACTGATTATTTTAAAATATAAGCTTATGATGCATCATAGTGAAAAAGAAAGGCCACTCTTTTGTTTATATGTCCTTATCTCTAAGGGAAGTTAACTTTCCATGTTTAAATTATCTGTTAAATATCATGGATTGCATGGTGCTGTGATTGTCATTGCTTATGAACTGGTATTTGAACTACTTGCTTAGAAAGGATGTCTTGGGAATCTGAAAGCTTTGCTTTTTGTTTACTTTCAGATACTAAACTGAATAACAAGATTATTGTCTTTATCTTAGTGTGGTAGCCATAACATCCTTACAACTTAAATAACTTCCTACAATCTGTAATCTTGCTGTTTGCTGCTGAGTAGCATACTCAGGAGTTGCTAGTGAAAATAGGTAAGTCTGTAGTTAGTTGTCTCCCTAGATCCTCAGGATGCAGCTGATCTTGGGATATTGCCAATATTGCAAGGCAATGCTTGGGAGAACAAAAAAATCACTTCCCTCTGTTAATTATTTCTGAGGAAATCATAAAGCTTTAAAATTCAGGTATGTAAAAGTCAGTTTTAGTAGAGTGTAAACTCTGGGCCAGTTTCACCTGTTGGTGGCATGGATGTGCATGCATCATCTATCTCCCTAAATTTTCTTCTTCCTTCTCCATTTGGGAATGTGCTTATTAGAAAAAAATGGTCATTTTACTTATGAGAACACACAGAATTTTAAAATAGTTCTCTTAGTCTGAGGATGTGACCTGGGAATATCTGAGCCTATTGTAAATGCTTTGGTCTTGCTGAAGGCACTGCAGGGCAGGGGCATCTCTTGAGAAGAGGCATAAAAAACAACGGAGAGGGTCAGATCTGTGAAGCTTAAGCTGTTTGAACATTAAAAGAGGCTTAACTCTAACAAATATCCATTGGATAAACCCAAGAGAGACATAAATGGGTTACTTTAAAATTGGAAGGTTTTCATTGGGACCATAAAGCCTGTGTTATAATTACAGTGCTTCCATGCACATTTCTTGAGGGTTTCTTTGCAGCTGCTAATACAGAGTAGAATTAATGAGCAATAAATTAAAAAACAAGATACGCGCAACTCTGTCTTTTAATCCATCATTTTTACCCTTTATGTTTGCTTTATTTTGGCTCTGCTGTCCTGGTAGTGAGAGTGTAATGAAGATGTAGATCATTCTTTCTGGTTTTATCCCTTCTTGAGCTGATCAGGCACAGTATTGTGATTTTTGTAAACCACACCTACTGTTTGGGCTGCAAGTGCTGTGGTGTGTATGTGAAGAGCAATGCTCAATTCCTACAATGTCTTACTCTTTCAAATGTAGAAAAGATATTGCTTTTGCGTGAATGCTTTCTTTTCATGTAAGTATAAATTCAAATCTAGAGTATCAGCCCGTACCTCTTTCCCCTCAAAGCTACATTCTTT
This sequence comes from Margarornis squamiger, assembly GCA_035222235.1. NCBI lineage: Eukaryota > Metazoa > Chordata > Aves > Passeriformes > Furnariidae > Margarornis > Margarornis squamiger. Next base: position 9,410,779 of record JAWWTY010000138.1, on the reverse strand, counting down.
TCATTTCTGTAAAAGGTTCTGCTTTATCTAAATACTTTCTCAAACTGTATATATAATCTCTTTTAAAGATAAACCCAAATTGCCTGAAAACTACACAGATGAAACCTGGCAGAAACTGAAAGAAGCTGTAGAAGCTATCCAGAACAGCACTTCAATTAAGTACAATCTAGAAGAGCTCTACCAGGTAAGTGTGTTAAGTAAAAGTGATGTGGTAGAGCTTTTTGTTTTGTTGTAGGATTTTTTTGCTTAAAACCCTTCTGATGCAGTAGCAGGAATACGACATTTTGCTTGATAACTGCTTTTGTCATTGAAAAACTTTTCACCAAATAGTTCCTCCATTTTAAAATCATGAGTAAAAATTTCACAAGACCTAACACTGACCTCGTTTTGTTTTTTTTTTTTTTACTTGCCACAACATAACCCAAGGTATGGTTTCCCTTGCAACAGTTGGCAAGAATTAAATAAGGCAAGGGTCTGTATTCCCTTTTCTGTTTTGGGGATTGTGGTGTTTATCTGCTAAAGGAGAAATGTGAAATCTTAAAACACTGGTGTTTAGGTAAGAAAAGGACAATTTATATTAAAATATAATTTCTGAAGACAGTATGTTTATGATAGAGTATCACAGATCATTTAAAAACAAACTTTTTATTGACTTCTTGTACATGAATAGAATACCATTTTTTCTTCATGAATTGTGTTATTTTTATTTGACTGTCATTTTTGGCATTGCAGCAATCTGTCTATTCTAACAACTGAGAATCAAAAATCTATTCCCATCAACAGCTCTGATTGTTTTGCCTTAAATGTTTTAGGAAGTGATCAGACTTGCACGGCGTTTCCTGATTCTTTTTTCTAAGCCCCACTTCTGCTTTTTCAGCTGAATGTGTTGGGGAGATTTCCCCCTCCTCACCTTTTCCCTGCTAACGTCATGGTATTGTGGTTTTAGCAGCCTGGCAACGGTGCTGCTTTAGCTGGGTATTAAGAACCACTTGAACTTTTTACTCTACTTTTAAAGCCTTCATTACCTGGCTAGTTGTTTGATTTGTTCCTCTCTGTGTATGTAGCCTTCTCACCATCTCTTTTTAGTGTCTCTTCTTCCCCTGCCCTCCCCTCTTCAATAAAAGTTGTGTTTGTATGTGGGGAAAAGTCCTGTTTGGGGACAGATTTAAGGAAGAATAAATTGGCATTCTTAAGCTCACTACAGTAATCTATAATGTTCAATTAATTAACTAAAAATAGGGGGGTTTGTAACAGAATAATATATAGTATTGTTACTTTTGCAAAACTTGGTGAAATTAATAACAAATTAGAACCAACTGTACGGGCTGGTATTATAAATTACTTACTCTTGACTGAGTAACTGGAAATAACTGTTAAATGCTTGCAGGCTATGCAAATTTTTTTAAACGTACAAAATTCTGTTGAAATCTTTGCTTCTGTTTCACACTTATTGCTTAAATTTCTGCTCACTCTTACCACAGGCTTAATTTAATGTTGCCTATGGTCAGAAAACAAAAGATAAAGTTTTTTCTTTTAAATCTCAATCATTCAGCATTGTAATAACTTAGATACTTCTCAGTGAAACAGAGTGCAATCAAATATGAAATTTTTCTTTTTTTACATAAATCTAAAAATAAATGTCTTGATTTAAAAATAGTAGTAGGAATCACTAGTGTTTTTAGATGCTAACTAAACTACTGCCATTTCTGAACAGCTGCTTGGTAAATGGATCTGATGCCAAATATGCCTTGGCAGACACCATTATCCAAGCTTAGAGAGAAATTGCAACAGTTCTGCTGCACACCTCAAAAGAAGATATTTCTTTTTTTAATGGAGTTAAACTTCTTGAGTTTAGTTTAACTCTTGTCTGTGTTGGAAAATCCCACTGGGCAAACATTTTGAAGTTTTATTTCTATGTGGGACCCAAGCTTTGTACTTTGTTCCTCCTCAGCAAGAGAAATGATACACATCTTTGAGAAGCTGAAGTGCTACAGAATTGAAAGCTTCTTTCATAGAGTAATTTCCCTTAGATAAGTACCAGATCCATAGTTATTTTTTTAAAATCAATCAGAATTAAGTACTTCAGGAAAGTTCTGATTTTTCTCTCTTTTTTCTCATCAGAGCTGTGTTCAGTTCTTTTTCCCAGTCAGCACACAAACCCACGTGTGGATGCTGCAGTTAAAAAAGAAAAAACAACTAACTAAAAAAACCCACCAAACCAAACCCCCAACTGTCTGTATGCTACACAAAGGAAATATTATGCTGCTTCAGATTTTCTGACCATCTTCAGGGCACAGATTGCCTGATCACACTTATTCCATTAATTCTGGACAAGATAATTTTGTGAAATAGAGCCCTTAAAGTTGTTGGGAATTTTTGATCCATTACAATTATTGTTGTGAGTAATTAAATTTACAAAGCATAATATTGCAGTAGTGGTGTTATGGGTTACAAAGCAAATCTTCATAAAAGATTTTTTGTTTGTCTTCTTAGAAAGTTTAATCTCTTGAAAAGAAAAAGCCAATTGAACAAAATTCACAAAATATTTCTGTGCATTTTATCAACAAAGGTATTTTATTGATGTTCAAATACTCAATCCTAGCAGATGTGTTTAACACTTCGAAATTTCTGATACAAAAATGCAAAAGCACAGCTTCATGTGAACACTCCACAAAAGGAGTTGTATACTAATAATACATGTTAACTTAATTCACTAGAACTTAATCATATGCATTTGTCCATCTACAGTGCAGAGGCTAATTCTTTTAAGGATTACAGCAGCCTGGTTAAATAGTACTTGTTTGATAGACAGCAGTTAAGATGATGTTGGTAGTTGAAATGAGCTGACCAGAGGTCCAGGAAAGGCCACTGCTGTCCTGGGCTGGTGGGTCAGAGCCAGACTAACAGTGGTACCACAGGTGACAGGCAAGTTTGGTCCAAAACACTCACCTTCTCAGCTCTCTGTTGGCTTCTCCAAAGTAAGTGGAAGAAATGAAGAAACCCAGCAAGACTGTGCTTGCTGAAGGTCTAATCAGACTCTTCAAGCTAAGCGTTTTCCATCCCCTTGCTCTTCTTAATCGAAATATCAGGTTATTTCCTGGTTTGCTGCCTGAACCTGGGGCACAGTAGTGGAATAGAGCTGAGCAGAGCCCATAACCTGCTCTGAAGAGTGCACTATCGGTTACATTTTCTTATCACATTGTTGTATTTGTTTGGTCTTAAGTGTTAGGGCTGAGAGTTAAACTTGTTGCTATTTCCAAATACTAAGACATGTATACTTGGGTGATAATTCCGGCTTTCCTTGTAATCATCATTCAGACCTGTTTTAATCTTAATTGGCACACTCACTCTCTTGCTATACCTGTTTATTTCTGACAGTGAACTCATGCAGGTTTGGGCAGTTTTTGCTGTTATTGTTGTGTGGGATGGTTTTGTTGTGGGGTTTTGGTTTTTATGGAGGTTTGTTTTGTTTGTGGTTTTGGTTTGAGGGGGTTTTTTTTAACTCCTCTGTGTCCTAGAGTCAGTATAGTGCACTTGCACTCGTTAGTAGTTGCTGTTGATACCCCAGGATGAATGGAGGAACTCCTTGTTTAGCTGTTTTGATTGTTGTTATGCTTTTATTGGTGACTGTCTGGACTGGTGGAAAATATTCAGGGGGACTGCAGTATAATGGAGTAGATCTGCTGTGTGTTCTGAGCTGTGTGGTCCCTGCACAGTTGCCTGCAGGTGCTGGGGAACAAACTTGATCTTCCAGTCCTTTTTTTTTTTTTGTCCCTAGGAGTTGGTTGTACTGGCAGCTGAAGTCTTTTCCAATAAATAAATAATAGCAAGAAGTATTAGTTGAAAATCATATATACCTCTCCTCTAGCTTCTACAGGTGTCTTACAGAATAGTCATATGTTGTGTCTTTCACCGGTCTGCAAAGAGTTAAAATGTTCAGTTGCTTTCCAAATCTGGTCAATGGGTGTGAATTTTGGAAGAGTCTTGAGATACACTTAAGGACTTAAGAATGATTGTTCACCTGATCAGTCTCCAAGACGTGTCCCCATTAAACTTCTTTTCATTTCCTGCTGTGAAGCACAATGATAATTCTTCTAATACTTGATGATGATCTGGAAATCTGGAATTTTGTCACTGTAAACATCTGGAATGTAGCCATGCTACTAATGTTCAGGATTATTAGTAAACTTATTCAGGCACGGGGTTGGTGGATGGAGATAAATAAGATATGTACGTATGTACTTTTGGGGTCGAGGGAAGCTTAATCAAGGAAAGGACTGCAAAAGGAAATTAAACCAGCAGTGTTTTTCCACTGATATCAGTGTGACTTGCAGAGCACAGCAGTTAATAAAATTAAGACCTTAAGTGTCTGCTTAGAGGTATGAAGCCCAGCAAGCTGCTGGAACATATTAAACTAACATCCTTCTTCTTAGAGATGCCTGTCCTGCAGTTCTGTGTAAGAGATCAATACTCCAGTTGAAATTGATAATCTGTGCACTGTTCATGGCCTGCCTTTGTCTCCTGTTACCATTACAGTGCCATGTCTTTCTCTGGTGTTTTGCATGCACAGTTAAGTATGTTAAAAGCTGTGAGAAACAAAAGGATTCCATGGTTGTTTACGGGGGGGCCTTTTCTTGTAAAACCACCTGTAAGAATATAAACAGATTTCTTAGGATCTGTTTCTCTTTACTTCAGGCTGTTGAAAATCTCTGCTCCTACAAGATTTCTGCAAATTTGTACAAACAACTGAGACAGATCTGTGAAGACCACATTAAAGCACAAATTCACCAATTCAGAGAATATCCTTTTTTTAGCTGTCAACAAACCAAAATTATTTTACCTTCAAGTATATGGTGATGGATTTCTTTGACTACATTAGGCCATGGTAATCTAAATTCCTAGTTTTTGCATAAATGGTTTTGTTTTCAATTTTTTGTGGTACATCAAAGAACACAGCTCATTCCTTTATGTCTGTAACTGTCTGAAAAGTTTGTGAGAAAGTTTCATTGGTATTTATGAAACACTTTGACATCTTAAGAAACTCGTGTTAGAGTTACAGCAAGGCTTAAAAAGGCTGTGTTTGCTGTACCAATTAGGCTTTTTTATACTGAAGTTGCCATGCTTAGATAAACAGAAGAGTCTTCTGACAAGTAGTTATTTTCTTTTAAACAAAACATTCAGAAGCAGTTAGATACTTTTTTTAATTTATTCAGATAATTTTGATTTCTGACTACGAACACAAGGACCCTCATTAAAAATAAAAATAAACACGTTGCAAGGAATGAACTGGTTCTTTCTGGGAGTAGGTGAGTTTGTTGTGCTGTTAAGTGCCTTTAAAAAATACAATGAAGTTGGTTCATTTCATTGCTAGCACTACCTATAAATCATGATTTTCTTAATGATTTCTTCATGGATTCATTGGATAGTGTCCTTTTTCTAAAGAAAATAGACAAATGTTGGCAAGATCACTGCAGACAAATGGTAAGCTTTTATCTTTTTAAGGAAAATCAGCTGCCTTGCAGCCTGTTTTGCTTAACTTTGTTCCTTTTCAAACTTCTGAAATGACTTCTGCCTGAAGTATGTTTCCAGACCCATTGGTCTGATCTTGGACATACCCCCCACAATTCCTCACTGTCACTTCTGGCAAATCTTTCTCTTTTATACCTGTTTTTAAAGGAGCTGTTCTGTTACACAGAAACATGCTAAGTGTCACATTGATAATCCTGCTGGGATTGGCAGAAGATGTTAATTAAATAGCAGTGTCTAAGAAAGCACTGCCTGAAACCCCTTGGTGGGATTTTTTTGTTGTTGTTGAGCATAATTCTTTAGTTTCAAGAGGAAAATGACTGTGGCTGTTTTATTCCTTGTTGTGACAGATTATGATTAGGAGTATCTTTTTGTTCTTGGATCGAACTTATGTACTTCAGAATTCCATGCTGCCATCTATTTGGTAAGGGCACAAAGAGTAAAATTATTTGGGGGTGCATTTAAACTGTATCTTGCTGATTTTCAGGTGGGGTTTTTTAATATAAACCTTGTAGTGACCTGTAAATTACATGACAAATGCACACATCCTTGTTGCAAAGGGAGATATTTAATTTATTTGCCATGAATTAGAGGATTGTTCTAGAATAGCTGTGATCCCACATGTCAGTGAAGCAGATACCAGTGTCCAGTTTGCACAGTTAAAGGAAGGGGTCTGGTGCACAACCGAAGAGTAGGGGCTTGGGGTGGCCAGTTACTGACTTTAGCATGCATAGTATTCCTAGTTCTGTAAGTATTTTTGAAGGAAAAAGTTACTTAAAATAAAAGCAAGCTATTCTCCTTTGGACTTCAGTTTCTGCCCCTGTATTATTAATATTTAGTTTATGCCCTGCCATGCCTTTGGAACCAGCTGAATTCCTTTGCCAGAGATTGGAGGGCCTGACTTTTCCTAAAAGTGTCCAGACCCATAGCTTCAAATTCATGGAAGGACACCCAAATCACAGATCCTGGTTTTCCACATCACTGAGTTGTTCTAAGCCCTGCCTAAGAATTGGAGATTAGTGAGTGATGGACGAAAAGGAATATTGTCCAACAGCTTAGCCATGGAATTGGAACCCAGGGTGAGATTATTCTTTTCTCGTGAAGGCTGCTGTTCCAACATCCTGTCAACCAACAGGAAAATAAAGATACTGCAAAAGTTGTGTGGTTATTTAGGAAAAAACATCTGCATTGGACCTTAAAACCTGTAGCTTACTGTTCATGCTTTGTCATGGTTTATTGTGGTGTTCATGTATCTGTTCATCTGGAGTGATTCGGGGGCAGAGGAATGAGCAATGCTAGTATTGCCTCTTTATTTGATCAGGATCAAGTTTTAATAATAGAGATATCTGGGGTTTATTCTCACGCGATTTACTGAGCAGTATCTCTTGTCTTTTTAGGGATATGGGGCTAGAATTGTTCAGAACTCATATAATCAGTGATCAGAAGGTTCAGAACAAAACCATTGATGGCATTCTTTTGCTGATTGAGAGGGAAAGAAATGGTGAGGCTATTGATAGGAGTTTACTGCGAAGCCTTCTGAGCATGCTTTCTGACTTGCAGGTAAGTGAACTTGTTTCATTTTTAAACCAATAAATAGCTCAGATCCTTATTTAGTGCTCATAAGCTTTACCTTGGATTGCTGTCATGTTGTTTCCCTAGATTTATCAGGACTCTTTCGAGCATAGATTCTTGGAAGAGACTAACTGCCTGTATGCAGCAGAGGGACAGAGGCTTATGCAGGAACGAGAGGTATTTTGAATGTTTAACAATATTTGTTGTGCCTAATGACAAACCATGTGTCAGGGAGTAGAACTTTGCTGCTGCCTTAGCCAGTGTACAGGGCAATAATGTGGCCTTTGTTTTGTAGTACTCTGGAAACTGAAGTGCACGTGCAGTTGCCTTCAGTCACAGTGCTAATGATTTCTGCTTAAAACTGGAGCTGCTGCTACTGCTGTCAGACCAGTACTGTCTCTCTGGTTTTCCCCTCTTGGTTGGTTAGGTTTTTTTTTTTTTTAAACATACAAAACTACTCTGGCATTTTCAGGTTCCAGAATATCTTCACCATGTCAACAAGCGCTTGGAAGAAGAAGCAGACAGAATAATCACTTATTTAGATCAGAGCACACAGTAAGTACAGTCTCTGCTGGTGGTACTACCTGTTTGACTCCTCTTCTGCTGAGGGCCATTTAAATAGCTACAATTTATTTCAGTTATTGACTAACCATCAAATGCTTTTCACTTCCCACAATTCCATGTTTACAATGAAGCAGCGTCTTGGCTGACATAGCTAATACCCTTTTCTTCTAAGTCACTAGTCATTTTGGCATAAATGTCAGGTATTTGTTTGAGAGATAGGCTGCCACTCCCAGTCCAAATGTCTCTCTTTTGCTGAAATGCAATTAATCAACTGTTGTCCTACCTGAAAAAGATAGGACCCAGAATAGAGAATTCTCAAGCTAAAGGCTCTGAGTATTTTCATTAAACTATTTGCATATTCTTTATGGAGTCTGGGAAATAATCGAATAATGTCACTCTTCAACCTTTTTTACTTAGAGGCAGGATTTCCTCAAACACAGTCAAGTGGAGGTCATGACTGGTAGGACACAAGAAACATTCTCCTAACATGAAACCCTAAAAAATGTAGGTCACTAATGAGATCTCTGAGAAGAAGGTGTTTTATTGCTACCATCATACATTTTTATTTCCTTCCTCCACAGCTGTTAAAAACATTTAGCTTGTTTAGTGGCTTCCTTCTTCCACACCATTATTAGTGGCCAATTCCCTGTTTTGTTTTAAGACCTCTTGACTTGAGGTGTGTTTTTTTAATCTCCTTGGTTTATCTTCCAAGACATGAATCTCCTCCCACAAAACAGGAGTGGGTATATCATTTGACAAACTTCTGACCGACTTCTTCCCTCATGGAATCATTGTCCAGCTACCTATAGGTCATGTACAACAGGGTTATTACGTGAATTAAAATCATCAGTCAGCAAACAGAAAAAAGATTGCTTGCTGCAGAGGGAAAATGATAAATATGTGTATAACCATTTTGGGTCCTTGGCCACATATAATTGGAGCACTCCTAATGAAAATGTAGTTAACATAATCTCAAAGGAAGGATTTAAAAGTGTCAATAATGGGAAAAGGAAAAGTAATTCTAATTATTTTTTCTGTAGGAAGCCACTAATTGCTACTGTAGAAAAGCAACTTCTAGGTGAACATTTAACAGCCATTCTTCAGAAAGGTAATCTTTCATCTTTATAGAAATGTTTCTAATTAATGCATTGGGACTTTCAATTCCTGTGCTGAAAGAGAGAGTGATGGGTTCAGGTGCTGGGGGAGGACACAAGCTCCATCAGTCTTTAACACCCTTTGCTCCTCAGTTCACAAAATACCACTGACCATTTTGCAAGAGGGCAAGTCTCATTTTCCTTGTTGGAGGTAGGGAGATGCTGTGCTGTCTTTTGATACACAACAAAGAGAAAGGACAGCTAGAGGAGGGGACTTGAGTTCAGTGTGTTTTGAAGACTTGGAGGTAAAGAAAATTCTAAAGCCTTAGAATTATGGCTGGAACAGAAAGGAGAAATACTGAGTACTCACTCCTTACAAAAAGCAGCTTGTTTTAGAAATGTATCATTTGAGCAATGGAATACATTACCTTGGTTCTACAATAGCCTCTTTGCAGTCAAGGGACCCTCTTGACCTGAGAGAGACTCTGGGAATAGAAATGAGTGCAGCAAGTAAGAAAAAACAAGTCTTTAGTAGCCAGATTCTGGATGAAACAAGTATGTGTGCATCTTCCTGCATATCTGTAGCAAACTCTTCATTGAGAGGAGTATCAAGTTTGCAATATTCACCCATCTACTTTTTTAGAAACTTGCTGTGCCAAATGAGGTCTTGGCCTCCAGAAAGTTAAAATGTGGACACTAAAGATGTTCCTCGAAGCTGCTTACCTTCAAACATTACCATTTATTTTACAGCTGGAGTTGAGGCTCAGAGCTGCCTGCCTCAGGAACTTTTCCTATAGATCAATACAGTGTAAAATTTTCAAATCTTTAGAAAATAGTAAAGCAGAAGTAAGCAAAGGTGTTGTGATGAGTATGTTATGTGAAGTACATGTAGCCTAAGGTATTCATTGCAATAACAAGGTTTTTAAGGTTTGAGCTGGTTCAGGCAGCCATTCTGTGTTTTGCTGTTAAATTAGGTAGCTTAACATAAAAAAAACCAACCCTACCACTAATTTTTTGATTAAAAAAATACTGATTTTGAAGAGGTCTCTTACCTTAATAATAGGCTGTGCTTTCTGTGGGTTACTCTGGTTCTAATGTCCTATTGAAATTCTCACATTTGCAGGTTTAAACCACCTTCTTGATGAAAACCGAATTCAAGACCTGTCTCTTCTATATCAGTTGTTCAGTCGTGTAAGAGGCGGAGTTCAGGTCCTTTTGCAGCACTGGATTGAGTACATAAAGGTACTGTTCTAGAACTCTGGAACAGATACTGCTATTTTACCAATGGAGTTTATACACAGATGCTTGAGTCATCTCTATAAACTGTTCCATTTTTCTTAAAGACTTCTTGCATATAAACATGAATTTAATAGACAGCTTTTGAAATGTCCCAGAAAAGCTACCATAATTGTTCTACCGCTGTCGAAGAAAATATTGAACATTCAGTTGTTGAACTCCAAACAATTTTGGAGTTTATAATCTTGCTTATAGTTAGTTTTGGGGAACAACTGCAATTCTCCAATAGTTATTTTAGTAATGACAGAATGTCTTCTTCCTGATAAAATTTCCTGTCAGAATGAGTGGTGGCCTAAGTTACCAACCAGCTGAAGTTCAAAAAGCAGTTGAATAGTCTAGTTAAGATGTTTCATCTTCTTTCTCAGTGAAAATGTCACAGAAAGTATGATTGTTGTAAAGGAAGGCTTTGGAACGGCATAGGAGTACTGTTAAGTAAAATTTGAGTTTATTGGGAGCTTTACCTGTGTAAAACTTGGGGATATAGATGATTAAAAAGGGTGTTTTAATTTTGTCATGCTTAACTTCACTTCTTTAGACAATAGCTCTGAACCCATTCACTTACCTATTTGGTTTGAATCAACATATAAAATCCAGGAATGATTATAGAGTAAATAGTTCACAGGCTTTTAGAAGTCTTGTCATGTAAATTCATTATTCAGGCTAATTGAAAGTTACGTTTTATTTTGCAGGCATTTGGTAGCACCATAGTAATTAATCCAGAAAAAGACAAAACCATGGTCCAAGAACTTCTTGATTTTAAAGACAAAGTTGACCATATTATTGATGTTTGCTTTCTCAAGAATGAGAAGTTTGTAAATGCCATGAAAGAAGCCTTTGAAACGTTCATTAACAAAAGACCAAATAAGCCGGCTGAACTCATAGGTATTTTCCTTCAATTTCTTCCGTGTGAGAATTCGGGTGTGGAGTTGCTGGTGCAGCTTACGGATGGGATATGCTGAAATTGTGTGTTAATACATGCACAGTGCATGTCAAACTGGGGATCTCCTGTGCTGCCTGATGCAAGGGAATTGTTTGAGAGGATAGCATTAAATATCAAGAACAAACGCTATTTATTAGTTCACTGGCTAGGCTATTGAAAAGTCTAGAACATCAGAACTTGGGCAGTCCAGCAATTGGCTGGTGTCCAGATATGAGAATACTGCTAATAATTTGATTTTTTTCAGCAGCTTACATAACTGTGCCACCAACACACGTGCACATTGCTGTTATGGGCTGTGCAGATATCTGTGGTTTAATATGTGAAAGTGGGGAGAGCTGAGGGTGTGCTGAATCTACACATTTCTGCGTTCCCTGCCTGGCGCTCTGCACTTTCAAATTCTTTAATCATTTCCCCACACAGTGAATGATACCTGCTTTGCAATTGGTTGTGCTCTTAGGTTTGTGGAGCGATGCTTTCTGCCCTCATTTTTTTCTTTGCATTAATTCCCTGACTGTAATGTGCTTACCAGACCATTTGAAATTAAAACAAACAGTAATCTGCTAGAGGAGTTCAGCAGTATAGTCAACACATTTAAATAATTGGTCTACATATTTTTCTTCTGATCTTTTTGGTTTTATTATATCCATGTCAGTCTGTAGCAATAGTGACTTTTTGCTTTGAGATCACAATATAGACTAGGATTTTTTACACAGGCAAAAATGTTTTTAACATTGTGTATGCTAGTAAAGTTAAAATGCAGTAATTCCTTATCTGACAAAAGATACTGGGCTATAATGTTTTTATAACTTTATAGCCTCTCTGAAAAGATACCAAGTTTGCTTTGATGGAACTGATAGAAAGTGATTTCAGGATCATTTACATTTTGAAGATTTCACAATATTAGATTTATAAATTTTTGTTTCATTGTGATATTAAGCATATGCTAAACTCTATTCTTCAACACTTTTAGCTAAATATGTAGATTCAAAGCTTCGTGCAGGCAACAAAGAAGCTACTGATGAAGAACTTGAAAAAATGCTGGATAAAATTATGATCATATTTAGATTCATATATGGTAAGTATTGGGACTTTTTTTGTGGGGACACAGTTGTTTAGCCAGTAACACAAAGGTACTTGGAAGTTATTTTTGCAGTCTATCTGCATTTTCAGGTGCTCATTCTGTGCAGTGCTGTTGGTGTAGTACTGTTTAAATCCTTTGCCTATTAAAATGTGGATAGCAAGACCTGACTCAAAACCTCTGGAAATCTTCATGTGAAGGCTCTTTTTTCTTTACTGAGCTTCGAACTGGGCCTCTTGTAGGGTAATGTTTGTTAAAAATCAGCAGTGATTTGTGATCACTTTCAAATCTCATCTCTTGCAGGAAAAGATGTCTTTGAGGCCTTTTATAAAAAAGATCTAGCAAAGAGACTATTAGTTGGGAAGAGTGCATCAGTAGATGCTGAAAAATCTATGCTTTCCAAACTCAAACATGGTAAATATCTATCTATCAGCTTGCTTTCTTTTAAAGGTAGTTGTTCCCAGAAGTGCTGTTGTTATTTCCCCTTCACGTGAGTGCAGAAGCCTCCTATGCAAATCCTGAATGACTGGTGGGTTTTGAGGAGACTCCTTTGCTTTTAGTTTTGTAACTATAAGGGCAATAGCGAAAAACCAGGAGCTTCAAGTGTATCTTGGCCCGTGGGATAGAGCTGAGGTTCCCTGCTGCGTGTAGCAGTGATGTGCTCAGGGAACTTCAGGATGACTTCTACTCGTTATTCACCTTGTATAAGGTCTGGAACATGAAGCTGCCAGCTAGTGGCCCTCTAGTGTAATCTTCATTGTTTCACTGGATGGAGTCTTTGGGTGGTAAGAGAAAGACTTTTATAGCTTGATCTTGTTCTACCATCAGGAGACAGTTCGGCAGGCAGCTGATAGGGATTAGAGTTGTCATATGAGTGACCGGTTGCCACTGCAGTCCTAGGATGAACAGTCAGGTTCACGTGGAAAAACAATGGGGTCACAAAATAGCTGCCACATTAAAACATTTTCCCCTTTCTTGTTCATGACCTTAATCTGTACCTTAATTAGAATCCAGGTCTTTATGTAAGAGCATCTGCTGAAATAGGTCATCTTGCTTAAAAGTACCTTCTGATATTTAGAATAACTATCCTGTGCCATTGAAAATAAACAAGATTAATTTCTAAGATTTACATTTTCTCTTGTATAGAATGTGGAGCTGCTTTCACCAGCAAACTTGAAGGAATGTTTAAAGATATGGAGCTTTCAAAAGACATAATGATACAATTCAAACAGGTACTTGGGGAAAGTGTGTGCTGTCTCCTTTTGAAAATTTTAATAAACTCAGTTTATTAAGGGTTTTCCTGAGCAACACAAAAAATCCTCAGAAACAATCTTCTTCAAACAAACAAACAAACACCACCTGCAGCAGTAAAAGAATTGTAAACTCACATTTTTACCAGTTCTAAAGCATTTTTAGCACCACCGTGTGCTGATGCCTGACTTGTAAGTTTTGCCCTTTACTTCTGGCAATTCTGCAGTGTTTTGATTTCAAACAAATTCTAACATTCTCTCCTCCATTCACACATAACTTGGTAGATCTTCACATCAGTCTGCTAAAACACTGCTTTTGCTGTTTTATTCTTGTGTGGAAGTGCCTTTAGAACTTCAGAAAAGTGCTCTTCTTAATTTTCTTGTATGTAACTTGCAGTTTATATAGCAAACACCTCATAAGGTCTTCTCTGCTCTTGCAATGCCTCTTCTAACTTTTCAGTTCTACCTGAAATATGTTTAATAAACATAGTTTTATTTCAATGTATTTTGATTCTCTCTGCAGTATATGCAAAATCAGAATGTCCCTGGCAACATTGAACTAACAGTGAATATTCTGACTATGGGTTACTGGCCAACCTACGTGCCTATGGAGGTCCATCTGCCCCCAGAGGTAATGAACACAGATGGCTTATACAAGTATCAGCCTCTCAGAAATGCATCTTGGGATCACCTGCAACCTGGTTTTAAATATGCATAGAGAAAGAAATGCAGAACTGTCTTCTTTTTAAATGAAATTTGTTTTTTTGCAATTCCTTTCATCATTCCTTAATTTAAGGTTTAATTGATTGTGGAGGAGGGAAGGATGCTTTTAAAGTAGAAATTGTGTTATAGTGTTTTGGGGTTTTTCTTTCTTTAGATGGTAAAACTGCAGGAGATTTTCAAGACCTTTTATTTAGGAAAACACAGTGGTAGGAAACTTCAGTGGCAGTCAACATTAGGACACTGTGTGCTAAAAGCAGAATTTAAAGAGGTGAGTCTATTGTTTCTCTTACTCCTGTTGCTTTGTCAGTTCCAAGTCTGGGTTGTACCTTAGGGATATATCAGGAAGCTTTTTTGTGTTGTGATTGAAAACAGCACTGGTTTTGCAATTACTTTTAACCTCTTGCTGTCATTTCCAGAGTTGGTAGTTTCTGAAATACAGTATTCAGGTCTGAGAAGATGCACCCAATTTCAGTATTGGTGGGGAAAAAAATCGTATTGGATACTATTGGGGAAAATAATTCAGTGGGTTTAGCTGCAGATTAAAAATGGCACTAATTTTCCTAGTGGCGAGTCAAAAAAAGGGGCCTTCCTTAGATGACCTTAGTTCATGTGACAGCATTAGGCATCTTTTCTTTATTTCAGTAGTGAAAAGCTTACGGTAAAGTTTTGGATTGTACAAGAACACAACTGTTTTTAAAAGGTTTTCCAATTATTTCCCTTGAGCATTTCTTCATGGACACGAAATTTCTTAGGAATGTTTACCAGTTCTATTTTTCAGAAAAATGTTAATGCTTAAACAAGTATTATCAAACTTGGTTGTTTCAAAGATTCTATAGTGCCTTACACTGTGTTTGTTAAACTTATGTTTGTGTGAAACTTTGACTTAAAGGTTTTTCAGATTGTAATTTTAAGCATTCAGTGCTTTGAAATTTTTCTTGAGTAAGCTGATGCATATCTTGGGTGAATTTTGTCACAGGACAGAATAGTCCAGCCTTGTGACCTGTAGCTTGTGCTACATTTAACAGAAAACACTTTCATAGTAAGGTGACCATATTCTCAAATTAAAATAATGTCCTTTAAGTGAAATAATTGACATGCAGTAGTGCCTTTTTCCTTATGCTCCCCTCATCCCCCCCTCCCAAAAAAAAAAACAAACAGCTTGATGATGTGTGATTTTTTCCCTTGTGACAGGGCAAAAAAGAACTCCAGGTCTCCCTGTTCCAGACATTGGTGCTGCTCATGTTTAATGAAGGAGAGGAGTTCAGTTTAGAGGAGATAAAGCAAGCCACTGGGATAGGTTGGTATTGAAATCAGCCAACTCCTTCCAAGTGTTCTTACTGAAAAAAACCTAAACAACTTGTTTCTGCTTTAGAGGATGGAGAGCTGAGAAGGACACTTCAATCTCTGGCTTGTGGCAAAGCCAGAGTACTGACTAAAAGCCCCAAAGGCAAAGATGTGGAAGATGGTGATAAATTCACATGTAATGATGATTTCAGACATAAGCTCTTCAGGATAAAAATCAACCAAATTCAGATGAAAGAAACGGTATATTTTTTTTAATCCTCTGGGGTTTAGATCCTTGGGTTAAGAACCTTGTTGCCTGCCCATGTACAAGTTTTTTCCCCTCTCACTTGTGATGTACATACAGATATCTCTGTCAAAGTTACACGTGTAATTTGGATGACAGCACGTACCTAACAGTGCTGATTTAAACGTGTGCTTCTATACTAAGACACCAGTGATGCTAGATGTCTCTAAATAAGGTTGTTCATGAGAAGTTCCAATTAGGGAATGTTCTTTTCATCCTTTATCATTCCCTGGAGCTTTACTGAATATTTTGTGAACATAGAGACAAGTTCACGGTGAATTTTCCCTGACAGCCATCCAGTGTAAAAACTGTGCAAAGATTTTAATTCCTTGTACCAGTGGTTTTTGTAATAGACAATCAGTCTTCATATTTGTAAAGGATTTATGTCAGATATTTAACCTTTTACTGTCTTACACTGAGAATTGTCTTAGAGATGCAAAGAAGAATTGTTTTGACAGTTCTAGTATTCTCATTAAAACTTTGCTAAATGGATCCCTCAGGTAGAGGAACAGGCAAGCACTACAGAGAGAGTATTCCAGGACCGGCAGTACCAGATTGATGCCGCCATTGTACGGATCATGAAGATGCGCAAGACCCTGAGTCACAACCTGCTCGTGTCCGAGGTCTACAACCAGCTCAAATTCCCAGTCAAGGTGTGCTACTGATTTTCCTTCTAAAAATTCACTAGTTCTTTTTATATTCCATGGCCTGCCTTCAGTTCAACAGTGCTTCTGTCTAAAATACTCATCTTTTTAGTATTAGAAAGGGCAACTACTCACTTTCAGGAATTTTTGAGGTGCCAGTTGCTGATAAAACCTATTTCCAAAGGCTTTCAGCCCTGGAGTTTGTTAGCAGTGAAGGTGCAGCTGGCTTTCCTTGTGCACTGCTGTTCCTGCATTTACAGGGTTCTGGCAAGGCATTCTTGGACACAAGGGAAAAATGCTTCAGATCTCAAAACCAATTCTGCATTACATTCTTAATTTGCTTGATACTTTTTAATAAATTAGTAATCGATAAATGCACAGTGGTTTTTCTAGACAGATTATATTCATTAATCTATATACACACATATATAGAAATGAAAATAAAATACCGGTGAATGTCTGGAAGCTGAAGAAGCCCACAGTTGCAATATAAAATGACTAACTTACTGTGTACAAATAGAAATGGATTTTCAAATAGACAGTGATACATTGTTGCAGTTCAAATACATGAGTTGTCTATCAATGGAAACGTAAAATAAAAGGTCCTGCCATCTCATTCTGGTTTATTACCATGTTGAGTTTCTGCAGGCCTGTAAGTATTGCATAAGCTGCAGTTGGGCTTTGTAGGAGTATAACAGATGATCTAAATTATTTTCCTCACTCTTTACCATGAGGCATTTTTATAAAGTCCTTCACCCAACAAAATCACAGGGCACCCAAACTGTTGCAGAACTTATTTGCATCAAGAATTGAAACTTGTACCGTCTTTTACCAGCTAAAAGTCAGAAATAGAAACGTTTTGGTACGTGATGCATGAACTGCAGTTCTTTAGAGTTCAGTTCAAACAGCAGTAAATATCTTTCCCTGCTGTAAAAAGTCTATGTTTAGCTGCAGGTGACAAGATAATTTTGTAACTTTCTCTTCCATCAATTATACATTGCAGACTTTAGAAGCTCTGATACTGTAATTTCTGTTTCCTCAGTCATCTTAAACAGTATAGACATTGGTTTAAGTGGAAAGAAAGAACCAAAAAGCATTGACTGCAAAGTAATAATGCTGACATGTGCTTTATTTTACAGCCTGCTGACCTTAAGAAGAGAATAGAATCCTTAATTGACAGGGACTACATGGAAAGAGATAAAGAAAACCCGAATCAGTACAACTATATTGCATAAACATATGTTGGCCTTTGTTTTACTGCACACTTGGTGTCCTACACAGTTGCCAGTGGATAAACTAGCCTGTTGATCCTGTTAATTGACTTTTTATACTACCGATGATTGAATGAAAGCAGTGTAATGGAAAAGTATAGTAGAGTGGACTTCTTTCAGTGGTTAACATGCCCATTTAAAGAGTACTATTTACATTTTAAGAAGAATGCTGTTGAACTCTTTGCATGTTATTTAGTAAGATGTGCAGAAAGCTGAAAGGAAGTACCTGGTCTTTGTGATTCCATTTGTCTCTGGGTCTGAAGAGGAGTCCCTTGATATATGACAGATGTCTTTCACATCTTTAAATGGAAACAGAAGGTTAATTAATATAAGAAAATAGCCTTTAAAATGCTTAAACTGCATGCAAACTTTTAATTTACTGTACAGAATGCATTTCAGTTATACATACCATTGGTTTGGTTGATGCCCACACTTGGATTTTTTCCCTTGAGGGAGGGAAAATGGGGAATAAGCCAAGCTATGCTTATTGCTTATCTAATGGAAAATATTCTTGGTCACAATTAAGGCAAAATGGTACCAATATAAAACAATGTATAAAGTTTGCAGTGTGGGCATATATACTGTATATACAAACACCATTCTTAAATAACTGCTACAACAAAACAAGGTCAGATTAGATTTATATGGCTTGCCTGTGAGACTTGGTGTTCACCTTTGGGAATTTTAAGCATAAAACAGCCATAATGGAAGAAGTGACAGTTTTTACTACTAGTCATGGGTAGGAGGCCTTCACCTCTTGGCAGCAATACTCTAGAAAAGAGAATCTATTTACAGATATCTATGAAAAGCCACACTGTTATTGTGGTAAAGCTGTAAGAACAAAAATTGCAAATGGATTTTAATACTTGTTTTGCTTTGCAACATTCTAAACTTGAATTAACCTCAAGGTTTAGACAGGGCAGCTCTTCTAAGACTGCCCTGCTTTGGATTGCTTTAACTTAAAGCTTTAAGAACTCAGCCCTAGAGCCTAGCAGGCCTCCTAGAACCCAGAAGCCTACCTCTCATATAGAAAGTTAAGTATTGCTACAAGGCATCTAAAATATATTTTCTTAGATGACCAGAGAGCATTCTTTGCATCTTTATAAGACATGGGAGAGTAAGTCACTTGAATGTAGAGCTTTGTTTCAACAATTTTTTTTTAATTGCTTATAGCAGCATGTGCCAGGAATACATGGAAAAAAGGTGTCAGCAGAAAAGGTAACTCCTCCACATAACAGTTCTTCCTTACCCAGCCAGGCTTTAGATCTACAATCAGCTGTGTTGCAGAGCACAATGAAAAACCTCATCCTCTTTCAGGCACTGATAGTCCTGGGGAATACCAGATGTTTCCTGAAAGCCAGATGTTAGCTTTGTTTAATGGCAGTGTAACTTAGCTCTCTCTGACCTACAACTTCTATCACTGTGATCCCACATTCAGGGTTGCGTGTGTGTGTGAGAGTGCGAGTATGTGTGTGTTTCTATCTGACACATCCCATCCTTATTGCTTTTTTAATCTACTGTTTAATTCCATACTTTCTTCAGCTGTGTTTTCCCTCAAGCTCCTTTTTATGCAGTCCTCAGCTGACAGATGAAGCAAATGTGGGTTTTTTCTCCTGTTAAATTATTTACAGTCACCCTCAACTAACTGTCATAGAGCTCTTTGTGATCTGCAGAAAATTTACCTTGCCCCTTGACACTATTGCAGCATAACCACTGGTAGAGATCCAGGACCACCCCTGCCTCTGTGAGAAAAATACTGACAGTAGAGTTATGTGGTAAGAAACTTGAAGACTGCTCCTGCAAATCTTCAAATATTAACTTGAATAGAGATCCACTGGGGAGGAAAGAATGCCCCCACCCTAAAGAAAAAAACAAGTTCTGTATTTTGCATTCAATGTTCCTTTTCCTTGTATGTGTTTTGTATCTTCAGCCAATAAAAGATTCCTTTTAAAGATAATTGGAGAAGAAGCATAAGACTTAACTCTTTGGGAGACAGGAGATGATGAATATCAGTATTGAACTGGTTCCATTCAGCCTGTTGTAGCATATAAATCTAACACCACTACATGTTTAAATACCTGTTCTGGTAAAATCCTCCCTCATTACACAAGTGTTGCATTCAGTCAAACTAACTGCAAAGGTCTGTAGGTTTATTTCATTTTTCTCCCGTCTATTTCAGTAGCTTAAATGCAGAAAATACTATATAGAAAATATCCTCAAATTCATCAGAACTCCACAACCCGAGGCAGACCTTAAGCGCAATCGAGTTAAAGCAACCCAAAGAATGGACTTTGAGAACCCTGGCCAGGCCAGGAGAGGGGGTGAGCGAGGGGAGGGGAGAAGGCGTCTCCTTTTAGCTCCATGGGTTTTCCCCAAGAACTTGTTCATCTCTTCTGCTAAGGTCTCACTCATTCCTGGTTAATGACAAAGCTGCAGCCAAGATTTGTCGTCTAGCCGTACAACTCTGCAACTTCTTGCTGGGATCATGTGCCTGCCTATTGAGCCATATATATCTCTGTAAGAAAAAACTACAGTGGGCTTGGACCACAACTCATCTGGCTACAACACAGCTTGTCTGTATGGCCACACATTTTTAATCCTGACTCTTGCATGCAGTTTATAGCACCTTGTTCATAAGAAATTGCAGTTTATTCTTAGAAATATATATTTTAGGTTTTTTAATCTTTATACCCATAAATGGACTATTTTTTTGTCTTGGCTGGTTTCAAAAGTGACCATTTTGTTTAAATGCTGTAATTGCAAATGTGTTGTAAACGTTGTTTTGTTCTATAGTTTACACAAAGGTGCCAAAGTAAATAGTTAATAAAAAAAAAAAAAACAACCCTAGCAAATTGTTAAGTTGCTTTAGCTGTTCTTCATATTTTGGTCTCTGCTCTTTTTTTCTCTTTTTTCTTTTTATTTTTTTTTTTTTGTCAGCCTTTGATTTTTTTCCTAGACATATCATTTGCCCTAATGCTTTCTTTTCAAAGAAAAAAAGTGCATCTAAAAAAATGTTCAAATACCACCTTTTTTAGTGCTCTCATATAGTAGGGAGAATATTTTCTTTGAAACGTTACACTAATGTAAGAGTACAGCAGCATTCAAAAATGTAATATACTTTTTGTATAACAGTCTTCAGAGTGTGTCTGGAGTGGGGGGAAAACTAACCCTGTTACTTTTCAGAAGCCTCTTTCCTCAGCTACCAGAACATGAAATGTGCTTTTTCACTGCATCAAAAAGTTATAGTTTATGCAGACTTGCAAACAGGGCATGTATCACCATTGCATCCTTTGATGCAAAAAGCAGCAAAACCTTTTTTATGTTTCATAAGTCTGATATGGGTACAGAGAGTCTTTCTTAAGTTGGTAAATAATGTAAATACATGTCCTTTCAGAGAGTGAGTCTGTTATCTAGGTATTTTGTGTCATTTAATAAATATTAAACAGTTTTGTGTTGATAAACTCTTTGTGTGTAAAATGCCTTCTTACTCCCAAGTTCTGTATGTTGGGCTTACTAATGTTTATGGCTTCTTTAAATTCTTTAGCTTGTGCTTTGATAGCAAAATACTTGTTTGCTACTTAAATAAGTTCCTTATTCATTCAGTCATTAAAATCCCTTGAGTTTTCTAAGTGGCTTCCATTCCTGAATTTTTATTATTTTCGGGTTTTTATGAAGTCTTCTGTGGTTCTTGGAGGGGAAGGAAATGAGCATCCTCACAAACTGAATCAGGTTTACAGTATGTAGCAGTGCCAGAAATGGTACTGAAGTACCAAAAGCGGTGGCTTGTTTGCAGGGGAGGCTCCTCTCCTGCTGTGTGATTATTCCTTGTCTCCCAGTTACAGTTAATAATTTTTGAATGGCTCTGATACAATTACTGAAGGAGAAGGACAGGGCTGCACGGGGAATTTGCTTCTCTTCCTGAGGATGGCTGACTGGCCAGTGCTTGAGTTTTCTTCAGCCATCTGGAAGCACTGGACTAAATCTGAGCAGAGGGACCATCTTCAGCCCCGCCTTTCCCAGTACAGGAGCTCTGAGGACTCAGTGGAGACAGGAGGTGAAGTGTTTTGAATGTCCTTTGAGTTCTGGAAACCTGGGCAGCTGTAGCAAAGCAGGTGCTGATCCTCCAGCCTGGTCTGTGGAAGGCTGGCACCTGCTGCAGGGAGGGTGATCACACAGCTGCAGGTGAGTTTAAACAGGCCTGGGAAACCTCTGCAACTGCTCAGGTGCTTGTTTTATTACAGCCTGGAGGGATCTAAATGCATGGGATGGTTCTTCCACTAACACTTTCTCCTTAAAGAGAATATTTTCCTTCTTCCTACATTTTCCACCCCAAAAAAAAAAAAAATCCCACAGAAGCAGATGACTATTTGGGGACTGACAGATTGTCTACCTAATCTGAGAAAAAGACCAGAGAGCAGTAAATTCTTTTTCTATATGAAATGCAATATGTGCTACTATACTTTCTCCTGATTGAGAGAAACTGCTGCCAAATCAAATTTAACACGGTAGCTTTTGATTTGCCTTTTTTTCCCCCTTAAAGAAGCCAAGGCCTGTGGACATGCTGTGGCATTTAGACAACACCTCAAAACTTACTCCTGTGCTTGAGAGACACTAGACTTTGTGAGAGGGTGTCTTGTAAAATACGGAGTTAACTGGGAAGAGGAGCAGTGGATGGTGATTAACCTACAATGGAGCAGGTTTTTCTGCTGGTTAAGTAATTGCTTCGTGATACAAGGTTACCTTTAAAATTACTCATAGCTTGTCTTGCCACTGCACATTAGGATATAAATGAAGAAGAAAAGTAACTTCGAAAGTTAATTTTCTAAAATCAGTAGGACATGGCAGCACTGTAGATAAACCCCTTTTCTTAAGCTTAGGAATAGTAGTTCAAATCCAGCAAATACTAACTTTTTATTGATTGCTACAGATTTACACAGGCCAGCCACACTAACTGGGTCTGACCCCAGGATCCTGCTGAGAATGCCAAGTACAAGTGAGTGTTTTCAGTCTTTTGTTAATTCTTTGGTTACAGCTCAAGCTGGTGCCTCCAGAGAGGGACCCCTACCCCAATTCACACTCTCAGTTACACCCATGCCACCCATCACCTGATCCCCAAGTCCAACCCTGGTCAGTGGTATCTTGATTTCGTACTAGATTTCACTGTCACTGGGCTGGCTGCCTTGTGAAGTTACTTTACTCGCTTGGAATTGTCTCTTTGGTCCTTATCATCTCCATTCTGCTCGTATCTGCTGAATTCAGGGCGTTCTTTGTTAGCAGCATTGTTTTGTCAGAGGTTTACATTTGGTCAGCTCTTGTGGCCTAAGACTTTGGCACCTTCAGCTGCTGATGGTGAGACAGCAGTGCTAAATGAGACTGTTCAGGAAGGAGAATACAGTTAACCTAATCTTTACAACATTGATGATAGTTCTTTACCTTACTCCTTAAAACAACCCATTGTTTGTCAGCCTGAAACACCTGTATTTTAGAGCTGGAGGAAAACAGGGAAATCACTCTGTGCTTCTGTGTTAAAATGGCTGAGTAATTGTAAGTTGCTTTGAAATTTTGTCTTTTCAAAAAAAGTAAGTCTACAGATTCTGTTCTATCTAATAGTATTTGCAGTAACTGTTTTTCCAGTAGATCCAACATTTAGATGCTTTATGCAATCAAGGCACACAGAGGGTCCTGTGTCAGACTGACAATAATGCCCAGGCCATTGCAGGGCTCAAGGGCTCTCACGCTTCTTTGCAAAGCTTAGTCACTATGACTTTGCAGAGAAGGGCAAGCATGCAAGTAAACTGCATCTGAAATGATATGGAATGGATTTCTCTTTACTATTTGGAGCAGTAAGTAGTTTTAATAAAGCATGAAATACCAGTGCTGAATTATTTGCAAGATGTGCACTTAATATGTAGCTTTTTTCCCCCTTTTAGACCAAACCTCATACAAAATTATCACAATGCCTGTTCTGTTTTACTCTCGTGTAGTCTCTGAAGCTTGAGGTATATCTGAGAACAATTTGTTGCCATGGTCTAAAACAGATACCTCTGTCACTTTTGACAGTCCTTTAACTCCATCCATAGAGTCTTTCAGCTGGTGCTAGTTTGAGACTCAAAGCAAGGCTGCTCTATTAATTTTCACTAAAGGCTGGGCAAGACACTGTGCAGGCCAAGTTCTGCCACGTGGGTGCTGGGGAGGAGGTACAGCTACTTTTGGGCACGAGATGGGAACAAAGATTACAAAACACAGCCTCCACAGAGAGGAGCTGAAACCTTGTCACTGCACAGGTAAAGCTTGTAGGATGTGGCCAGGGACTAGGTCAGGCTCACTTCTCCAGAGAACAGGTTCTGCAACCACAGAGCTGCGATTCTGTGGCTTGCAGAACTGGCACCATCTGCATAGCCCTTCAGTTTCTTTTTATTCCTACAGCAGCAGCTGCTGCTTCAAATTCTAGTTCTAAAAGCACAGCAGACACAGAAACTCATACTGGAGAGAGATCATTCTCCAAAAGAGCTCAGGACAATGCAGTGAACAGGCATTAGCTCAGCATTTGCCAGACCTGGTTTCCAACCTGTCAGAGTTGGGAACTGTGGACTAATCTGTAAAAGGGATATAATGCTATTCTAGGTCACAAGGGATCCTGTAGCCCTGAAGTCCTGCAGTTAAAATATCCAGATATGAAAATGACTGTATAACACAGTCTCCCTCCCAGCCCTGTATTTTAGATATAACTTCCCTTCCTGCTGAAATCTCTCAGAAAACGTTACAGCCAACACATCTTTCGCAAGAGCTGGAAGTGGGAGGTGCCTCCTGTGCAGAGCCATTTTCACACAATAATTTCTGCTCTGAAGCCAACAAACAGATGTATCTCAGCAAGTTAGCAATGTGTGTCGATAAAGCCACAAAAGCAAGAGTATTGACACTTTTCTACTTTGCTGTAACAAGCCCAAAGAACATGTTGTCAGTCAAACAAGTCCTTTTTTCGCATTAAACAGATCTACATCTAGAAGCAGCTTGTCGTGACTCACAAAATGCATAAATCTCATCTGCTGCCACATGTTAATGCAGCTGCCGAACGCTCTGGCACATGTCACATCCAGCAGCAGCTGGAAATGCTGCTGAGCACAGCGGGGCACCCCAGCACCAGGGGCACCCCTGGCCCTGCATCCCCCAGCATCGGGGACAGCCCAGGAGCAGCTGCTGCCCCGCTTTCACCCCCAGCCCGGCAGCACATGGCTAAGCCAGGCTGATGTGTGTGAGCTGTGTTTGTGTAACAGGCTGTGAGGAAATGCCCCTGCGCTTCTGCTTCGCCCTGCTGCGCTGGGAATGTGTTTTTCCAGCTGTGTCACAACACCAGATTTCAGAGGGCTTCAGCAGGAAGTTTTGCAGCCCTCTGCTGCAACCTGCTCTCTGATCTCTTCCCCGCCCCACCAGGCGTTCTTTTTTTGGAATTTCACGTGATTTCCCCGGTCTTGACTCAGCAGTTTCCCCGCAGCAGCATTTATTGGTTTGGTTTCCTACCCCCACCTTCCCCAGAAACCCGACAGCTCAGAAACGCTGCCATCTGCTCGGAGCCTTCACACAGCTTAGATAATAAATAAGTGGTTTTTTCAGAGCAAGCAGCACAGAGCTCTCAGAGTCCTCCCTGCCCTGTCCCTGGGCAGGCTCACACGCACAGCCCGGGCTCTGCAGAGGTCACACTGGGATGGACAGAGGATGGTCTGCATTACAGTGTCTGCATCCCAAATCCGTAGTCCTCAGGCTACAAACTGGGGCTGCATGAGAAGATAAAAACAGCTGTAACTCTCAGTTGCTGGCACAGTCCTAAGAAGGTCCCTGTGGTTCATCCCCCTCTGCCCAGTGAATATGTGACCTCCCTGGCCAGCATTAATATATGCCTCTTTCCATCCCTCCCACATGAAATGGTACCAAATCCTTCCTCTGCCTCCTGGAAAGGAATCATTTGTTCTGCCACAATCTTGTCCCTGGAAAAAATACCGGAATTGCCCTTTTGTTTAGAGATATCTGAAAGAATGGATAAAAATACATTAGAATAAGGTCATGATTACTGCATGTCCTAGGTATTATCTCTTTCTTCTTTTTATCACAATCTCTACTCTTCTGCACCATGAATCAGAGACATAAAGTTATTCAGTGCTTCATTAAACAGTGGACACTTCACTTCTGGCCACCCACATCCATCACTTTTTGCAAGTCCCTGGGTTATGAAAAGTTTGATTACAGATATAATATCTAACCAACTGAAACGGATAAAGGATTCACAAAGGATTAAGCATATGATGTGAATGAAAGTCATAGAACAGCCTATACGTTTTAAATAAGGCAGGAATTTATATTCTTTGATTAACCAAATTTTTAAAAAGAAAATATAAATTTTGTGTATTTGTTCCCACTGCATATCAATACCTTCTTGAAACAACTGACATCAGACTTAATGTAATGTGGTAAAACCATAATGCCCTACAGAAGTGTTACAGTTCTTGTTCCACAATCCAGCAATGAACATAAAGGAATGTCTTAGAAAACCAGGAACAGCTTGCCCTTCATCAGTGGCTCCCCAAATCATGCCAAATGCAAAATCATTTCTCTTTAGTAAGCAAAAGGCTAAGGTGTTTTCTCTGCATTCTGGTAACAATCCTTTGCTCTTCTATCATCAAAGGAGTGCAGCTGAGCATGAGAGTTTGAGCTTACATTACTGAAGTCCAACCATCACATAAATTGTACTGTTCTTAAGACTATCACAATCAATAAAGAAATTACTCTTGATAAATAAGATGCAATGGATATTTGCTGAGGCTGAATCCTACAAGTACTGAATATAATCATTTGTGGAATTTAAGAGGAATCAGACAACACCTGACCCCAACCACTAATTTTTTTTTTTCTAAGGAAAGCTGAAGGATTTGCTAAACATGAGAGGAAAAGAGTTTCATTTTGTTCCTTTCAGAGCATCAAAGAGGAGATAGGCTTTGGGAACTGCCCAAAAATGCTCTATTTAGGGAGAAAAGTGCCAAAATCAAGCTTCTGTCAGTTGGCTGGGCAAGAGGAGAATATCACTGTGCAAATGCAAGAGTACCTTGCTTTTAACAGCCTTTTAGCACATTCAGATGGCTGGAGCATGTGGGCTTTGTTAGACAAACCTCCTCCCGTACCTGAACACAAGGTGCCTGTACTAACTCCCTGCAGGTGGAATTTGATCCCTTGGTTTCCCCAAGGATTCCACACAGGGGCAGGAGCCCTTTGGGCAGCCTTTGTGGTTGCCTCATCTCTTCCTGTGTGGTCGCTGGGGTCAGCCTTGATGCACACACCCCACATCAGTCCCTCTGTGACAGCCTGTGACAATGACAATAAACCACCAGCTCACAGCCTGCTGAGCTCATGGTAAAACCGTGTCACATCACCACATGCACGTGGAAGGCTCTTACACGGCAGGGATGGAGGCACAGGGAGGGCGAAGCAACCAGGCGCAAGCAAAGAAAGAACAACCTGTTTTCTGATATTAATGTTGATATTTCTGGTACCAAGCAATATATTTTTCATTATGCAAAAGTATATCAACTATACCGTTCTTTTAATCCCACACCAGTTGCTACTTTTCTTGTGTTATTAAACAGAAAGGGATTTGCTTGTTATGACAGCTACCATTAGATTTCATTTCAAGCTTCACTAAATTGGCATAAAGGAAACAAGTTAATCAGCCTGCCTGTTATGTCTGCAGAACATTTAGCTGTTTTACAGTCCATTTCCTATGTGCAAGAAGGAGATCAAAATATTCAGGATTTTTCACTCAGAACAAGGAAGGGGTTTGAACAGATCAATGTTTATACATAAAGCTACATGTCCTGAAGTGAGTATTCCAGCAGATATAAAAGGTGATACTCCACCACATGAACTGCCTGGAACAGTCCAATCATTTTCTCCATTTCCAATTAATTAAAGCCTAATTCAGTGTCTCTCTCCTAACAGTTAAATCCTCCTGGTGTAATTGCTCCTAACTCTCTGACAGATCACTTTTTTCAAAACAGGACTTTGCACTAAAATAGTGAAGGCTGAGGAAATATAAAATCCCCCAGATCAGGACTCCCCCTGGCCTTGAAATGCCCCGTTCTTTGTGGTGAAGCTGAGGAAGAGCAAAGACGTGCTGCTTTCAGAATGTGTTTCAGAATTTGTGGTTTCATCTGTGCTGCTGTCACTGGACACTCTCCCACAGCCTACAGCAAGTACTGGCTGTTATTATATATAAAGTTTATTTCTTCAAACAAATTTTCAGTAATTAAGCCCAAAGGCTAAATATAAATTTATTCTAAGTGTTTTGAAATCACATGGATTTTGATATTGACATGCTTAGACAAATGCATGTGCAGGTATACACGAGGGAAGTGGGTTCTAGGTGCAGTTATTAAGCACAAAAAGAAATGCAAAGAAGCAGTGAACGTGTGTGACCACACAAGCACTTGTGTGTGGGACCCCCATTTCCATGATTGCTTTGGAAAAGTATGGTATTGCAAACACACCACTGAGAGAAATCCACTGCCAATTGATAAAAATTGCGTTACTTCCCCTTCCCCAGAAGTTCATAACTAACTGCTTTCTTATCAATACCATCTACGACTGTCTCAGTTTATCAGCGCGTGTGTTTTATAGTCTTCTTCAGCCTTCGCTTTATTCCCCATGGCTGGGGATGCCCCTTTGAGCCTGATCATTCAAAACCCTCAGTTCTCCCACAGCACAGGGACAGGAATATGCCATTCCACGGGTCCCTTCCTCGCTGTGCCCGGAGCTCCTGTCTCCTCAGGCACCTCGGCATCTGCTCCTTCTCCTTGCTATCTCTTCTTGCTCTCTCTTCTTGCTGCCTCCCAGCCTCGACCTCTCCTTCCCCATCCGCCCTTCCTTTGCCAAGCCAGCCTTTCTCTTGGTTTTGTTTGGGTTTTGGGTTTTTTTCCCCCCTTAATCAATAGGGGGCAATTATTAGTCCCTCTCCAGGCAGCAATCCAACATCCATCGCACTCTGTATCTCCACCCACCCCAAGCCCCCCAATTCTCGCCCATCCCTCCCTTCTCCCCCCTCCACCCCTGGCTCTTTCCTCGATGGTGACACCCTCATTCCACCCCGGGGACAGCCGCAGCGAGAGCAGCACAGCCCATTTCTCCCGCTCTGTATTTACTGCAAACACAATATTCTTTATTTTCCTTTATTAGCGAAAAGCCTCTATATTCCACTCCTCTGCACGCTCAGCTTCCCCTTCCCAGCCCGCAGCCGTCCCAGCAGAGGCCGGACAGCGGCTGCACATCCCCGCTCGGGTGGGGTTGTGTCCGGTTCGGTCGGGTCGGGTCGGATCGGGTCGGGTCGGGTCGGGTTCGGTCCGGTCCGGTCCGTCCCCGCCGGTGTTCGGGCACCGGCAGCACCGCTGTCGATCCCTCCCGCCCGCCCGAGGCGCTTCTCGGCGAGCCGCGCGGCCGCGACCCAGGGAATCGAGCGGCGGCGCGCGGCGATTGGCGGCGCGCGGGCGGCCCCGCCCCGCCCCTCACATGACCGCCGGCAGGGGTTTTGTCGCGCCCGCGCGCCCCGGCCCCGCTCGCCGCCCCCCGGTGCTCCCGCCGGCAGCGCCCCCGCCATGGAGCCGCTCCGCCCCGCCGTGCCGCCGCTCCGCCGCCTCCTCCGCCTCCTCCTGCTGCTGCTGCTGCTCGGCGCCTCCGGTGAGCGGGCAGCGCCGCGGACCCTGGGCGGAGGCAGGGGGGTGGGTGTGGGGTGTCCCCGCGGGCGCGTCCCTGTGTGTGTGTGTGCCCCCCCCCCCCCCGGGCCCGCTCCGTGAGGCGGCTCCGGGCGGGGACGGACGGGGAGGGAAGGGGAGGGAGGGGAGGGAGGGAAGGGGGGGCGGTGAGGGCTGAGGCCCTGCGGCCCAGCCGGGCATGGCCGCCCCGGTGTGCCCCGGGGTGTCCCGGGGTCCGGGCCCGGTGTGCCCCCGGTGTGCCCCGGTGTGTCCCGGGGTCCGGGCCCGGTGTGCCCCCCGGTGTGCCCCGGTGTGTCCCGGGGTCCGGGCCCGGCCCACCCTCGGGGCGCTCACCCCGCTGTGAACCCCCCCCGGCGGGGAGAAGTTGTGTGGGAAGGCAGAGGGAAAGGCGTGTGTCTGGAGCCGGGGATCGTGGGAAGCGCGGGGCGCGGCGGTCCCACCCCGGTACAGCACATGGAGTATCGCTGGCTGCGAGCAGGACGCTGCTCAGTGCTGTGTGTGTGCGCTCGGGCTCACCCAGTGTCACCACAGAGCCGCTGCCTGTGTCATGGGGTCATCAAACCACGCTGGGAGGGACCTCAGGGAGCAGAGAGTCCAGCCTTTCTTGGCAAAAACACGGTCTAGACAAGATGGCCTAGCACCCTGTCCTGCCAAATCTTAACAGTACCTGGAATGTCCAATGTTAGAAAATCCAAGACTTATAGATTATTAGTCCATGTCAGGTAAACAGGCTATAAAACATTATCACAATTTTTACTTGGCTTTGATAACTTCATGGTGTGTGTCCTGCTTTTAGTATTTTTTAGAAATCTAGCTATTCTTTCAGTGTCTGGAAAATTGAAAATAGTCCTGGCATAATTTACTGTTTTGTGATGAGTTGTCCTCTTAAGTGGTTCTAGAAAATGAAGTAAAAGCAATGTCTTAATAGCTAATAATCATATCTTACAGGTTTTTTCCAATCCCATGCAGTGGAAGTAGATATAAAGGATTCCTCTAATGCTACCTGCCTGTATGCAAATTGGATGATGAGCTTCTTGATAACATATGAATCAAACACTAGTGATTATGTAAGTATTTGGAGGTAACCCTTGCTGAGAGCTGTATTTTGGCCTGGGTAGAATTTTAAGTAAACTATTTTATCTAGGGTGTTTGATTTCTTTCTTTTTTTTTTTTTTTACTAAGTCAGTTGTTAAGAGTATTCCTACATACTCCTTTTAAAACAAAGCATAAGTTCTCAATCATACAAATGACTGAAAGTACCCTGTTGCTCTTACTGAAATGACATACACAAAACTCACCATTTTTAAGCAGTATTGCTGTAGTTGTGTTTTTAGCCCAAACAGTAAATCTGAATTGCAGCTCAGCACAATCAAGATTTACAGCCAGGTTAGATTTGTAGTTTTGTACTCAAATCTGATATGGCTCCTTTCTTAGAGAGGTGTCAGGGGGCGTTTTTCATGATTTTGTAGGGTAACCTAAACACTTAGCTGGTGCAAGGTTCCATCTAACTTCAGGAGGTTTGCAATGTTGTCATGAGGAAGAACTGCTATCTTTTTCTTCTAGAAAACCACAACCTTGAATTTGTCCTCCAGTGTGACACACAATGGAAGTGTCTGTGGCAATGACACACAAGCTGCGGTCGTGGCAGTGCAGTTTGGAGAAGGTCATTCTTGGAGCATTAACAGTACAAAAAACAATGAGACTTACCAGGGGGACTTCATCACATTTACCTACAACACCAATGACACAGCTGTGTTTCCTGATGCTAAAAGAAAAGGTAATGTTCAGTTCAGAATCTGACTTGCAGAGTGACCTCAGCCACAAGTGTCAGACCTCATGTACCTGACCTTGGTTGGTGTTTTCAAAGTTAGAAGGACTATTAATGTTTATATGAGTTCTGTGTGGGTCTTACCTGCCTACTGGATAACAATGCAGACTGGTTGTCTTTGCTGAATGTATAATTCCCTAAGTGGAACAGAACAGGAAGGGTAAACGAGCAGCTTTGATCACTGAGGTGCTGGTAGACAGCAGGCATATGGAAAATTCATTTTAGTATGCACTACTTGACCTTCCACCTTGCCAAGCGATGCAGTGTTAGGCTTTCTGTGTACTAATGCCTACTAATAATAGGATTTTTTTCTCCTTAATAACTTAAGTAAAAGGGTTTACCTTTCTAATGGGTTGTCTAGTTCTGGAAGCTTGGTTGCTTCTCTGCATTACTCAGCACTTCAGGTCAGGGCACATAAGGAAAACAAAGGGGAAAAAAAGAGAGCTTAGGATTGTTAAACTTAATTATCTCTTACTCTTTGTTTTATGGAATTATGTAAAACATAACACTGCCTCTAAGTTCTTGTACTTCATAGGCATTAAAATATTTGTGCTTATTTGTAGGACCAGTTACCATTGTTGTAAGGGACCCTTCGCCTCCAGTTCAACTGGACAGTGTCTACGTGTGTCATAGTTCTGTCTTTATTGAAGCAGAAAACGTAACACAGATTTTCTGGAATGTTACTGTGCAGTCTTTTGTTCAGAATGGCACAGTCAGTAAAAAAGGTGAGCATTTCAATTTGTGAATAAACTTTTTTGTATTGCACCTTAGTGCAGGGAGCAAAGTCTCATAATAAAAAAATCCCCCAGTTCTCTCAGTCTTTAATAATACTCATGGCAATACCCTTTATTACTTCTTTCCTTGTTCCTGGAATAATAGATTAGGAGAACAGATTTGGTAGTGTCGCAATGTCGATTGTGTCCGTGCCAAAGTGGTAGGCTACTAAAGTGTGTATTCCAGTAATTGGGGTTTTGAGAATAAGCATTTCAGAACTACTGTTGCTGACTAGTTCATTTAAGTCTGAAGGTTTTTAGCTGACTACCTTCCACTTGTAGTGGTGGCCTCTGCTATTGAATTTGAACAGCCTGTTGTCTCATGTCACAGCTCAGCTGCTAAAAGAGATGAGCACATCATACTGCGCATACAGCTTAATAGGGTCACTTACTTTGTGGCAGCAAATACATATCACACTTCTATAACCACATAGCTTCTTTTTGTGTTTGCTTCCATGTGCCAGAGGTGAGTAGTACTGCATGGGTTTAAAACTGTGAACATCACAGAATTTCTGAGAATAAATGGTAACTGTGCATTGTTTGGGCTCCTGTGCCACAATGCTCAGTTTGGGAGTTCTGACTTGGTGATTAGCAGACTCCCATTGAGCCTAGATTTCATCAAAGACATTGATATCTGTATTGAACTGACCACTGAGTCACAAGGTTTTAATAAAATTTCAGCACTGAAACGGTGGTTAAAATGTCTTTTCAGAGTCTAGATGTAGTGCTGATACACCTACTTCTGCACCTACTGTTCTGCCTACTGTTGCCAATGTAACTACTGTATCCACCACCACTTTGTCACCTGCTCCAACCACTGCTCCCAAACCTGTGGAGAATCCAGACACAGGAAATTATTCTCTTAAAATGGGAAATAAAACCTGTCTGCTGGCTACTGTGGGGCTGCAACTGAATGTTTCCCAGGACAAGGTATTTCTCTTTTCTTTTGAAGAGTAAAAGGTTGCTATAGTTATTTGGTGTGAAATCTGAATGCAGGGTGTATGCTGCTGGCTGTCCAGAACTGCTTCTAAGTATTGTATGCAGCATCTCTCCAACATCAGAATAATTTTGTGGCATAATGTCTGGCTTCAAAACCTTGTGTGGATTCACCATAACTTGTTCTGTGAGTACTTGTAATGTGATTAAAAATCTGGAACTTTCTTAGCTGTTAAGGCTGTTGATCCCTGCAGATCCTGTCTTTCCCCTCAGAGGGAGCCAGGTAGCCTTTTGTGTTGGGGAATAAAGTAAGACTTCTCTGGGCAGTTTGCCTCAGTTTTTGCCAGCACGTAAACGTAACTCAAATAGCCTCGGTTCGATAGTAGCCAGCCTCAATCTTCCTGCTGTCATGTTTGTGACAAGCTCTTCTAGCCCAAGACTGAGCAATGTATTCCAAATGACAGCTGAACGTCTTTGTGGTGTGTCTGTATTTCAGCCTCTCCTGATCAACATCAATCCAAAGACAACCATCGCAGATGGTGCCTGTGGTAACACAACAGCAACTCTGAAACTGAACGATGGAAATAGCACACTGATTAGTTTCACATTTGTTGTTGTAAGTAACTTCTTTTAAACTAAGCTTTCATTTAACAGCATTGCATGGTGATCACTCATGGTAAAATCCTTCTGTCACTTGCTGGGGGTGGGCTGTTCCCATATGGGAAGTGGAACTGGCCAGCTGACTGCCTCAAGACAAATGGGGAATTGGGTTAGAGCTGTAGAAAATGTAAGACTGGTAAATGTAAATGCCTTTGTAAAGTATGCGTTCTTAAAGTTACAAATGCAGAATTCCACACTGACACTTGTTTCTTGCTTCTTAAACAGAAAAATACAAGTGCAAGTGTACAAAAATTTTATCTGAAAGAGGTGAATGTTACGCTGCTCAACCGTCTGAATGGTTCTGGTAAGAAACAGTGCAGTACCTGCCTTAAAGCAAGTGTATATCTTGTTCAATGTCTGCATCAGATATTTCTGACTTTTTTCAGTGTTGTTCCTTCTTACTGCTAGCTCCTATTTTATAAGTTGGTGTGAACACAAATAATAAGCAGAAATGGGTGTAAGAGTTACTTTAAACAGCAATGTGGGATTCAATGATATCTGACATTTCTGCTAATGAGGTCTGTATAGAAATGAATAGCACTAGATAACTATTTTCAGTAACGTAATTTTTTGATCTGTGAAATAGTTTTACCAACTTTGAAGCTTTTTGTCCTAAACCAGCTGTGGTTTTCTTGATTGAAGAGGCAGCTGTATCTTCCAACCACTTGTACTTAACTCACTGGGAAAAGAGGCCAGTCCTCCAAAAACTAAAGCATACTTTTTTCCAAAACAAAATTATGTCAGGTTTTTTTGGTTTGGTTTGGTTTTTTTAAAGTTGCTTGTCATGGCTACAGCAGTTAAGAAAGAGCATTAAGGCTAAAATACTTGCAACTCTGCAATGTAGGGATGAGTGGAGGTACAAGGGAAGCCTGATGTCATGTATATATATTGAGGAGGGGTTACTGCTGAGTACTGTAGTAACTTCAGTGCCTGATGTCTGTTTAAGCAGCTCAGTCCCACTGCACACTACTTTGTTTTTCAAACTATCCAGTACTGAAATGTTGGCCCTCTAGATTCAGCTCCTCAGTCTTTTGATGGGGTTAGCAACTGTCTTTCATTTAAAGTGGGCATGTAAATATCCTTTCTTTTTCTTTTTTCCCCCCTTTGTTTAGTCATTTCAAGTGCAGATAACCACAATTTTAGCAAGTGGGATGCTTTCCTTGGTAGCTCTTACATGTGCCGAAAAGAGCAGACCCTTGAGATTAGTGAAGATATTCAAGTACATACTTTTAATCTGTGGATTCAGCCATTCCTTGTGGAGGCAAATAAGTTTGCTACAGGTAAGAGTTATGTTTTTGTTAATTTTAGCAATGTTTGCAAAATTCTTACTTGCTAAAAAGCACCAGGATTGGGTACAAGCACTTCATCTTGGAAGCCCGTTTTCCAATGTTTTAAAATCTGTTTTTATATACATGGAATGAAGAGAAGTTCTGAGACTGACATTCAGATTCAAGCAAAGATTTGCTCTCACTTTAAAAATGTCTGCTAGATACGTGGTGGTTCTTCACAAAACTTGAGTGAACTACAGACACTGAAGAGGGACTTAAGCATTGCATTGCAGAAAAGGTTTGAAGTTACCTGACATCATCTTGACATACAGCTTTTTGTAGCTCAAATATATAAGAAAATAGGACAGAACTTAAGCAGAAGGGGACTTTGAGAATACTGTTAGATGTTTTGTTTCTTTTTACTTGTCAGTCCAAGGAATAGGAGTGTTGGGGGAACAATGAGCTGACAGAGCTTCCTTTGGAAGCCATCTTGAATATCCAGAACCTGAGGAAGATTTTAAAATGTTGGATGCATTATCTTGGTCTTGTCTGGAGAAAACTGGAATGTCTTAAATTACCTTATTCTTAATATTTAGTGTAGCCTGGTCTTTGTATTTAATAATAATACTCCCAACACAGTCTTACTGGACTAGACTGATATGTAGACACATAGATTGAGTGTGAATTTTTGAAGTTATTTTTTTAGGCAGAGGTAAGTAACTCTCCAGATGTCTGCGGGGTAAAGTATTTCTAAAGTTACGGTCCTATTTCACTCTGTAGTTCAAGTTGCAGCTAGCTTTCTTCTCCTAATTATAGTTATTTTATCTGTGTAACATGTCTCTGTTCTGGATAAATTCTTGATACCAGATCTAGGTCACCTTTTATCCTTAATGAATAAAAGCACAAACCAGACTTGCCTTCAGTATGAAATAGATAAGTCTAGTTTTCAAATGTAGAAGAATGGCTACTCCCTTGTCTAGTGCAGATCTTGTGCGCGTGAAAACTCATACACTCTTAGTTTGTTATAGTTGTGTATATATATATATAAATATTTAACATATATATTGCCATATGTATGTTACCAAACATTCCAAGTGATTATAATGCTTAATATATGCTAGATGTAGCCATGAGACCTCTGCAGCTCTTTCTCTCCTACTTTAAAGAAGTAATAATACTTGATTTCTGAACACCTTCCTACTAAGGAAAACAGGTTTTTATACCACACTTGGCAAGTATTCTGTCTTTATTTATTCTTTGTTGCAACCTTTTTCTCACCTACAGCCCAGGAGTGTTCGCTGGATGATGACAGCATTCTAATCCCAATTGTAGTTGGTGCTGCACTTGCTGTCTTGATTGCCATTATAGTGGTTGCTTACATAATTGGCAGAAGAAAAAGCTATGCTGGATATCAAACTCTGTGAATCTAAATGTGATTCCTGTTCTGATTTCACTCTAAACAAAGCAAGTGCAAGTTCTGAAGTCCAAAAAAGACCCAAACTTAGGAGTAATTACTAGCCACAGCTAATTGGAGTTGAGAAACAAAGAGAGAATGTTTATCTCAGATGCAGCAGAACTACGTTTTCAGTTTTCCTGCTCTAAGAAGACGCCGTGGGTTTCATAGCTGTTTTGAAGATGTCAAATACTGGATGAATTGCTAGGCTAAGGATTTTATCTTGCAAAAATCCTAAAGTGTTTAGGATTTCTTTCTGCTTTTTACAAATAGTAGCCTGAAACAAAAACACCTTCTAAACTAATGTGCATTGGGCAACTCCCAGAATAGCATAGAATTTGTACTTGCTTCTCTCCTTTGCATTCCTTAGTTGTTGTAATTGTGGGTTAAGCTGGCAGCATTAGTCACTATGTTGACTTGTATAGTATTTAACAAGGATTGTATGATGCCCAGTAACAACTTCGTTTTCCATAGGATTGAACTTCAGACTGGTGATTAAGTGATCTCTTGCAGTGGCAGCAGTAACTTACTTACCTTTGTCAGAATTTGAGTAATTTACTCCTGCCTTGATGTAATTTCAGGAGTCATCCCCATACCCTGGCTGTACAAACAAAATGGGTAACCTATATTTGCCAAATGGTGGATATGTAGGAAGACTTCAGTGCCATTTCCAAATGTTTAAAACAAAAAAAAAATAACAGCTGTTAGGCACTGAATTCTTCATTCCTTATTATACCTTGGCAATCATCTGAAATACTCAACCAAGGCAGACTTCTGCTAAATTAATGCAAGCTTTTTTGCTGGCATCAATTTAAAGGGAATAACCTTTCTAAATATTCCAGAACTTTAAAGTGCACTTAATTTCATACCATACTCTGCACAGAACTGGTCTGTCTTGTTGCTCTGAATGACCATTGTTTAAAGATGCTTTCATTTAATGAGCCAGTATCTGTTGTTGCAGCTTGAGCTGTTTCTAAATCTTCATCTTGAATGGTTCTCTGCCAATCAAAATCCACATTATAACTGCCCGCCACTGGCATTCTGAATGTTTAACGTACTTTGTGTTTGATTGTTTGCGGTGTAGCATTTATTAATGTTAAGAATGCAAAAGCCAAACTAGTCTGAGATGGACCCACAACACCTGTTTTTCCTTGCTGTATGGAAAGAATAACTAGGCTAAAAAAATGCAGTGCAACTGGACTGTTCTTAAACTGCAGCTCTGTAGAGACAAACCCCTCATGCACAACTTTTCTCTGGCCTTGTGCTGTAATCCATATTCTTACTGCATGGAAAAAGGAAGTCTTTTAGACTTTTAGATAAGTGTGGCTTTTTTGCATATGTCATAACATGAGCTGCCTAAAGTATTTGATGAACATAACATTGTCTCCCCATTTAGAATGAGTTTAGCCTGCATCAAAGCTGCTCTAGTGTTTTATTAGTGTTCTCTAGGGTTGTAGAGATGTCTGTGGCATGTTTGTATACAAATCATAAAATACACTTCTTTCAGTAATGGTTTGGGGTTTTGTTTGTTGGTTTGTTTTTTTTTTGTAAAAACAGTTTACTCTTGACACTATTCAAGGAAGCAGGTATGGGTGGATAATACTATAGCTTGTAGTCTACAGCTTCAATTTTGCATCAGTTACTGAAATTCATTTTAATGAAAGTGGGGAACTGCTATAAATTTAATAATGAAACAGGCTTCAAGACTTACCATTTTAATTAAAAAAAGATGGATCTAATGACTTTCATGTTAATATATCCTCAAATGCAGAAGTTCATATAGATTTTTTAGCTTTTTTTTTTTGTGAGTGATGTTCAGTGGCACCAGTTAAACATGCATTTCTGTTAAGGAGTAATCATCACACTATATTCTTCTGACCGTGCAAATTTTTGACCTGTACAGTTTCCAAGTGATAATATAGAATATTTGTGCAAACCGCTCCCAAAAATCAATACTAGAAGTACCTTTGCAAAAGCCTGCAAGTACATTGGCTCAGAGGTCTAAGTACTCCTAGACTGATGTGCAGACAACTGGTTCAAAAAAACATCAAAGTTTCACCTGACTTCCTGTTGTTATAAAACCACTAGTTTTCTTGTATGTATTGCTCCATAGGGAACTGTCAATCTGTTTAACTTGTGCTCTAAAAAATAAAGATTGTTCTATTTCTTAAGGAGACTTGTTCACATTTTTTAACTGATTTGAAAACAGACGTCTTGTATTGTCTTTTTTTAAAGAAAATAAACTGAACGAGTAAGGTGAACTCCAGTCAGTCTATACCTGAGATTCTGTTACAGAGCTGGTTTTGTTCTGGTCTGTGGAAACAGCATTTAAATTGCATGTGCTTGTGGATGTGGAATATGAATATGTATCATCTATCATAGAGCGTGGTTGGGTTTTTGCCTTATACACAGTCTACTAAATACTCAAATTGCACTCTAAAATGCTGAGATTTTTGATATTTTACGGTACAGATGTCATACTAATTGGTCTTGAAGCATTTCTAGCCAATGAATGATGGGTTTCGGTGTTTTGGGGGAAGGGTTTCTTTGTTTATTTCTGGGTTTGATGTTTTGTTTCGCTAGTTTTTAATTTTTAAGTTTACCACAGTGTTCTCTATTTGTGTAGCTTATACCAATAAAACACAAAATTTAGGGCTACTGGTTGAATCTCATGATTGGAATTAAAATGGAAGGTAGCTTTTCTACTGGGGCAAAAAAGCTTTGGGCCAAAATTTTTTATTATTTTGAATTGGAGGCACTTTGAGTCGCATCAGTCAAAAAAGCTGTTCCTGCTGGCCTGACTGCAGAGCCTGCATGTCATGGTGTAGTTACCAGTTCTGCATTTGAAGATGCCTCTCAGAAGCTTCTAACCAGTTCAGTAACCATACCTGGATATAGATGTGTGCCAGCAAAGGATGGAATGTCTGGTATGAAACCATAAACACCTTTTTACCTGGGAATTCCTTGTAGAAGGTGCCACGGTGTGATGTGTACTGCAGTGATTCCCTTCCTCTACAGAAGAGAGGGAATTTCCTGTCCCTGCCTGCTGGGCACCCTTCATCCTTAACAAATCCGCTCTTGTTTAGTATCAATGATCTGTTATTCAGCATGTAGGAAGTGTTGATCTTCAGTGAACAAAAATAGCTAAACATCGAATGCAGGTCTCTAAGATGCTTAAATACTTTCTCGTTAGTTCCTTTCATAATTTTTTTTCTTTCCAAGTGTTGCTCTACTTGGCAGTAGGTGCCTTCAGATAATGTGAGTTTAATATTTTCAGGTGTTGAGCCTCCATGTGTTGTTCTTCCTCTAAGCCAAAGCCATTGTATAGGGTTCCATGAAGGGGCAGTGGCAAGTGTGTGCCGGACCATAATAGGCTAAACCAAGACAATACGTTTCCCGTAACTAACACTGATTCTATGAAAAACTCAAAAATGTTTAACAAGGAGTGCTGCTTTTTGCAAACCCTGTAAGCCAGGCCCCCTTCCAGCGCTGAAGGAGAACAGGCAGGACACCAATGTGTTCCCAACCCTCTCTCCCGGCACCAGGCAGGTGGAGCTCTGCTCTCCTTACAGACAGCAGAGAATGCCAAGCCCTGTCCCTGTGTCTCAGGTGCATCCCTCAGTTGCAAACCAGTTCCCAGCACTGTTTGCTAATCCTCGATGAGTGTTTATATCAGAAAGAGCTCCTCACATATTTTACAACCTGTATATTAAATACCAGTGTAGCATTACAGCAGTCTCTTCTGGTTTTTTTCTCCTGTGTGGATGTCAGTAAGGTCTGTACTTCTCACCTGATAACCCTTTTGTACTGAAAATAAAGGTACCCACCCCAAGAGAGTCTTTCTGTGCTTTCAGCACACTGATCTTGGTTGTCTCGTGTAGTTTTCAGTAAGTTTCCACTTTGGTATGTGGATTGTCCCTTATTTCTTCATGTCTAGAACCCAGAGAGGTGACTTGAGGGCTGGGAAGACCCTTGGACAAAGCAGTGATGCACCAGTCTGGGGTTTTTGTTGCTGCTGACTCTAAGGTGTGATCAGCTAATGCACACTCAGACTGCTGGGTTTCCCTCACGTGTCTAATTTGTCCTCTCCTCACCAGAGGAAGCTGAAATTAAATGTAAAAATGGGAAGAAGCATACTACCAATATAAGAGGTGTGTAGAATGTGTTTAAAGAAAGCAACTTTTCCACCAATTCTTAATACTGATTTTACTTTAGGTGTGTTACCATATCTAATGCAGTGTCATTGCTCAAAAGTGCCTCTTTGCTCTTTGCTTTGGTTTCTAATGCTTGATTTCCTTGACTAATTTATTCTCCCTTGCTTTTTTTTGTTGTTTTTCTTCTTTCTGCAGCCCAAGAATGCATTGCTGACTCTGACCTGAACTTTCTTATTCCCATCGCAGTGGGCATGGCGCTTGGATTCCTTATCATTCTTGTCTTTATATCTTACCTCATTGGAAGGAGAAAAAGTCGTACTGGCTATCAGTCTGTATAATCTCAATTCCATCTCTGTTGCCACCTTCCCTGCTCCTCTCCCAGATTCCCTGATCTGCCCCCCTAAGTAGAAGGAAAACATTAATTCATGGTTTCTTTATTTAAAAAAGTTAAGGTCACTTCATGACGGGATAACATGCCATGAGTATGAGGATGAGTAGCAATTACTTGAAGCTACTGTGTTATTTTGGAAAAAGTAAGTGTTCTGAGGACCATAGAATTGAGCAGAGGTGATGTGTGTCCTTGCGAGGTATTTTGAGTAAACAAGACATCTACAAAGCTTTCTGTTGTTTAATATTTTTATACAAGACAATTTGTAGCTGCCTACAGCTTGTCTTGGATAATGCTATGGCTAAAACTATAATTATAAGTGTGAATGCTGTGTCGAAAGGCACTGTACAAGTGGTGGGGAAAAAATACCAAGCTTTTAACAGACTTCACTTGGGGACTTGGCATATGTCTGTTCTTGTGAACCAGTCTAAATTTCCTATTTCTTCTGAATGTAAAGGCAGCACCTGATCTCATAAATAACATAATAGGAGAACATCTGATTCTTCTAGTAAATTAATTTGTTTAACATCAGTATGGAAAAGTTGACTGCTAATATATGTTGAATAGCTTTGCACTTAGCACGATGTCTGATTTGGTAAGACAAGGTTCAGTCCTGGAGAACTTTGGCTACTTAGAAAAGTCAACAGTTTGCTAAAGGAAACGTCTCCTCTGCTATTTTGTTGGACTGCATTT
Source organism: Margarornis squamiger (assembly GCA_035222235.1). Classification (NCBI taxonomy): domain Eukaryota; kingdom Metazoa; phylum Chordata; class Aves; order Passeriformes; family Furnariidae; genus Margarornis; species Margarornis squamiger. The sequence goes on along the minus strand of JAWWTY010000138.1, from coordinate 9,369,330 downwards.
TTCCTTTTGTTCTGAGCTCAATTGTGAAATGAGGGTGGGAGGCTGGAATTTCACTGGCTGCAGTTTCGCTCAACTTTGATTCTGAACATAAACTACACAGCACTGCGCCATGTGAGGCTCGAGTATTTTGAGAGCACTCAAAGACTGACTAAGAACACAGATTGCTCAGAGATTCCTGCAGTTCCTTTGGACAGCTTTCATAGGTTAACAGGGGATCACTGAAAACCTGTGATTTAGGAATACAAGTGAAGATACAAACCCAGTTAGTTTTGATAGAATTAATCTGCTTTTAACCTCCTCATTATTACTGTCTCAGTGTAAGAGCACAACATTTCTAGCATGAGGAATGCTGATCATAAAGCAGAAATTAATATATATTTATATATAGTGAAGAAAGTGACTTCCAAAGGAGTAAGAGCATCTGACCTGTTTGAAGATGCTCTCTTTGTTATTGATGCCGTACCTTTTGCAATTCTGTGTTCCGTATCTAAACTGTACCAAAATAGAAGTTAATCGTTACTGGTTGTGTTCTGCTTCACTCCCATCGGGTTCATGAAAGGGATGAAAGGATGAAAGAAGCCTCTTGTTCTTTCAACCTTTTTGGTCCATGTTGGCAAAAGCCTTGTGCAGCTGCAGGACAGCTCGAGAGCTGCCAGGTCTGCAGAGAGCTGCTGAGGGCACACCAAGTTCTGTCCTCTGCAGCAAATGTTTGCTAGAGCTGCTTTAATATTTAGTCTCTTTGTGCACTGATCCCACATCCATGTTGTAGGGAAAGCACCTTCAGCAATTCACGTGCACAAAGGTGGCGGTCAACACTGATGTTTAAGTAACTCACAACAGCTATATATTCAGGGAAGGGAGATTTCTAAAGTTAGTTTTGATGTTTGAGGAATACCTGTACATTCAATTATTCTTGTCCTCACTGTGACCAAAGATACACTCTACCTGAATCTGACAAAAATTACTTTGTACTGCAAATGGGCTCTTGAACCAAGTTGTCTTTTTTTTAGGAATGTAATTTAATGCTGCTGATTTGGACTGTGTGCTTCAGATTTGGTTGTCTTGGTCTTTTGTATTGTACCTTTGCTCTTGCAATACTTGATTTCCCAGCCAGAGTGGTAAATGGAATTATTTTGAGGCTGGCAATTTCTGAGTAACACCCCCTTGTCAGTGTGGTGCTTCTGTGCTGCCAGCAGATGGATCCCAGCTATGGTTTCGTGCTCAGATTGTAGACTGAAGTATTTAACATCACTTTTGCTAGGCTATTTTAGTAAAATGTGGTCATTTCCTAGATGCAAATACATATATATTTTATATATAAAGTATTATTTTGAGCTTCAATAGAAGTCAAAAATTGATCCAGCACTTTCAGGTTGTTGCAGCATGAAGAGTGGTGTATGCAGTTTTCCAGAGCTTGAAATAACTGTACAAATATGCTGAAAGCAAAATATGTGTATGGAAAATAAAGTTAACTATTGTGTTTATAAAGCTTTGTTTCAGTATAAGTAGACAACACGTGCCATTTCTGAGAGCTTTTCCAGTGGGATTGTCAGCATGCCTGGATCTGGATGTTGGTAGGGAAACAGACTTTTGCTTTTGCTTCTAAGCTGTTCACATATTTACATCCAAATTAGTTGATTTTTCTTTGCTGATTTGATCAAAGCGTGGGCCCAGTATCTCCTAAAGGACCTGCTCCTTCATGAATCCTTCCAACAGGCAGGTAGGGAATAGACATTAAATAAAGTTTTACCCTGTTGCTAGCATCAGAGCTGTTAATTCATGGCAAAAAGCATGAAGGGTTTGGTTTCCTTTCAAGACCCCACAGAAATAGAAATGTTTTAAAAGAGCTGAAGCAATTGGCAGGGGGAGAAATGCTTGTGGGTTTAACTTATTTCTGATGGCAAAAGAAGAGCCACTCCCCCAGCAGGATCCTCCTTGGCAGAAGCCAGTTTCTGCTGATCAGCACATGCCCTTTCAGATAAGTTGTGCAGGCAGAAGGATTGTGTTGCTCTGGCTCTATCAGTGTCATCTGAATAATGACATCTGAGCAGAATTAGTTCCTAAACTATCTCTGGTTCAGGTTTTTAACAGTTCTTAATAAATAGCTTTTGCCAGATGGCTGGTTGTGATAGTGTAGAGTGAGTCTTATAATACTGGACTCCTGAACTCTTTGGCCCAAGGAAGTTAATCAAGAGCTCAGAATTCCATTAATCCAGTGCTCAGAATTCCAGGATCAGGTTACACGCTGCTTTGAAATTCAGTCCCTAACTGGCCAGCACAGGGAGCTAAAGTCACAATCCGCACCTCTTACACCAGTGTTTGAAGAATGCTACCATAGAGTTAATTTTACTGTAGTCACTTTATTTTTAATACAAAAAATTACTTCTTAGAGATTTATATAGCTCAGGAAATGACGGCAGATTAAGTACCTGGACTAGGATGTAGGACAAACATACCATAATGCTCCTGTTCAGACAGTAATTTTAGTAAGTGTGCTTTCCAACTAGTACATCATCCCAAGGTGTCCTGTCCTGCTGTGTTCTCCCCACATGCAGAGTGCAGTTCATCTCTCCAATACAAGGGCTGGGGAGGGTCAGGTTACCCGGGCAGCAGAGGCTGCTCAGGGCACAGTGCTCTGCTCAGACTGGGACAGATGTGCTCCACTGGCCTTTGGGGATGAGGAACTGGTTCACTAATACCAATACTGACCCTTTAAGGATGAAACCACTGAGCATTTCCCTGTGGTTTGCTGCAGCATTAGAGCTGTGACCTCACTGGAATGGGGAAGAACAGGTCTGAAAGCTTTGGGCACTTCTGTGCCTGATCAGGGGAAGGAAGGAGGCACTGCCAACCTGTGAACCGTGACAAGAGAGCTCCTTTCATTTGGCCCTGCCTAAGAGAGTTGATGAGGATTCCTGGGGCAAGGAGAAGTGCTGGAGTCAGGAGGAGGGAGGGACAAATGCATTAATCTTCCCACTTCAGAAAGGAATGGCTGGAAAGGTTGAAGGGCAAATGATTCTCTATGTGGCCCTTGTTCAACAGCTTGGGTGTGGTGAACAAGCTGTGTAAAATGCTGCAGTCAAGATGCTTCTGGTGCCGAAGATCCTAGAAAGCATCTTGAGAACTGCCATTTTTGCTTTTTGACTCAGTTATTGCAGACATAATCCAGAATTTTTGCTGTTTATTATTTTAACAAGAATAGTGCTAATAAACTACCCTCTTCTTAGATTTTGCCTGAGAAACACACATAAAACTATGGTAAAAATTAAAATTTAAAGCCAGGAAAAATGCATTCCACAGGGGTCACTCGTAAAAGACCTTATGAAAATAGCTTTTGGATACCAGAGGTTTTCTTTAATCAAAACTGAAGTGCTTTTGCAGGTTCTCTGCCCAGGAGATAACTTTTAATTTTTACTAATAATGATTTACATCAGATGATGAAAAATGTGGATCCGTGCTCCATTGCATTTCATTTGTTTCCTAACTATGAACAAAAATAAATTAACAATAATCTTCATGTGCCTGTTTTTCCTAGCAGAAAAAATGCTGGCTTGATGCTTTAAAAAGGAAAAAGCCTCTCGTTGACTTAACCTAAGTGCCTGGTGTTGGCAGTGGCTACTTCCCAATGCTGAGTGTGAAGATGATTCGGCCCAGGAAGCGGTCGCTGTTAAGGTCGTTGATAATTCCCTTCCCATTCAGCCTGCACTGAATCGGGACCAAGTGATTCTTCTCCACATCTGTAAAGTGCATGGCCACCAGTGGGGATGTGTAGTTGACCTGAAAAGAAGGGATATTTAAGTGTCATTTTTGAGGGAGCAGAAAAGCAGGCTGGGTGCTCATGCTCAGTAAAATCGTTAGTAATTGGCTCAGGGTTCCCAGGCATCTGAGAGTGTTTGCCTGATGTCCATCGCAGTCCCTTGGGATGATGAAGTTGAGCCTTTCTGTGCCTGTGCCTCAGAGGGATGGGATCATGTTGAAGTTTTGCAGTGAACCTTTGCTTCTTGGGGTGATTACCCAGGGCAACACCAGATAATGGGACTCTCAAATACTTTCTGGTGTTCTAAAAACCAACCTATGGCTTGTAATAAGAAATCCATGGTGTTCCTTGGATCCATGTGCTCAAAGGACATGCAGACCTGGCATTTAGGGCTGTTACTCATCCTCAGCTGGCAGCAGTATGACAACAGGAGTCTAGTGCCTTCCTCATCTTCCATTTCAGATTTTGTTGTGACATTGTGTTCCCCCCCAACACTGCACAGCCCAGTGCAGCCCAGAGCAGTGCTGGCCAGCATGTTCAGAAATAGCTGCTGAGGTTGGACTGCTTTGTTTGGAGCCACCCAGCCTGAAGCTATTTTGCCATAGCTTTGACAGGTGCCCCATCCTTTTCCTCTTGTGTCACCTAACCCCTGACTTCCCTAATTCCCTGGGAAAACGCTGGTGTTGAGACCTTCTCTGGGAGTTAGCAATGCCAATCTTAGTCTCCAGCTGATAAATGTAATCATTCCCATTGCTAGCAAGGGAGAACAAGAGTCCCCAAGGATTTCCCAAAGTTTGTCAAAGACAGAAATAGAGCACTGTAATCCCAGTGCCCATGGCCTCCCTCCTGCCTGCATCTGCCCAAAATAGCCAGAAAGCACATCTGTACTTTGTGCAGCAGCTTCTGCTCTCTCCTTCTCGAGGCAAAGCAGAGATGCCAAAGCCATTACTTACATGAGTGAACTTGCCATAGTAGGGGTAATACATGAGGTCAAACGTCCCATTCCCAGGGTAGAAGTCCACTGATCTGAGATAGCTCTCGTTGCCTTTCTGTGATCAGAAAAAAAAAAGGACACACACACATGGTACACAAGATACAGCTCCCTGCAGAGCAAGGTGAAGGAGCTTTAATGCAGATGTCTCTTGCCAGCCCACGGCAGGGCTCAGCTGTGCTGCCCACAGTGTTTGCTGTGAGCCCAGCTGCTGTCCTGGTTCCAGCCAGGGCAGAGCAGAGCTATGGAAGCATGGGCAAGGGTTAGAGTTTGCTGCCTGTTGTTTTCTAGGGTATGATCCAGGAGCTGCCTGGGCAGTGGGACCCTTTCCTTCACCTTATTGCTGTTGGCTTGAAGGGTGCCCCCCAGGACTGAAGGTGCTGTGGAGAGGCTGGAGATGGATGTGAGCAGTACCTGTGTGTTCCCCCCAGCTCCAGGCTCTAGCTGGCACCCCAGCACCCAGCCCAGAGGGCCTGTTCACAGGAGCTGGGCAGAGTGCTGCCAGTCAGGCTGAACAGGAGCCAGCAGCCTTTGGAGGGTGGTGGCAAAGTGGAAAGCAGGAGAATGGTGGCTTCTGCTGCTCTCAGCAGATTGGGCCCCACTTGCACCCAGACATATGGGCAGCACTGGGTCCTGTGAGTGTTTGGGGTTAAAACAACAATAGAAAGTGGTTGGGTCCATCAGAGGGAGACACTGTGCCCATCACACTGCCCAGCACGAAGGAAAGCAGTACCTGCACTTTGCAGTCCACGCTCACAGGGACCCCAGCACCAGGGCGGTAGCCTATGATCTGCAAACACAAAAACCATCCATGCTTGTAGCAAATGCAGTGCCAAGCACGTGCTGCCACCCTTCTCCAAGGCTTAAACTTTTCTGGGTGCCAGTCACGTTGGTCAGGACAGGAGCTGTGTGTCCCTGCAGCAGGGTCTGCCACCCCACACAGTGCAACCTGCCCATGGCTGAGTGAGGGATTGGTGCCTGAGAGCAGGGGCAGAGCAGAGCACCCAGAGAGCCCAAACACCCTGAAGTAACACAGCCCCTTTCCCACACAGTTCACATCCTCTTAGGCTTATTTTCCCATCAGTGCACACTGAACCACCATGCATTATATTTCAAATTACTCAATTCTATGAAAATTCCCACTGTAAAGCGGCTGGGGTCTGGAGTGTACCCCTAAAGCTCAGTTCCTCCCAGAGAAGGGCCTGGCACAAGACCCTCTAAGCACTCGGGCCTCAGCAAATCAAATCAAGCAATTTTTGAAATGTTTCTTTTTCATGTTTTCTAATGGGTATGAGCCAGTAGGTTTGGGAATTCTAGTTCCCTTTTTCCCTGGGCCTGAGGAGCAAAGGAGTTTCAGTCCCTGCACGGTCTTTATCACACTGGGAGGCACTGAAGGAAGGAATTGAAATGAATGGCTTTCTCTGTACCCGGTTCATCTTCAGCAGGATGCAGGGCTGGCCTTTGGAGTATCCAAACGTTGGGTCCTCAATGCCAGAGCAGTTCTGCAGAACCGAGCGCTTGAACTGACAGGCCTTCTTCTCCTCACTGTCATCACCCCCTTGGATGAAGTACTGCCCTGACACACACTCGATATTCTTCTCTTCTTGAACTTTGTCATCATAAGCTGATGGGGACCAAGAGATAATGTTAAATGTTAAAATTTCCTGACACCTGCACAGACCCACCCAGAAGGGCAAAGCTCCCTCTCACAGAAGCTCCCGTGAACGTATGAGCCTCCCTTTCCAGATGGGGATCATGAGATGCCCAGGAGGACACCCCTGCACCGCACACATGTATGCATGGATGGAAACAACTCATCAACATGACTCCTGGGGTGACAAAGATCTTACCTGCTAGGAAGTGGTGCATGCTGTCCACGTATGGCTGCCACGTGTTGGGCTGAGAGACATTGAAGGCAATGGTGAACCCATTCAAGTACGGCCTGATCATCACTCCTGAAGAAGGAGATGGACCCTGATAGAGCAAATGTGGGTGGACTGGCCACAGGCTTGGGGTATGTGTTGCAGGGGCTGGTTACGTGGTGACGGGGCTTGGGGCTGGGCACCCACGTGGACACTCACCATGAGAGTGGCAGCACCAGTGCACAGATAAACTCTCTCCTTAACCTACTGATCCCTCACCTCTTTCACCCCCCAGAGAACTCCATATACAAGTCAAAATATCCCAGAAAACATAGGAGATATGGAGGGTCTCAGCAGTGCTGTAGGTTAGTGATGGGCTTGGGGTTGCACAGAGTGGCTGAAGGGTTCCCATGTTCCCAGCGGTATGGCCAGTTCCAGACGGGGATCAAGGTGAGAGGGCCTTGTGTTCCCCACCACCAGGGAAAATGCTGCATCTGACATAGGGAAAGGATTTCTGAATGTTATTTTGCCAGAACTCCCCCAAGTAATAATGTATAAAAGCTACTCTTGACTTGCATTTGATTTTGAAGACATGAGGTATAAATGGGCAGCAGCTGAAATGAATCAGCATCACCTATAAAATGCCCAAACTTGGCCATTTACCTTGAGAATAATGATAACAATAAATAGTGTAATTAGAATAACCATTAGTATAATCAGGGTGAATGCTTCCCATGCGGCTACTTAAAATGTCTGAACCCCTGCAGAGAACCTGCAGCTCTGTCGGTGCCCTGAGATAAGTGAGAACACCCTGTGTGATGGAGGGCTGGGTGACTGTGGGAGGGTACAGCTCCAGCAGGGCTTTGTCTGAGGTCCCAGCCATGCCATTTCAGTAGGACAGTGCTGGGCAAATGCCCGCAGAGGTGCCCGAGGTCGGGCTGGCTGGGCTACCTACCTGGAGGAGACACACGGTCCCGGAACCTGGGCGTGTAGGGGCTCAGCGTGAGCAGCATCACGTACACGCAAAAGGCAAACATTCCCGCCAGGCACGTGTAGAAAACTAAGTAAAACAGTAAGACCAAGCCTGCAAAAGACAGAGTCATGTTGCTGTTCAGGCAACCAGAGCACATCCCGTGGGATGTGTCCCACAGGGATGCACAGTCGTGCTCAGCACGGCATCCTCCGCAGCTCTGAGTCCATGGTGGAGGTGGGAGCTTGCACACACACCCCCTGCACACAGAACCTCGTGGGTTTAGGTGCAGGGCTCTCAGCCAGACACACTCCCTGCCCAGCCCTGGGGCTGGGGCAGCTGCTCTTGGCTCTGTACCCCTTTTGCTGCATGGCCCTTCCCAGAGCTGTGTCAGGACCAGGTCTGTGTGTCCACCTGCCTCGACTCTCTCTGACAGACGGACCCAACCTTGCCTCTTGCCTTTCCCACCCCTGCTGGCATGGTAACATGTGAGGGTACCCAGTGGCTTCAGCACCTCCAAATTCCTGATGGGCCTGTGGGGTCATGCTCATGCCCTGACTCCTGTTCCTGGCACGGCAGGGACCCCAGAGCTGGGACTGAGTGAGCAGCATCTGAACACTTGGGGCCTCTGGCACCGCTGGCTGTTTCATAGCCCAGACATTCAGGGAATGGGTTTGTTTTTCCTCTGGACCAGGCTGATGGCTGAGGATGTCTCAAGAGGCCACAGCCTATGAATAAAACCCAGCAGCTCAGAAAGCAAAGTGAAGCCCTAACCCAAACATTTCCCAGGAGAAACGTGCCGTCAGCTCGGAGGGAGCCCTGGGAACACAGATGTGCACTCCTGCCGCGCTTCTGCCGGGAACCACTGCGGGGCCATGTCCTGCTGCGGGCTGAGCCGGGGTGCATGGGGCCATCACTGCTGCTGGTGGCACAGCGGGGACAACGTCCAGCCCTGCCACAGTGATGCTGGATGGTACCTTTGCCCCAGCCTGGCAGAGCTGGAGCTGCTGCTGGGGTGCCAAGATGATGCTTGCTGGGACATCTTGCCACTAGCATTCCCGTTCTGATGTTTCCTGCAGTGCAGCAGGAAGCATTGTCACCAGCAGAAATGGGGGTGCAGCCTTTTCCGGGGCCTGGGGCCTCCAGTGATAATCCTGTGGCCCTGCATTTTGTCAGTGCAAGTCCCCTGAGACCCCAGTCCCTGGGGGACACCCTCAGAGCCAGCACAGAGAAGCACTCCCAGGCTGGGCAAATTTCCCTCTCCTCACCTATGAGATGAAAGTGGGAAAGTTCAGCTTCATTCACCCCCAAATGCTCTCACTTTAAAAGAAATTTTAATTTTCACAGTCGCTTCAATGTGTCTCTCCTGTCCCCCTGTACAGGCATGTGAGCACACTTGTGTGCACCAAGGGCACGTGTGTCCATGGGGAGTGGGATCATATGGCAGAGCACAATGATCCCAGGGTGCAGGAGGATGCTGCACCCACCCTGGGGCTGCAAATAACTGCTAGCAGCAGCCAGCACCTGGCAGAGCCTCCAGAAACACAAACCCACATCACTAAGGACTGTCACCCCCATACTGCTCCCACACTTTGGTCCGTGCCCTCCCATCCAGCAAAGGGGCAGAAGAACCGGGCTGCCTCCATGGCCAGCAAAAGGCACAAGGGAGCAAACATGGATGTCAAGGTCTGACCCAGACTCATGCTTTCAGGTTTTCAGGCTCCTCAGGTGCTGGTGGGCAGCTTCCTTTTCTCCTCCAGGCTTTGCAGGAGACCCAGAGCACTTGGCAGGGCACAGGCAGGCTGTGGGGCTTGCGGTGTGTTGCCAGTGCCAGCCAAGGGCTGCAAACACTGAGCAGCAGCCCCCAGTAGTTCACAGCCTTCCACTGTTGTGGATGTGAGAGTGACTCTGGGCTCAGGTTGGGATTTTCACTCTGCCAGGGAGCCGTGTGCTGTCGGAACAGACCTGGAAACGTGGACAGGACCACATGTGCTGTGGCACCTTGGTTTTGGACCAAGCCTGCAGCAGTGCTTGCCCCACAGCCATGGGCTGCTCTGAACTACCCAGGGCACCTCCAGTCTCAGTGATAATTTTTGAAGACCACATGGATGTGCATAAATGAGACAGGGCTCTCAGAACCCTCCCTGGCACATCCCAGCCCACTGGCTCTGACAGCACGTGTGGGCTCTGCTGTGGGCACCATGTCACACCCCAGGAAGCCATGGGGTGACAGTGACAACCAGCCCTTCCCTCCCCAGAGCCAGAGCTCACACAGGCGGGGAGGGCTGCTTGGCCCTGTGGTGTGCATCCTCCATGGAGCGCCTGCCCTACAGCTCGGGCACTTTTCCCCTACCAATCTGATGACCCCAAAGCCACCATCCCACGGGCTCCCAACTTATACAGGCAGGAGCTGGGTTTCTGGCAGCAGCAGGGGTGCATGGCTGTAGCAGTCTGACCTCCAGCCCTCACGCTTGCTCAGGCTCTAAATTTCTTTCCAGGACATGGTCTGGGCAGCCCAAAATCTTTGCTTTCACATCCTCAATCAATGTTAATGTCTAGAGCAAGGGTAACTTTTCCATGGTCTTCTGCTTGTCCTCCTCCTCACTAGTTCTTTATTGCACTGCTTAGAAACATTTACACTAAAAAAATGGACAGGGGTGGCCAGTCCAAACTATCAAGGGCATTCACAGGCAAGTGAATCTGTTGTGAAGCAGAAAAGGCAACAACCCCCAAAAGTGGGGCTTGAACAAGGACCTACCCCAGCTCTTGGCCGTTCTCCCCAGGCATGTTCTCTCCTCCGGGTTCCACAGGAATATCTTCATCTCCCCAGCCAGGTCTGCCCATGTTTTGCTCCCCATCTCTGCCTTGGTCTCGTCCTTCCCTCTGTCAGGATCCTGGACCTTCTCCTCATGCTTATTTTCCTGGAAGAGTTACAGAACACAACCCCCACAGGCAAGCTGAACATCTCATTGGCCAAAAATAAATGCAAAAGCACTTAATAGCTGGAAATGTTTCAAATTTCCATTTTCCCATCATCACTCTTGAGTTAAAGAGAGGCAGTTTTGGCTGTTCTAACTTAAGATCGCTTACAACCCAGCACCCATTTTTCCATGACATGTACATCACTGCCATCACACTGGGTGCTGTCTCCTTGTCTTGGCATTTACAGACACTCATCTTTTTCCACCTGCGTGGACATGACCAAAGAAAACCTGTGATCTGGGAGGGTCAAGACTGTTCCCACGCTTCTGCAACATCTCTGAGCTCAAGTGCACATTTTCTGTGCTAGCACAGATGATAGCAGGCAGCAGTATATAAGAGGTCATCCAGTTTGTTTTTCTTGGCTTGTGAGCAAGTGCTTAGTCTTTGGAGAAATCCCTCTGTTGTTATATTTCAATTACACCAAGTTCCAAGGACAAGCATTTCCCCAAGTTGCAAGAGTTCGTATTTTGCCTTGGTGGTGAAAACTTGTTTGTCCAGAACTCAGGAACACAAATGTCTCTGAACCTGTGCCTGGCCAGGAGTTGCTTGAGACACAACTGTCCTTAATTCTCCTTGAACCTGGGCAGGTTCTGTGTCTCCAAAGCAGGCAGTGAGGTGGGAGAGGGTGCCGACCTAGCTTTCAGCTCAGGTCAGGGCTGGGCCAGGCTCTGCTGGGGAGGATGCTACTGAGATCTGGATGGGTCCATCACCTCCCCACATTTAGTGCAGATGCTGCTGTGGGGCTCAGCTGGCCCCAGCTGGGTCAGAGCCATGCTCCTGCACCTGGGGCACGGTCCCTGAGGCTGCTGTGCCTGCTCTGAGCGTGGATCCACAGCAGCTGCGCTGGCAGGATCGCCCATGTCTGCCCTGAGGGCCATGGAAACCTGCTCGCTGCGGGCACCTGTTGGAGCCAGGACTGACAAACAAGACATTTGCACCCCGTGGGTTGCCCCGGGGGAGCTGAGAAGTGGCCCACAGCTTGGCAGAAAGCCTGGCTTGGAAACACCTTTGAATCGGGAGTGTGGGGATTAAACTCTGCTCAGACACAAAAATACTGCAGAACAGTGAGAATGGGGGGAGAGTTCTGACTCCAAAGCCTGCATGTGCCCCTTGGGGAGCCTGGTCAGACCCAGGGGGGCTGTAAACCATCAGCATCCCACTAACTGCCCTGATGGGCTGTGGCTAAAGCTCCGGTGGGGCTCTTTTGGGAGCACGCCTCCGTCAGAGCGCTGCAGCCGGCAAAGTGCCCACGGCTGCCCGTACAGCCAAGGCAAAGCTTGGCCCAGGTCCTGCACCCCAGGCTGGAGCCCTTCCCGAGCCAGCTCCTGCACGGCCAGAGGTACAGGGTACACGTGGTACAGGATGATGGAAACAGAGGATCTGTGTGGGGCAGCCAGACAGGATGGGATGGCCCCACTGCCTCACAGGTGTCTCTTAGCCAGGGATCTAGGTCAGGTCTGGAATGAAACACTGCCCAGGTGGTTTATCTTTGCAGCCCAGGACAGAGATGGTCTTGAAGCACTCCTTTTCATATAGACAAGGTGCAGAAGGAGCAGCAAGAGCTGGAGTAGGTATGTGCTGGGGCAGGGAGAAGACACAGCCACAGCAGGATGTGTTGGAACACTGACATCCCTGGGCTGTGTGAGCCATGAGAGCAGGGGATGCAAAGCTGGGGTTCATCCCTGGTGAGATCCTTCTGTGCTGCCAGTGGTGGTTGCCCTGGGGGAGGCTAGAGGCTGTCCCTTATCCTCACCCTGGGCCAGGTCAGCTTTCAGTGGTAGATTCCTCCTGCTGAAGTCACCATGCCCAGGTGTCCCCATCCCTCCTAGTTCCCCTCACCATCCAGGACCATTAGCCAGACCTGCTGCTGTCCTTTCCCCTCCCAATAAAGTGCTTTGCTGAGGGGACAAAGCAGCGTTTCCTAAAGCAAAGTAGTTATATTTATCAGCTAGGAAGCAGGTCCTTGCAGCAGCTCCCACCTCACCTCTTGGAAGGTGGCCAGCAGCCCCCAAAACACTCACCACCTCCTGGCTGGGGTTCCTGTCCTGGCCCTCCATGCCCCTGGTGCTGGTGTTCCTGTCCATCCCTGTGTGGGAAATGCAGAGAAACATGAGTGTTAGCACAGCAGCACCAGCCCCGTTGTGGGTGCCATGGCACTCCAGCTCTCAGGGATCCACAGGCACCGTTCCCTCCTCAGCACAGCCCCCCAGCCCCTCAGCAACCCCCAAAAACACAGCTGTGCCAAGACCTCTGCCTGTCTGTGGGGAACCACACTGCTTCCCCTCCCTACCCTGCAAAGCTCGGCATTGAGGAGTGGATCGAAAAGTAATGTGCCTTCCCAAGAGGGGCGAGTTCAACGCAACAGGATCCCATCCTGAGTCCTCTGGCATCTGGTGCCCTTTGCAACACCCTCACTGCATCCTGCCTCATGCCTGGGCCCCCATCACTGCCCCATCACAGCTTCCCCTACATGGGGAAGCCAGGCTCTTCACCCCCAGGAGACCATGTAGTTGTTAATAAACATTAGCAAATCTCTAGGGTTTCCAATGGCCTTATGTTCATCAATGTGTGCTTGTCAGTCACAGTGGGCCACGTTAGTGCTTGCAAGATCTCTTTTGCAGTGAAGGGATAGTGTGAGGGGCTGGTCTATATTTACCCCTTCAAATAAAGACAGAAGCCAGGAGTTCACAGCATTGGCTTCCTCGACCTGGCTTAAAGAGCTGGCCACAGCCAACCAGACAAAATCCAGAGGGACACCTTGCTGTGACATCCAGCAGACCGGGGTTGGGGGGGGTGTTAGATTTTTCTCCCCTTCAGTGAATTACAGGCACGAGATGATGCATTGGGGCACAGGGTGCATGCTGGAGCCCTGCTGCTGGAACAGCTCCAGCAGTGTGATGGCAGTGCATGAGGGCTGCCCGTCCCTGGTTGTGCCCCACACAGCTCTCAAGGAACAGTGGGGCTCATTTTACACGTCTGTCCCATCAGGACCTTGGCAGCTCCTTCCCTTGGCACCTTTCCCATGGAACCGGTGACCCTTCCCTTCACAAGAGAGCCAGGCCTTGTTCAACAGTGGGGAAAGGTTGTCTTGCCCAGGCTGGGGCTTTGCCCAGAGACACAAGGACATCTGTCCCAGGCTCCTGCAGGGCTGCACGATGCCATCCAAGCAGGCAAAGCACCACTTCTCCCTTTTCTCCCCTGAGCGTGGCTGAAAGCCACTCACCGGCTGTGCTAATAATTGGGCGCAGCAGGAAACAAAGAGGTCTGGCAGCTGCCCTGGTCTGTGCGGAGTTGGCCGGGGCTGGCACGCTCCTGCTGGGTCTGCAGGCAGGGCTGGCTCGGTACCGGTGCCGGTACAGCCAGCCCAGGGCCAGGAGGGCGTGCAGGCAGCTGTGCTCACAGCTGGATCTGCTGGCCAAGCTGGTGCCTTGGGGCAAGAGTTGCCTTCCTGAAGCTCGAGAGCTGGGATGGGACACAGGGATTTAGCATGGCCTGGGCAATTGTAGGGCACCAACAACTCCCTGGGGGCACACACCCCCTGTCCCAGCACTTGTGCTGCTGCTCAGCCTGGCCCTGGCACGAAGCAGAGGAGGGAACTGAGACCTGTCTCCTCCATCACTGGCACAGAGGGGACCAGTGCCAGGCCCCCTGTCCAGTGAGACACAGGCAGTGAGCTCAAGGTTCCTCTAGTTTATCTGAGGTGAATAACTGCTGTTTTCTCTGGAGGTGATGTGTTCTTTGCCATTAATTGATCCGGGCATTTGTAACTTGTCTCTTGCACTGCTGTCAGTGTACGCTTTCCCTTCTCTCCTGGGAGAAGGGGGTCATTAGGCTTTCATCCAGTAAAAGTGAGGGGGTTTTGGTGTGTGTTTTTTTTTTTTTTCAAGCAGAGATAGGATTAGTTTCTTTTAACTTGATGAAATAAGCTTGAAATAATTATATGATTTATACTTAGCACCTCTCAGCCCAGGGCATTAAAGTGATTTACAAGCAATTATGAAGCCTGCTGGGAAGATGCTTTTATCCCCATTTTACAGATAGAATGTGAAAAACAGAGGTTAAGGGCCTGTCCTGACTCCTTGGGCAGAGACACAGGGAGATGGCAGGGGATTGTTGTCTCCATGGGACAGGGCATGGGCAGCAACAGGCATCGCCACCAGAGCAGAGGTCTCAGAGCACCGAGAAATAAAACACTGGTGGCCGTGGCAGGGTGGCTGCCCAGGACTGTCACCCACACTGCAGGGAGGAGGGAGATGGGGAGGACGGGGTAAGAGAGAGGGGTTTGGCGAAGGACAGAATGCCCCGGAGCAGCAGGGCTGGAGGTGGGGTGGGCGCTGCTGAGGGCGAAGGGGCTGGAGAAAGATGGGGAGAGGCAACAGCAGCGAGGTGGGGAACCCCTCTGGCCGGGCTGCCGGAGATGGGGCAGGGGCTCTGTCCCCTCCCGGAGATGGGGCAGGGGCTCTGTCCCCTCCCGGAGGTGGGGCAGGGGCTCTGTCCCCTCCCGGCGATGGGGCAGGAGCTCTGTCCCCTCCCGGCGATGGGGCAGGGGCTCTGTCCCCTCCCGGAGGTGGGGCAGGGGCTCGGTCCCCTCCCGGCGATGGGGCAGGAGCTCTGTCCCCTCCCGGCGATGGGGCAGGGGCTCTGTCCCCTCCCGGAGGTGGGGCAGGGGCTCTGTCCCCTCCCGGCGATGGGGCAGGGGCTCTGTCTCCCCTTCCCCAAGCCCCCTGGGGCACGGTCACTCCGCTGTTTCCAGCGGGGCGGCCCCGGCCGTGGGCAGTGATTTGGGATCGGTGCGGGACGGGTCTGATCGGATCGGGTCGGGTCTGATCGGGCTGGTTCGGATAAGATCGGGTCGGGTCGGATCGGATCGGATAAGATCGGATCGGATCGGGCAGGTTCGGATAAGATCGGGTCGGGTCGGATCGGATCGGATAAGATCGGATCGGATCGGGCCGGTTCGGATAAGATCGGGTTGGATCGGGCCGGTGGGTCGGGCC
>JAWWTY010000138.1:9321525-9353671 GCA_035222235.1 Margarornis squamiger | reverse complement strand
CCCCCCCCCCCCCCAGTGCGCCGGCGCGGCCGGGGCCGGGGCTGTGCCCGCCGCCGTGGCCCGTCGGGCTGCGGCGGGAGCGGCACCGGCAGCGGCACCGGCAGCGGCACCACCGGCACCGTCAGCATGCGGCAGTCCCTGACTCAGCAGCGCCCGGGCGGCGTGGCCCTGCCCGACTCCGTGGGTGAGTGCCGGTCCGTGCGGGGTGGGGGGTCCGCGGGGACCCCGCAGCGGCCGGGCCGGGCCGGGCCATTCCCGCACGGGGCTCGGGCCGGGTGTCACCGCGGGGCTCGGGCCGGGTGTCACCGCGGGGCTCGGGCCGGGTGTCACCGCAGCCCCCGCCGCGTCCTTGGGGGCGGCCGCTGGCCGCTGTCCCCTCATCCCGGCCGCTGTCCCCCCATCCCGGCCGCGCTGTCCCCTCATCCCGGCCGCTGTCCCCCCATCCCGGCCGCTGTCCCCTCATCCCGGCCGCTGTCCCCTCATCCCGGCCGCTGTCCCCTCATCCCGGCCGCTGTCCCCACACCCTGGCGCTCCCGGGGTCACGGCTCCCCCGGATCCCAGGGCTGGAGCACAGGGAGAGGGGCAGGGAAGAGGGAGGCTCGGTGCCATCTGCCCCACCGCGGCTCTCTCGGGGAGAGGTTGAAGCAGGCGGCTTCTCCTCCTCCCCTGGGCTGCTTTGCGTTTATTCTTCGCTTTCTGGCTTTCCCCCCTCAAAGAACAAGATGGAGAAGTCGGTTCTGGTTTTGTGCCATCTTGTCTATTTTGTTCTAATTATCAGGGAAAAACGGAAGTAAATCAAGGGCAGTACAAAGATATGCATGATTGCAAACTTTTAAAGTAATCTGCAAAAACCTGCTACAACCTTGCCTTTAGAGTGCACTTATATATGGCAATGATAATAAGAGAATGTTTCTGATGCCTAAAATTATCTTTCTAAAACCAGTCCACATTTGGAGTGCCATTTTAGCAAAAGCAATACCCAGGCTATGGATAGCATTAATTTCTTTACGTGTCCCTCCCAGAGTTAAACAGTGTTTCAGACCACCTTGTGTACTCACACTGTGGTGAGCACTGCGAGTTTTGAGGTGTCTAATTGGGATGAATCACTGAGGAAAGGCTTTTGCCCTCTCTTAAAAGCAGGGATAAAAAAGCTGTCATAGCTCCACTTCTGGTATAGAGCTATACCAAGCTCAGGAGCAAAGAGGAGAATTTTCTGATGGGGAATACTTTCAGCAAAAATTAATGTTTAGGGAGAGGATTTTGCCAGGGCAGCCCTTCAGCAGCTGTCAACAGAGATACTGAGTCCATGTATGCTGAAGCAGCTGCAGGCAGCCTTACAGAGGTACAAAACCACTTTCTCTACACACATATAGCAAAATGTGTTTTCAGAGAAAGAGCAAATGTAATTAGTGTCCCGGTACAGAGCTGAAGTGGAGGTAATCACATTATCTCTTCAGTTTCGCATCTCTCTTCAATATCAAGTTAAAGGATTATGGTTTTGTCAGAACTTGAAATAAAAGCTTTTTTTTTTATTATTATTATTTACTCTTATGACGAATATTGAAAAGCTTTCAGAAATTTTCCAGTTGGAAACCTTTTGTTTCTCTTCTCTATTGCATTTTGATATGTGCCAGTCCTGAGCTGGGAAACAATGTAGAAACGAAGAGTGGAAAACATGATGGTGCCCAAACAAGTTCGGAATCCATAAACAGTGTTTCAAGCTGCTTCTTTTAGATTGTTCTTCTGCAGAAATGCCATTGAAAAATACTCTGGGTTTGAGACAAATGGCACGTTTTGGAGATGTTTTCATGGTAACTTTTTGCAGCATCTGTGATGGCAGTGCAGGAGCACCGGTTTGTGCTCGCGTGCCCACTCGGCCGTGCTCTGCAGGGTGGTTTTGCAGGGCACACAAACATCTGCACCCCCACACAGCCCAACCGTGCACAGTTTGATCTGTGTAAGGAACATATGGCTGGGTTTATTTACCCACTGCTCATTTGCCAGCCAAACTGTAGCAGTAAACAGAAGTTTGGTAGTCATGTGGTACTAAGATGGGTTCATTCCTTCTCTCCTTTCAGAACTAATCTGTGTAAGAAGCGGCAATTTTTATCGAGATTCTAAAGTTTTGTTCAGCTAAATTCTGGTCCCAGTGCTGTGGAATTCAAAGACGTTTGTGGGACACTTGCATTTAAATGCTTACATTGGAACTGGAGTATGGCACAAGTGATAGTATTTGAGAGGCAATACGTACATAAAGGCTTAATATCTTGTTGAATATTGAATGATTTAGAAGACTAAATTTTATATTGTTAACTTATTTGGCAAATTTAGGAAAACAAAAAGAATAACCCCAAATGCAACCAGCAGCAAACAGTTGGGTAGCTTTATCTCCAGACTGTAAAAGCATGGTGTGAAAAACTAAGAATCATTGATGAAAGATCCACCCTGCATCTTAAGGTTCTTTAGTAGGGCTTTTTGTGTGTGTTTGTTTGTTTGAAAATAGTAATCATATAGTTATTTATTCCAGCTAAGGACTAACTAGTTGTCAGGCTCCCTGCTCTCCGAAGCAGTGATGTCCCACTGGTGCAGTCAGAGCTGTGCTCTGGGACATGTGCAGATTTGTGGGTGGAGAGCTTTCCAGAGACACTGGTCAGTCAGAAAGGATGGTGCTTTTCTTTATAAACCTATCGTGCCTTTCATTTAAGGGACCCTGCAGGGAGCAGAGAGGTTGGACTAGACCTCCAGTGGTTCTTTCCAGCCTTACCCATTCTGTGATCAACTTGTGTTGGGCTTTTAAGCCCCAGCTTAGGACTTGTCTGTGATTTCAAGCTTTTCTGGTCGGTGTGGATGAAATGATCCAGCCCCATGCCATGGCAGCCATGCCAGTCCAGAGCATGGAGAGGGAGCACTCCTGCCAGCAGCACGGCTGGTGGGTCAGGCTGGAGTGGGTTTGGAGGAGCAATGGGGAGCTGCTGCACTTTTCCCTGAGGAGAGCTGTCCCTGCGGAGGAAAGGAGATAATTTCTACCAGTGTGTGTCCATATAGCTGCATTGGTGTAGCTGTTAGGGTGAAAAGATCTCTCCATCTGCTCTGCAGATATGCCCAACCCTACAGAAGGGCCTGTAGGTACCTGAGGTGTATCTCTCTGAGACAGAAACTGCCCAGCAAGGGCTGGTGTGCTCCTCTTTCTGGAGAATTTGGACAAGGAGGTTGTGTTTGGCTTGGCCAAGTCTTTCCTCATGGGCTTTCTGCAAGTGTTTTATCTCACCATGTGCAGGCTGTCAGGGAGCCCCTGAACACCTCACATGGGGATTCCCAAGATGGTTTGCTTTAGAGAATATACTCAGCAATGGTGAAAGCAGCTCCTTGCCCTTGGGACACGTTCCTGCCCTTCTCCAAAACAATCTGAGAAGTGCTGGGAGCATGCACATGGCTTGGGAGCCTCTCAGGTGGGAAATACCTTTACTTGCTCCCTGGGCATGTTGGAGAGCCCCAGGCTGTGGGGATGGGATCCAGGATAGGCCCAGCAGGTGCTCTTGCAGGTGCTGGCTTATGTCTATGAAATATATGAAATAGGATCAAAAGGATTGTGCTACAAAGTGATACAAAGATGGCAGAGCACACACTGAGCTCTAAAACTTAAAGATGTTGCTAAGTGTAATGTCGGAGCCAGTTTTCCTCTTGGCTGGTGGAACCACTCTTTTATATTTATGTTCATTTGGGAGATCTATAAATATATAAAAGAAAAAAAGCTCATCAGCAGGCAGCTGTAGATGAGTTTTACTAATCCACAAATTCATTATTCAAGCATCTAAAAATACTTGGTCCTTGCTGAAAGTAGGGGATGATACTACAGAAGAGGGAGAAGTGGCTGTTACTGGTGATGTCTCATTTGCATGGAAAATTGTGGATGCCTTATGATTACAGCCAAGATTTCCCCCCTTCAAACAAGCAGCATACAGTGTGGTTATTTAGCTTGATGTAAGCAGACAGATCAGAAAATATATAAATGCCTAATGGGAATATTTCTCATTAGCTCAACTGCCCCAGGCCAGAGGGGCTGGGAGACTCTGATGTATCTAAATGAGCTTTGCAGAGTTACAGTTCTTAAGGCTGTCTTCATCTGCGTCAGAGCAATGATAAGTAAATGTGGATTCAGATGCCCTAGTAACGCTTGATAAAGCATGTTAGTGAAGGTGAAAAGTGACAGCCAAACCCAAAAATATTCTCAAGTTAGAAGAAAGGAAATTCACTGTGATGTGGTTGGCGGTGGGAGGAGAAATTTGTGGTGTTGTGACTGTCCCCAGATGGAATCAGCAAATTCTGTTGTGTGTGTATGTGTTTTTAGGGTCGTTCAATAGAAGAAAAAGAAATTCCCTCTACGTAACTGTGACTCTCCTCATTGTGTCAGTATTAATTCTAACGGTGGGCCTAGCTGCTACAACAAGAACCCAAAATGTGACTGTTGGAGGTTATTACCCAGGGGTTATTGTAAGTATAGAACTCCTAGGTAGGTCTAGAAAACTTATTGCCTACAAAGTCCCTTGTAATGCTGCAAATGTTGTAAAGGGTGATCTTGTCCTGAATATTTTGCTCAGCTACTTCATTGCCATTTGATTTATTTGTTTTATTATTATTTTGCACCTGCTGCTCATTCCCATGCAAAAATCCCATCCAAGTGTCAGCTTCCTCTGAGCTTAGGTAATAGCATGCTTTTGAGCTGATAGTGTGACAGGTAAATAGGTTTTATTTCAGCAGAAGCAACCTTAGAACTTCTTTGTTTACATAGATCACATTAAGCCCAGGCAGAAGTAAGGGAAAGAAGGACCACAAGTGCCAAAACCAGTTGAGAGAACAGGTCTTGGAATACTGTTCATGTGACTTGTGGTCATAAAGTTCACTTGCAGAAGTGTTTAACAGTTTGGAGTCCCTGGATGCGGAGCTGTGGCAGCTTGCCAGGGGAGCATGTACATCAAAGCCACGAGCACATCAATTTCTTCTTTTTGGTTATCAACAACTGAAAATGGGAAAGGACAATTTTGTAGCTTCAAAGGGCTTAATTTAGAGAAGACCACTGATGTCCAGCCTGTCTGCTATTAGATCTATATCCTCCTGCAGAAGCATAAGGGGCAAGTACATCACGCCCCTCCTGGCATGAACAGAGGTCTAACACAAGCTGGAAAGCAAGTCCTGGGCTTTTCGTGTGCATGTCTGAGATATGCTCAAAAAGAAGCACTGAACTGCAGTCAAATTGGGTGCCTTAGCAGACTGAGTGTGACTAGTAGCCCCATTTGGAGGTTTCTGGTGTAACAGCTGTGGAGTGCTGCACATTTGATTTGGAGCCTTGAAACCAGTCCAGATAACTAGATGGAGGCTTGTTCTTACCTTATTGCTGTTTGATTTATTTGCCATGCATTGCTGATCTCAGGGAGCTTTATACTTCTCTGTGACCAAGTTCTTCTGTAAGATTACATAATTTATATGACTGAAGAAAGTCCCTTTACAGCCCTTAGTGTGGAAGATTGTTACAGATTTTGTTGGGCCTCTTCAGTTTAGGTTTTCTGGTTTCTGCATTTAGGCCTGATCTTTTTTAAAGAGAAATATAGAAGGAAGGTGTTGAAGAAGGTTTCAAACGCTCCACACTTAGCCTACACTCTGTCAGCCTGAGTTGAACCTCGTGCTTCAGAGCAGGTCCTGCACACTGATGCAGATGGGTTGAGTCTGTTGCTCACATCCCCTTGACATCTCCCGTGCTATTTATGGACTGGGAACGTCAGCATCACTAACGCTTTTTTAAGGCTTAGTCTACTCAAGGAATTAATGAATTCCTGGACTTGGGAAGGGCGTTGAGTTATTTTATTCAGAGGCACCCTGGCAATTTGTGTTTGCCACCCAAGTCCCCCTCTCAGTTCATTAATCTGCTGTGTGGAAATGTGTGATGACCTCACCTTTCTCCCTCTCCCAGGAAAACATTTCAGTGTGTTTCTGGATGCTTCAGCAGGTGCTTAAAATAGCCCATGTTTCATAACAAGCTGGGATTACTCCCTTTGCTGGGAAAAAGGGCTTGCTGTGGTGCATGAGTGCTCGGTGAGCTGTCCCCAAGCAGGTGACTTCCACAGCCCTGAAGAAGTAGCTCCCTGCAGCTCTTGTTATCCAGAACCTCACACTGTTAGGCCTGCAGGCATCTCCATCAGGGATCCTGTGCACTGTTAGTGGTACATCACTGTTGGTCATACCCTGAGTACCCTGTGTTGGTAAGTACGGTAAGGAAAAGATAGAGCCAGAAGTCTCTTTGTGATTGGGTGACTTCTCAGTGTGTGGACCAGTTCCATGGTTGGAATCATCTTATGGGACATAGAATCACAGAATATGCTGAGTTGGAAAGGAACATCGAGTCCAACTCCTGGCCCTGTGCAAGGATCAGACCATGAGCCTGAGAGCATTATCCAAATGCTTCTTGAACTCAGACATCAGATGTCTCATCACTGCTATGCCTAATGCACCGTTCTTTGCTCCCTCAACTTTTGTTCCTTGGGCAAACACCTCTTGTGCGAGGAGGAGGCATGCAAAGAAGTGACTGCCTAATGCAGGGGATTACTGTCTACCCAGGCCGCTTCTTCCAAGGAGGGACAGAACTGGGTACTGGAGACCATCCACACATGAGTGGGATTTTGTTTGCTTGGGTTTTATGAGCATTTGACATCAGTTTTTTTCCAAAACACCTCAGTTGTTCATTGATACAACTGGAGAAGCTGAAGCAGAGGGTGCAGTGACATGTCCTGTAGACAGGCTGCCTTCGTCCTCCTTCATGACCACCCACACCTTCATGACTACATCAGTTAACACCCTGGCTGTGTCTCTGTGGGCAGTGTCCTGACCTGTGCCTGGATGACTCACCTGGGCTAGGGAAGCCTGGGGTATAACAGTGATGCTCAGCAGATGAGAGTAATGATCAGGTGCAGAGGGCAAGCACCCTTGTGAAGTGAGACTGAGATACTTGTGTTTTCCCCACGTTATAACAGCTTGCAGAGTCTGTGTAGATGACTGACCTCTCTTAAGCTTTCACTGGCAAACCTCTTCTGTAATGGTTCCTTGCCAAGGATGTTGGCTTCGGGCTGGAAAAGCGCATTCATTTTGTGTCCTGTCCTCCTTTCAGACAGACATCCCAGGGGATCCCATCCACCAGCAAATGATGCAATTGATGCAGATTACTAAGATCACTCTGTCCCATCCATAGAAGAATGAGTAGTTTTTCAATTAATGCAATGAGAATTCCTGTCAGTGAGAATCCATTTACTTACTTGGTCTTCACCTGTTGGATGTACAGACTTGCTCTAGTTTCTTCTTTTTGAATCATCTTAGATTATCTGAAGTATTTCACCTTTTGATTTGAGGCTGCTCTGAAAGACCACATGGATGTTTCTCTTATGGATAAAGCTCATAGGACACAAAACATTTTTCTTGAGTATTTGCCTTAGGTGTGTGTTGCCACACAAGTTCCTTCTGGTAAACACGATCAGGCTGAAAATCATGCCTGGATCCACATCACTGTTAATGCTAAGTTTTGTCTTTGGAACTGAGCTATAAATCTCCTGTTACTTGAGGAAGGTGGGAATTATTGCTTGCCCAAGCAATACTAAACCCAAAAGCTCTAGCAAATCAGTTTGGACCAGTTCAACAGTGGGTCCTGCCCTGCCTGTCTGCCACTCCAGTGTTAAGCAGCCCCTGGCTTCCCTGCTGTGCTTCCCACCATGGTAGTTTGTCCCTGATGTGGTGACAACGGTCTCCAAGATCTCTGAGTGCAAGGCAGGCAGGAGGGAAGCAGCAGCTGATCAGCTGCTCTGCTTTAATCCCTGCTGTTTGAGCCAGCTGCCCTCCCTGCCCGCGGCACTGCACCAAAGGTTACTGGGATTAAGCAGGGCAGGGGAAGATTTAAGCCCAACTTTTCATCACATTTTTGTCTGCTAATCTTTGCGCATGCCTCTGCCTGTTAGTACTATATTTATTAAACCTTTGTTTTCTCTTCCTGGATCTTAAAATGTTGATTCCAGGTTAGATAGCTCATTGTTGAGTCACTGCAGTTTGTCTCATACTTTATTCTGCTTCCTGAGGAGTTGGCCAGTTATTGGGTATTCTTAACCAGATCTTCACTGCCCCTTGGTATGTTGTCTGGATTTGCACCTGTTTCATGTGACAGGTCCAACTGCAGGACTGTTCCAGCATTTCTCATTTTGCCGACCCACAGAAGTGGAGTTGGATATGCTCTAGACCAACCAAAGACCTTTCTCTGCATAACACAGAAGTGCTTCTGCATCTCCCCTCATTGTCTGTGGTTGCTCCTTGAAGTGCCTGTTTCTGGCCTGGCTGAGGGGTGCTCTGTCCTAGAAACTTCTATTTAGTGTAGCTAAATAGCTTGAGGCTGTGGAGAAAGGAGGTGGAAAATCACACTCCTGGCTGACTTCATTGAGCTGAAATAAGTGTTGGCAGTTATGGCAGCAAGAAAAGATGCTTTTGCTGCAGTAGCTTATTCTGTTGTCTGGGTTGGTGTTAGCTCTTTTGGTAGAAGACCCTGGTTGATGAATCCTCACCTCTGGAAATGAGGAATATTAGGAGAAGGCAGAAAACTGCTAAGTCTTCCAAAGTATAAATCTCCCTTATTTTATGCTTCACATCAAGAAAGTCTCTGAGTTAAAAACTGAGGTGATTGCTCACAGGCTCAGTGATGCTACAGAAGTCTGGTCCTGCAAGGTGTTAGTGCTGTGGTCCTGCAAGGTTTGCATCTGGAGACTCCTGAGTGTCGATAGGGTTGTTCCAAGACAGCAATGCATATCCTCATCCACCAGCCATTTCTCAGCATCACTGGGGCGGGGATGGAATTCAGAGCTCATCCTTTTGGTTTCTGCACACGCTTTTAGTGCCATATGTGGGATACACCTGATAGTTCCTGCTAGTGAGACTCCACTGATTCCCTGCTGAGGAAGAATGCTCACACATCCGCAGTATGTTCTTTTGCTGCTTCTGGATTTGATTGTGTCCTGTGTGTATGTAAAATAGGTTGGCTGTCATTCTGATCTAACAATACATTGTCTTTCAGCTTGGTTTTGGGTCGTTTCTTGGAATAATCGGATCAAACTTGATAGAAAACAAAAGGCAAATGGTAAGTTCTTTATAAAAACTTCTCTAAAAAAGTGACAGTTACTCAAGTATTGTATGTAAAGAGTATTACTGATTTTCCTAACTCTTACAGGGTAGTATTGCATACCTCTTGAAAACCAGAGATGGTTTCTGGCAGCCCAGGAGAACAAGGCTGTTAACCCTGATATTTTTAATTTTAAAAAAATGCTCGAGGAAGCACAAAGTGACTATACACAGTCTCATTGAACTTGGTGGGATTTTTTTTAAAGAGCTTGAAATTGAGCATTTGGAATTTTCAGGATAGTCAGTGCTTCACAAACTCATGCCCAGTGGCTTTTCTTTTGAGCTGTCACAGTATGTGATACATAATATGGTAAATAAGATAAAAATAATATGCTTATTTTAAACCTTCTAAAATAAATACTTAGAGGCCCAGGACTCTGGAAAAATTGCTTTTGACCACTTTCTATTCTAAGCAAAGATTAGAGAAGATCAAGCAGCTGGTGTAACAGCCAGTCTGGAGGTGAAAGCCCTTAGAGAGCCCAGCAGAAAGTCCTTCCTGAGGATAGGAGTGCTCAGAGCTGTCTGCTCTACAAATGTCTACAGCATAAGTCACTTGAGATATCATCATGGCAAAAAGCACAAAGGAGATCGGTGTAACTGAAAAGCAGCCAATCTCTCCAGCATTGCTGATTAACACGCCTATTGCTGGTTCTTGTTTCCAAACACCTCTTCCAGTAAGAAGGAAAACCAAGAAACCTTGCATGCTGTAGAGCAGCAGCTGGGGACCTTAGAGATGCAGGAGGCACTGGCTAGACCAGATGTGCAGCCCACAGTGCTCTCAGGTTCCCTCCTCATGCTACAAGGAGGGTTTTGTATGCTGGGGCTGGGAACAATGTTCAGAAGAGAGCAGATGGGCTATGAACATGCAGGTAGCACAGACCAGGAGAGATGATCACAACTGAGCTTTTGCTGGGTCGGAAGTCTCTCTCTGCAGTGGGGATGGAGCTGGCCCAGATTACCCCTGTTGGTAAGCACTGGACAATTGGCTTGCCGGAGGACACTTGCGGACTTGGCTGGGTCTCTGATGGCATCTTGCATACGCTGTTTCACAAACCCCACGTCTTGCTGCTCATGCCTAGAGGTAGGGGCTGTAGTGCTTGGAGATGTCAGTAACAGGGCTTTAGGTAGGGGGAAGACTTCAGGGAGAATTTAGCAAAAGGTCTGGGTAGAGAAAGATCAATAGAAGTTGGTACCTGATGCGGTCCTGGCAGGCTCTGGAGCTCAGTCTTTCCAAGCCCGTTTTCAATGCGTGCCATACATGGCTGGCCAGAGGTAGGATATGGTGGAGGAGCAGTCCACCTCCTGGAGCAACCTGTGGGCAGACCTGTCTCCTGCCTGTGCAGGTCTCTCCCAGGAGAGCAGCTGAAATCCCCCTCCCCAGTGATTGCCCCATGCTCTGTCAGCAAGATCCCTCCAGCCTTCCTGGTAATGAGTTTGCAGAGGGCTGAGGGAGATCGTGCTGTCCCTGCAGCCTGTCCCACTGGGCTGCTGCTGCTGCTTCTGCTGGGATGGAGCTGCCTCTGGGAGGGGGCTCGGGGATCAGATTAGCAGAGCGTGCTGCTGACCAAGGCTAAGGCATGTTGGCCCAGCTGCAGAGGGAAATGGGAGAAATTCCTGCCTGTCCAAATCCAGAGGCTGGGCTGTGCTGCTGTAGGCTTTGCTTTACAAATAGTGGGCTCCCTGCAGAGCTGGAGGGAGAGGGGTGAGGCGGACCCTGCAGGAGAGGACATCTGCCTTTCCCACAGTCAGACAGGGTGCAGGGGAGGTGAGTTTCCCAGTGGATATTTTTTGTTGTTTTCACCCTGTCTCTGCAAGAGCAACATGTCCTGTTCTTTCTGTCCTAGCAGGGTTTCGGCCTCTTGCTGATCATGTATTAGCAGCATGTCAGTGTCTGGCTGAGCAATGACCATGTTGTGCCAGTCTTGGACTCTTCACAGGTGTGCCCACGAATGACAGCGTGGCTGTGGCTAGACTGTGGTTATTCTGAAGAGCCCTGGGTAGCCTGTGTTTGTTTTTTTTCATCTCTCTATCATTTTGTGTCCTAAAAAGCACACACGACCCAGCTTTGCAGGGATTGCATCACTGCTGCCTTGGCTGGCAGCGAGCGTGTCTCCGCTCTGACCGCAGAGAGGACACGCAGTAGCTGTCCTTTATTGTCCCTGTGCTTTAGTCACACCTCCTCCTTGCCCAGGAGCCCTTTACAGTGGCAGCTTTGTCCGTTACATGTTTCATAATGCCACTGGCAGTGCAGGATTTATTTTTTTTTATCTTCTGTGAACTTCCCCAGTGTCCTAGTTTGCTAAAAGGCAGCCTGGGTCTGGCTTGTTACGCAGCTGATGGCAGAAAAAGCTAAAAGCAACTTCTGCAGCTGTGTTCTTGTGCATGTTTCTGTCCATAAGGTGACTGGGGAATGTGAGGAGTCAAGCGAGACAGTGTGGCTGATGGGGAGAGCTAACATGAAGCAGCACTCACTCATTACTTCTCTCCAGCCTCCTGACAGGAATAGACCTCTCTGTTTTTTCCCACCCAAGCATATTGACTTCTATGCCATGCATCCATGATTCCCACTTGTCCAAGGAAGGGAGAGCTTTCATCCCCCCAGGGAGGCCGAGCTGCCTGGCTGTGCTGCAGGCAGTTCTGACCACAGCCCAGCTGTCCACTCAGCAGTCAGAGGTTTACTTGCCTTTACGTACCTTATCCGTGCCGTGGAAAATGAGAACCAACAGCTTCATAGCCCATGAGTGGCTGTACTGTTGCCTAAAGGAACCTCAGGACACTCCTGCTTTGTGGTTCCTGCACTGTCTGAACCCAGTTTGTCGTTTCTTGTCGAAATTCTACTCATTGTGGCTGGCTTCATCAGGAGCTGGATGAGTGAAGACCAATCAGTAACATCATACAGCTCTTGAGAGGGAGTTCTGCTTGCTACAGTAACAGCATTATCAACCCCAAATCAAAAATCCTGGTGGCAAGTTGAAAACTGAGAATTTTTAAATTAATTTGTGTATTTCTATTTACTGTTTGATTTTTCTTTATCATAAGCTCTCAGGGTTTGGTTTTCAGGGTTGCTTTCTCCAGCTGAGAGAGAGAAGAAACTGTGTAAATAAAGTGAGCAAACCCATTTCTAGCATTAGATCCTTATCTCCTGGTAGGGCTGTTAGGAAAGTAGCATAATTAACCTTGTATTTATTTTAAACAACAATATTAGCAGCTCCTATTTGCAAGCAGAGATGACTGACAAATACCCTAATTGTATATATTTAGTGTTTGGCTCACTTCCCATCTCCATGGCTTGTGCTAGTTAGGGAAAATATCCTTTTGCATGTATGTAGGAAAAAAAGGACAGTACAGAGAAAAAGTAAACTTCGTACAAAATAACCTAAGCCATAAACTCCATTTCTTTCACAGAGACTGTGAAAAGTCTGCACTTTCTCACCTTACATGATATCACTGGTTTGGTAGTGAAACAGTGTGATCTGTAATGGGTAATGTGAGTTGGGATCCAGAGATGGAGGTGGTGAGGCTGAGTGGAGAGGAAATGCAGGTGTTTACAGCTGACAGAAACAGGGTCCCAGTGTAGGATCTGATCTTGGAAAACTTGTCACCTGCTGCCATCTGCAAGTAGTTTGTGGCACAGCATCTAATATTCCAGTAACAGCTTGTTAGTAGTGACTGTGACATATTCGTATGGTTACTGGGATAATTTCACAGTCTGCTCCATCTACTGCTGCAGGTTTTATGTCTATGTCTTGAATACTTGCCTCATCTAGAAAACCATTTTATTTTTTCTCATTTTGAAACTAACTGAGGTAAGTAATTGCACAGGGACCATTTCCATTGTCCCAAGCAAGCCCTCCTGCATCTCCACTCGTTGCTCAAGCTGACCTGCTCTGCACACAGAGGTTGCTTGAGGAAGCTCTGTTTTCGTGTAGGGAGATCTAGGTAAAACCAGTGTGATTAACCTCAGCATTCTGAGATAATTTAAAAATATGCATAGGATCCATCTGTATTGTGTGAGGGAAGAGTTACAGACAGCAGTAGCCAGAAGAGGAGGTCTATCCTCAGCCTAAGTTTAGCCTTTTGGAGTCATGGAAGAACCTGCATTACTGTCTCAAGTCCCCAGAGAACCAGCCTGCACAGTGCTGCTACTCCAGCTGCTTTGCTGGAGCAGACACACATCCCACTGCCTTTAGTGAGACCAGTCTGTGCAGCCCAGGCAAACATTTGGGTCATTGATTGCTTGAGGGCTTATTGACTGTGGTTTACATATCCTTGTGGAGAGGGCACAAATCACTTGGTTGTGGAGAGGCAGATGATACTTTGCTTTGTTTTCCTTTCTCAGCTGGTTGCATCGATCGTCTTCATCAGCTTTGGTGTCATTGCTGCCTTCTGCTGTGCCATAGTAGACGGTGTCTTTGCTGCCAGACACATAGTAAGTCTTTCCAGGAAAACCTCCTGCAATGCTTTTACCTTGGGAAAACAATTGATGGGTCTGCAGTCCTGTATTGGGAACATCAAATACATGTCATGTGCTGAATGCTTATGTTTTAAAACATAAGCTTTAGAAAAATGTGGGTTTTTTAAAAAAATATTTTAAAATTAGCTAAAAGAATGAAGATCTTGAAAATTTCTTTGTGTATGCTTTATGTGTTTACTGAGTCTCACAACTCTTAAGATGTAATGTGAATTACAACCATTGCCAAGGGACAAAATATGACCAGTAACATCTATTTTGTTTCAAATGTAGGCAGAGGCAATTCTTAATGCAGTCAACCACTGGATGTTGTTGTAGAATGAAGCAATTTGATACAAAGCTCATTAAAGCATTACAGTATAAACAAAAAACATTTGTTCTCATTTCCATTTGGTAACTTAAAAAAATGATGAGTTACTGCTGTCATGACCAATCCCTAGTACAGTGGCAAGTGTAAAAGTTTCAGTTATTGGTATAGAAATGAAAAAACACTATTCCATTTCAGCTTTTTAATTGAAATTTATAATTGCAAACTTCTCCCAGCTGGCCCTGGGAATGTCTGTGTGTCTGAGGAGGCTCTGGTTTCTGCTTCTTGATGAATGGACTGGCTTTTGGCCTCACTTCACTACCTGACAGTCCAAAATGTCACTGTCTTGCTGGAGATGTGCTCCCTTGCCTGCTGCTGCCACTGCCCTGCCACCCCGAGCTCAGGGTTAGGCAGCCAGAGAGCCAGTCTGACTGATCCTGGGAAGGGCTTGCTGACGTGGATACACCTCCAGTGTTGCTTTCCCTGAGGTTTTGTCCTGGAGACCGATCTACCCCAAAAGGAGGCATTAATGCATGTTTGTTTGCAGGCTGAGCCGTTGGTAATCCTCCAGAGCTTTCCCACAAGTCACTGAAGAGTCCAGGAAAGATAAATTGGCCAACAGTTAATTGGAGAAATTGTTATGAGTCAGTATGAAGCACCCTCAGAAACATGTCAGGCAGCTCTGGCATGCGTGGGGGGGGATGAGGAATAAATCCTTCAGAATGGTCACCATCACCCAAATGAGCCCAGCTTAAGAGCCTGCTCCTCCTGTGCTAGCTGTAATGAATACATCCCTCCAAGGACCAGGGTAAACCATCACCCAGGGCTCGGCAGGGGGGGCTGCCATCGCTGGGATGTTGAAAAACAGTCACTTGCCTCAAGGTTCTGGTGTGAGAGCAGGGTCTCTAATTTTCTGAATTTCCCCAGACCCTTTAGGTGGGTTTTTTTGTTTTGCTGCAATACTAATCCTGCTGCCTCTCCTCCTCCAGGACCTGAGGCCGCTGTATGCAGGGCGATGTCAGTACTACTCCAAGAGCACAACCCCACCAGAGGTGAGAGCAGGTTTGATTGTGCTGTCTCTGTGAAGGGGCAGCTTCATGGTGCAGGGGGAGGAACCTGCTGCCAGGCGGCTGCTCCGGTGTCCTGGAGGTCTGAAAAGTGAGGAGGGGGTGGGAGGCTGGGCCAGGGCTGAGAGCAGGGTGCTGGGAGGACTCAGGAGGTGAATTACTCCACGCTTGGTACTGCCTCATTAGTGAAGGAGCAGGTGGAGAGGAGGGGATAGGAAAGTACAGCAGTTTCTCTACATCTTGAGCTGTGCATTCCTTACAGAAGCAGCATGGTGGGTTAAGAGTTCAGACAGCAGTAATTTCTGTGGGTGTGAGCAACACGTACCAGCCTCTGTACCTCCGCTATTGTATTCTCCAAAGGGAAGTCTCTTGGGGATGGATGATCCTGCCACATACTGATAGCACGTATGGACATCTTTGTCTGCCTTTACTGTGCACTGACTGGCTCTCAGAGATTTCCTTACAATTTCCTAATTAGTTTTGAATAACCACTATATTCCAAATTAGAATGCCTGCTTGAGGTGCAAAGTTAAGTACTATCCAGCAGCATTGGTGAGGTCCACACTCTTTTCAGGCCAAAGCCTGTCCACGTGAGCTGGGGTGTTACCACCTGCAGGCAAACAATTAACCACTTCGGTAAGTTATGCACCAATATGGAAGTCTTGCTCTCAGTTTGTATCATACTATTGACAGCTCTTTGCTGTGAGTTGCCATGTGGTGGGGTGTGTTAGTTCAGCAAGGTCTTGGCTGGTTTTAAGAGTTGCAAAACCCCCTTCCTGTGCAGGCATATGCTTATCTGTGAGTCCCCCACAGGGAAAGGAAACGCTGGTTTGTTCTAGTCTAGCGTATCTTTATTCCAGTAACCGTGGACTTTGTAGAAGCAAGATAAGGAAAGAAAAATCTGCCCGGGGCTAATCTGGAGATCAGTGCAAAATCTACATTTAGAGCAAGCCAAGTAGCAGCAGAAACTCTGTTTGGATATTGTGTCCTTATGTGCTTTATGTATTTTTTTTCTGTATTCCCACAGGCGATCTGTCACCCACAACGCCGTGCCCCCTGCACACCAAAAATAAAAACCAATACCTGCTTCTGCTGTGACCTGTACAACTGTGGGAAGTAAGCCAAAAATGCCATTCCTGGCCGTGGGAAGGGCGAGCAGGTGTCTGGCTTGCAGGTGTCTGAAGGGCCAGGATAGTACCGGTTAATGGCAGTTGTTGTGGGAAGGGATCTTAAGCTGTGGTTACCAGCCACAAGGAGCCCCAGACAAAAGCTAACCAAATAAAGGGGTGTGTGAAGTACACCAAAGCTATCCCAGCTATGGGTGAGCGTGCTCTGGGCCAGCCCAGCTGGAGAAATGGAAAGGACAGGAGTTTCCATTACTTTCATGCTTGGTGTCCTCCTCAGTTTTTCCCCCTATCGAGTGTCCCTTGTCATAACACCTTCCTTCTCTGTTGGCACTGCTTGTTCACTGGGGTTTATTTTGTTTTAGAAGATTATGGATGTAAAAACTGCGACATTGTTCTTCCTCATCTTGTCGCTGTTTCATTCCCCAGCCTGCTAACAGGGAGGAATGTTCACAGGCTGGTGTTCATAAACCTCTCTGCCCAGAGACTCTCTCATGGTCACACGGAGCTGGAAGGTGAAGCAGCACTTTGCAATGATGAGTCAGAAGGTGGTTACCGATCGAGAGCCACTGCAGCGTGATCACACAGCTAGATTGGGCTACTGTGCTTAAGCCAGCTTAGTATACAGTATTTGTATCTGCTTATATGATGTGGAGTATCTAATGTGTGTCAGCAAGCAATTAATAAATTGATTTTTTTAGTGCTCGCTCTTGCCTAGGGCTGTTTCAGGCTTAGCATTTCTCACAGTACTTAGTTGGGCTGGCCCCCATTTAAATCATTGACTGTGGTGAAGGAAGATCAAAAGCTGCTGTTGGGAGAGGGTGGGTGGTTCCCTGTGCTGGGAAACGTGATCCCTGGTCTTTGTAGGACTTTGTGTGTGTGAAAGCCACTGCTTAGGGGTGAAGCTCACGCCTTCCTTTGGCAGTTCACAGAACACAATCCCTTTTTACTGGCTGAAGAAAGTGAAACACATAGAAGTGATTGGAACAGAAAAGCTTGAAACTTTCCTGCATTTATTTTTCTTCTGTTTTGGTTTTTTTTTTTGCTCCAGTCGGGCTGGTTCAGGGTCCTGCTTCAGACCCATACTCCCCTCTCTGATATGAGATACCAGTTGTTACCATCCTAATTTTGCTTTGTACCATAAAAATATCCTGCTCTGAGAAGGTGCTGATTCTTTTGGGATCTCATTAAGGCATGGACACTCAAGACTGGTATGGAAAAAGTGACGGCAGTCTTGCATTCTTCCTGATTTCCAGCTGTGGCAGCATGGGATGAGCCCCTTCCCATTGATAAGTACATGCTGTACTCCTCTGAACAATGCAGAATGTTCTTGTTGGTTCACCAAGGCTCACTGAGAGCTCAGCACTCTCACACATCTCCATAGAAACGAGCTCTTGCAAGCAGCACACACAGGTTATATTGTTGGAGGTGATCGCTGTGTGTGTTCGAGTCACACAGAGGTCATGGCAGCCAATGTGCAGGTTTTTGTGACATGTCATTATGCTCTGTCTCGATTCTGCTTGAAATCCCTGTCTCCTTGTTGCAATGTCTCCTGCAGTCTTCTGCTGTCATCATGCAGGAAGGTCTTGGATGACACAACCATGGGATCCAGCAGGCTTTATCCCCAGTCCCTCGGTAGTAAGGTCCAGGCTATCAATGCGTTGCAGAAGTGCTTAGGTTCTGTGATGTGTGGTGCAGTTTCTTATCATTATTTTTTTTCACCCAATCTAGCAGAGTAGAGATTTCTGGAGGCTACTATGAATACATTGATGTCAGCAGCTGCCAGGACATCATCCACCTTTACCACTTGCTCTGGTCAGCAACAATTCTGAACATAGTGGGGCTATTCCTGGGGATCATTACAGCAGCAATCCTTGGAGGCTTTAAAGACATGGTAAGAGGGTATCAATTTCTGTACATCAAAGAAAAAATCAGGCAGTTTGCCTTTTAGAATAATCATGAGAACAGCTATTGGCATTTCAATGCAAATGATCTATGCATCACTGCAATCAGGGTGAAAAGGAGGGCAGGAAATAACTTCGAGGAGAAAGTGGAAGTGATTCACTTTTCTGATCTTGTGTCACTGCCTGAGCACAGTTAGAAAATATGAACAGAACTGGGAGATGGTATTTTCAACAGGAACGTTCTCAGGGCAGTTGGCAATACCAGGATGAATAAAAATAATCACTTTCTTAAAAATTGATCTCCCTTTTCATAGCATTCACGTTCTACAAGGAAATGTGTGGTGGTTGCTCATGAATTGTTGATTTTACAGTATTAGTAGGGTTCTGAGCTTTACAGACTTTTTAAGCAGCTGTGTTGGGCTGAACCTTTCCATCTAGTTTCTTCATGGTGTGGAATCTGAGAGGGTGAATTGTGGATCAAACCCAAAATTTAGATAATGGAAAAAACGCTGTTCTAACAGTGTGAGCTTTGAAATGTCCTCACTTAACCAGGCTACCTTCCATACAGTTCTGTTCTGAACAGCACAAATCAGTGGGGAGAACTGAAAATTCAACAAGTACACTTGGGTTTTTTTCAGTCTCTTGTGACTCATTTGGAATAATACAAAATGAGACACACAGAAAAGAG
Source organism: Margarornis squamiger (assembly GCA_035222235.1). Lineage (NCBI taxonomy): Eukaryota > Metazoa > Chordata > Aves > Passeriformes > Furnariidae > Margarornis > Margarornis squamiger. The sequence continues at coordinate 9,334,912 of JAWWTY010000138.1, read as the reverse complement.
TGTTTGTTGTCCTGACTATACATATTTCTTACAAAGAGATCTTGGGCCCTGTGCTAAGGGTGCCTTATTTCAGAACTCTGAACTCTTTTCAGACTCACCAGGATCTTCCCAAATAAAACAGGAGACACATTCCCAGCTGTACATCATAGCCCTTTGAGATTTGATCCACACCAGAGAGCCTCTAAACCTCTGCAAAAAAAGTGTATAGAAGTGTCTGTGAACAGCAGTATAAGAGGAGTTCAAATATCTCAAAATGCACTGAGTAACAGAGTAATTGGAATTAATGGATCATTTCTCCTGCTTGTGAAGATGCAGATCTGTTTTGTCTGAGTACTGGTGTGCACTGGGCTATTACCAGCTTGTTCTGTGGAATCTGAGAGGAAGCACTGAGTGGCTGAGGAATGAAGTGACCTCGGGGTTTAGCTGCTGCCTGAGAGGGGGCCAGATTGCCAATTGCTAATTCAACACAGTTGAGGTCTAAAGACACACAGTGCTCCTGTAAATCATTTCTGCTTTCACTCAGCTGTCAGCTTCCCATGACTTGGTTAGTAGACTGAAATTCTCTTCTTTTTGTTTTGACAGACTCCTTCCCTCCCTACGCTGAACTGTACGGTTGAAAATGCACACCCTTCAGTGTCCTACTACTCAAGGCCACAAGTGACATCTTACAACACCTACTACCACAGCACTCCTCACCTGCCTCCCTACTCTGCATATGACTTTCAGGTGGGGAATGTTACAGGATGTTTCCTTGTTTAGCAGCAAGGTTAAATCCAGCCAGTCCTGCAGGACTCTGGAGGCCTGTCGTCCTGTCATTCACACAGTTTAATTTTCTTGTTCCTGCAGAAAATACCAAATCTTTCCTGTGAGGCATTGTCCTTGGTAGTGTTCTCTCTTACTGAGGCAGTGTTTTCCTGAAAGCTGTCTTTGAAGTGAAGGTAACACTTCAGAAGCTGCTGCCTGCCTCACCCATGGCTCACTAGTAGAGGCCACATTAAAAGTAGGCATTGCCTCTAGCACTGCAGTGTTCCAAGGAGAGAGGCAAAGCCAGGTGTTCAGGTGCTAGATTTTATTGGACCAACTGCTGTGTCTGAGAGAAACAGGTGAGCAACTGGGAACAAACTGTTTGAGGTCCTGAAAACACATGATGCCTGGAAAGCTATTGTGTAGTGTGTTTTTTCTACATGCTTGAGCTGGTCTAAGAGCAGTCCCTGCAAACATCTCCTCTGTAATGCATCCTGTCCTCTTTGAGTCGTGGAGCTGTGCTGTTGGAAATGGTGCTTCCATGTGAACCTTGCTGTCAACATCAACTTGTTGAAGCAGATGAGGACATTTCCTCCTCAGCTCTTCGGTCAGGTGGTTGTTACCACAGTGGCAATGATAACACATCATATGTTTTCTTTGCAACCATCAGGGCTGGAGACTTTTTTATTAACAGAAGCTTAAGGTTGTGGACATCAGCTAAGGTGTGCTCTGTGATAGCTGTCACCTCCCATCAGAGCCATGCAGTAGAGGTAACATGAATCTAAACCTTTCTGGTTTTACTGCTAGTGCCACTGGACAACACTGCTGTCAGGGCTTCCTAGATATACTTGAATTAACACTTACATCACAATTTCTAGGATTTATTTATACAGATTTGTGACTCTTTTGAGATTAATGAAACCTGGGACAGTCACTGACATTGTATGACTTACAAAAATGCCAGCCTTTGTGAATGCCAAACCAAGCTCTGTTAAAAAATCTTCTCAGCTTCTCAGCAGTTCTGAGTGCTGTCTGACTCAGGGTTTGTCAGTACAGCAGCCCCAGTACCTGCAAAGAGCTCAGCTTTTCCTGCTTTTTAACTGGAAGTACTGCTGGGCTCTGCTAACACTTAGAGCTCAGCTGGATGGATCAAAGTCTCTGGGTCTCAATGCTCTGAGCACAGGTGTTGGCTTAGGAGTCAGCACAAAAGCTGGGCATAAGTTCAGGTAATCTAAATTTAATATAGTCAAGTCTCTCTTTCAGATGCAATTCCAAGTCTGCACTTTGTGTATCTTCCAGGGAATTTGGGGGGCCTGCATGAGAGCATTAGCTGAGCCTCTGGCTATGGAGACTCTTGCCTTGAACCCTGCTCTGCTCCAAGCGCTGACTATTCCACCCTAACACCTCCTCCCCTGCCATCCTACAGTGCACGGAGCAAGCCCAGCCTTGCTTCTCAAATGCCTTTCAAAAGGTGCACTCCTTCTGGTACACGAGTGTCTCCCACTCCTCCCACACATCTTTCACAGGAAAAAAACGACCCTCCAGAACTTCTAAGGAAGCCTGTGCCCCTGCAAGAGCCTGGCTTTCACGCACATCTCTAAAATGGCAGACGCAGCTCTCTGGCTTTTGTAAGAGCTGGTGGGTGTTGCAGCAGCCACCGCTTGTGCCATGGCTAATGACACTCCACCCAGCTCTTCTGCATGCTCCTCCAGTGCTGAGGAAGGCAGCAGGCCTTTGCAGTGGGCCATGACAGGAGCTGGGCAGTAAGAAAACGTCCTGGTGGAAGCAGCATCAATATCTTACTCCCCACTGTATTCTTGGTTGAGGGCAATTGGGTGAGAAAGTCAGTCCTGCAGCATTTTGACTTCCACAGGCCCTGAGCCACGTTTGGCTCTGACAGGGGAGCGCAGGCAAGCGTTGGCCTTCTCTGCCTTTCCCCGCTGTTGAAGGAGGAATTAGTGCTATCTTCCCATGGGCACTCCCATGCCCCTGGCAGCACAGTGCAAATCCTCCTCACCTTTGGGCTTAGGCCAGGCACATTTGGGATTCCAGCCCATGCCCACAGCTGGAGGGTGGTGAAGGGGGTTGTGGTGCCTGGGCTCTGCCCCAGTGTGCTGGTGGTGCGTCCCAGCACCATCAAACACTGTTCCCTCTCCGGGTGGCCTGTTCAGGTGGGCCAGGTGGCCAACAGCAGCATAGGGGAGTCACAGCTCTCTGTGACAAGCCCACAGCAGCCAGAGTTGTCGTGGTTTAACCTCAGCCAGCTGGGCCCCACACAGACACTTGTTCACTCCCCCACAGTGGGATTGGGGACAGAATCAAAAGGGTTATAGTGAGAAAATTTGTGGGTTGAAATAAAGATATTTAATAGGTAAAGCAAAGGCCATGTGCACAAGCAAAGCAAAAGGGCATATGGACTGGGATATCCCTTGGGTAAGTTGGGATCAGCTGTCTCAGCTGTGTCCCCTCCCAGCTCCCTGTGCCTCCCCAGTGTCCTCGCTGGTAGGGTGGGGTGAGGTGAGGAGCAGAAAAGCCCTTGGCTCTGGGTAAGCTGCTGTGATAAGGGAAACGTCCCTGAATTATCAGCACTGTTTCCAGCACAAATCCAATCCACAGCCCCCTGCCAGCTGCTGTGAAGAAAATTAATTATTTTGCAGCCAAAACCAGCACAGGAGCAAATGGAAGTAGCTGAATTATTCGTATGTACGTGTTTTGCAGCCGTGAACCTTGAAATGTTAATTTTGAACTGCTTGGTAATCAAGTATCGCTTTGCTGAGGTCCTTGACACTGTGGTTACATTACACCATTCTTGCTGTCCCTGCAGCATTCCAGCGTGTTTCCAGCCTCCACTCCTTCTGGCCTCTCGGATGACCCCCAGTCCATGTCGCCATCTCCCAGCTATATGTGGGCCTCCAATGCGCCGCCTCGGTACTCGCCACCGTATTTTCCACCTTTTGAAAAGCCACCACCTTACACACCGTAAAGAATGTGGGAAAGAAGACAAAAATACTTGCCATTGAAATAATTGTGAACATTTTGTATTTATATTTTACTGTGGGAGGCACCGGGAGGATAGATGCAGAAGATAATTGCAAATACAAATATTAGATTGGACTGTTCTTTCTTGCGAGGCTTATTTCAGAAGTTTAACGATGGCCTGTGATGGAGGGGACAGACTGCTGATGTTTTAAAGTGTTGGTGAGTAGCAGGTGACCTAAATTTCAGCCTCTTTGGTTCATGTAGTCCTTAATTTTTAATAAAGTGATCCAGCACAGATGACCAACTCTGGTCTGCCTTACTCCATCTTGTGCCAAGCTGAAGTAAGGGTAGCCAAGATCAATAGTAGTCAGAGACTATCAATCTGTTTAAGGTGAGAGTGCTTGCAAACAGCGTAAATTGATGCTGGTTTTGTTTGGCCTTCAGGCTGCAGTTGCTGGGATTTTGGGCAGGAGGGCACAGGACCTGGCTCACATCACTTGTTGGTGATAGCCTACACAGTGGAAAAATCTTGGGAGAACTGCAGCAGCGTCTCAAACTTCAACCCTACTGAAAAGAGATAACATCATAGGATAGTCTCCTATATGTAGCAAAATAATTGGAATATTGCTTTTTTGAGGGGGAGAGAGGGAAGCTTTAGTAGGCAAGCTGGCTTTATTTCAGGATGCTTCTTAAGATAGAAGGTGAAATGGAGTTGTCTCTCTGAATGAATTCTGTGTAAGTAAAGCTGAAGTCAAACAGTCTGGGTGGTTGCACTGCCTGAATCACCCTTGTATTCCTATAAAGAGCATCAGGAGCTGTCCACAAGTCACCGAAACAGTGCAGTGAAAACATTAATTTATTTATTTCCCTTTTGTTTGGTTGGGATTTTTTTTTTAAGCTTGTACTTTAAACTTTTTTAATGGACTGAGTTGGCACCCTGAATAAGCACTGTTTTTGTAGCTGCATTATGGGCTGCACATAAGGAATATCCACTACTAGTTCTCCAAGATGTAAGTCTCACATGGTAAAATTCATCACCCTGTAATATAGGATGAAACAGAGGAATTTGCAATTACTGTTGTGACTTTCATTTAATCTTCAGCTGGTGACTGTGCTGATTGATCTAGACTCCAGCAGATTTTGCATGCATCCTGCATAACAAAAAAAGGTCAGCTTTGATATGTGACACACTGACCTGTAAAGTGTGGTTCTACTCCAGGAAGTGATTTCAGATGACAGCATTCAAATCTGAGCTGCTCAACCTCAGTGTTCTCAGCTGCTTACTTCAGGGACAAAAATAAGGTATTGACATTCTACTCCTTATTTCCTAAAGATTTAATTTCCTTGGCATCAGTTTGTTGACTAATCCTCAGTTGCCTACCTTTACTTGCAACTGATACAGACAAAAAGGCTCCTAAAAGTTAAATCTGGCTATCAGAATCGAAAAGTGGAATACATGCTAGTGGGGTGGGGAAAAATCCATTTGGATTTTAAACTGTGGCATCTACTTTTAATCAATAAAAAAATAAAATCAATTAAAATGCTGTCAACATGGAAAACAAACACTGAAGTCTCTGATCTCACTTTTCAAAGTACACCCACACTTTATAATGCTGTTTTTAATCCTATGCATTTGCAAAGCCTTTAGGCTAGACTGTGTGTTAACCTTATCATTTCCACTGTCAAATACTAATCAGTGTGTTAGTTCGTTAAAGGATAATATTGTTTATCCAGAAGCAAGTGTAACTTTTCTCCAGTAAGAAGGGAAACTAAACAGCTGGAGAAAGGAATACAACTCATGGGATTTAAAGCAGTAGTGTATGCAAAACATATCCTGATTATTTTGTTTTACTAGAGATCGTTGAAGTGCAGCTCCTATAAATTTGTGTACTGAAAATAAATTTATATACTAGGGCATCCTCCACTTTATATTACATTTTACTGAATTAAATCTTGATAAAGAGATCATGGGCAATTTCAAAACAGACAGTACTTCCCTTGATAAAACTCCCCACAAAACTAGAATCAGAAGGGCACATTAATTTCAGAAAACATTTTATTGCTGTATCTTTGAAATAAAAGCTAACAGTCCTGTGTCACTTCTGACAAACACTCTACCATTTGTGCCTGTCAACTAAAGAGGGCTAGAAGGACTAGGGGACACCACAGGACAGGACTGAAACTCCTGAGGGGAACATAACTTACTGGCAGAGAAACAATTAGGAAATGATTGGGTTTGAGTTGAAAAATATTAAACTTAGGAAATACACAAATTCTCATTTTTTCTAAGGAATATTTAAGCAAAAATTACATTGCTGCTTTAAATTCACTATAAAAGGACAAGTCCATCTTCACATTCAAAAAAATTACTGGTGGGATTTTCTGTTGAATTACCTGTTTCCTTCTGCTTGAGTAAAACTAAGCGTTTAATGTAACTGCAACATTCTGCACTGTACTCATAATTTCTTATGAGAATGTCAAGATTGTGGCTCATATGTACCCTTTTATTACTTTACCAAAGTTAAATAAAATTGTGTGACTTTTGTAAACATTTATAATGCATTTTACATTTTAGCAACTTTCCTGTCTTACAAACATCTTTAATGAAAAATTCCAGTATAATTGCATCACAAATAAAAAATTAAAAAAAAAAAAATCAAAGAAAAGCTCAACAAACAAAAAAAGCCCACCTCTATTTGCTGTATTGGAAATGTGTTTCTACCAGGTTTAGCCAAAGACACCTTTTTTAAGTTCTGTTTTTGAAAGCCCCAGATGTCGCCACACTTTGTGATTCTGCAGTTCTACCCACTTAACGTGGTGCCCTGAGCTCAAGCACTGTAAAGTCATTATTGCTGATTTTTTGCTTTAACACACAGATGAATAATGCAGCCAGTGGAGTCTCGGTGTCTCCTTTACTCACTTTGGGCCTAATTCTGTCCTGATGATGTCAGCTGCTCCTTGATGTTAGCAGAGCGAGGTGGAAGCCCTATGCCAAGGAGATAAAAGCAGCCAAGACATCATTTGCTATGTTACTTAGTAAATTGCATTCCTGACCTGTAGTGGTAAGTCTGCACAAAGTAACTGATCACACCTCCATGTTAGCCACGGGTCACCAGCAATGGAACCCGGATGAATGGTGGCCAGTCAGTGGCTGGGGAGAAGAGAAGCCCAAACCATGAGTGAGCTGGAAGGCATTGGCACTGGTCACTAGGTAGGCTGTTCTTCATTTTCAGCTCATTTGCAATGACAACAGCAGTTGGTGTTCCATAGCAGCTCTGCCTGTTCTGAGAGTTTGTGTCTATCACAAGGTTCGGCTCACAACACACTGGAGTTGTTCAGCTGATTTGCTTTCTTGGAAAAGGTTCAACAAAAAACAAAACTCAGGCCCAAAAAACTGCCCCCCACGGGTTCCATGCTATTCCCAAAGACCTGGAAAAGGATGCTACAAACTGCTGGTAATCAAACTTGTTAAGACTGTAAAAGCTGAGTTGCAATTAAAAAGAAACATGCTACACACGTCTTTAGAATTTAAGTTTTTTATTTTTGCCATAGAAAGCTCTAAGAACTAATATCAAGTATTGATTAATGAAAAGTAGAACACAACTTTAAAAAGTAGAACACAACTTTAAAAAGTATGTTAAGGAAAGACTGTACAACTATATACATCACAGATCGGGGAAAACCAAGAAATGTTTTCACATTTAACATTTCCTAGGTAAGAGCTGTAGAATTCAGAGTTCCATGTATATAGTTGTCAGCTTCTGCATCTTTTTATAAGCTGCATGCCTTAACAGTACAAAATAAATAAGCAGTCAATGTTATTTGTTAAACAAATATTTGTTTAGGTCATATAGTGGAATGTTAGGTACTAATCCCCAAAGAAACCAGACAGTGAGGATGCAGCCACCATTACCATATTCTGCAGCAGGTCCATTAATGGTTTTATATGCATATAAATGACTAAGATTTGCTACCACAGTCTGTTGAAATTTTTAATTTCTATATAAATGCTTTGTCAGAATCAACCTTTTTCTTCCATTACCCCAAAGCCAATTTCTTAATATTTACATGAGTTTTCTCATTAACTGGAAGCTAAATGCTTACAAACAAACCCACAAATATTTAAGTGCAATAGCCAGAAATCTAAATACAAAAGCTCATGGCCCCATAACAAGTTTTAGAAGAATGGATCTAACGTGTTTCCAAACCAATAAATACTGGAAGCAAAATAAAAAAAATGCTTTACATGACCTCTGGACTTTGGGTATCAAAAATCACTTCCAAGGAAAACTGAAGACCCTGAGACACATGCAAGCACGAGTCTTCTAGCAAAAATAGTTACAAAGCCCTAATTTTCCAGTTTTCCTCCAAAAAGAGACCTTTAGTAGGCACAGTTTAAGGTTTTAAATATACCAGCAGCAAATAGTGATAGCCATTATGTTTAATTCTGCACACTTTGCAATGTATGCTTATTTCCAGATCCCTGTATGGGCCATAAGTCTGGGACTTGATGGTCCCTGGGGGTCCTTTCCACTGCAAAATATTGTGTGATTAAACATGTGTCATGTCAATAACAAAAATAACATTTTATTTGTCTCCTCGAAGGTCAGAAGTCCCATCACAGCACCAGCCAGCTATGGCAGAGCTGCCTGTGCCAACACAGGCAATCCATACTCATGTTGCATAAGGATTATGTTTGACTGCTGAAATGCCACCTCAGACAACACCCCACCTGAAACACTTAAGAGTATGCCCCATTATACTCTAAGGGGTCTGCAATATGATCTGGAAATCATCAGTATACCATGTTCTTGGCCAACAAAAGTGTTGAGCGTTACTTGCATAAGGTAAACAAATCATTGCTCACATGGATTTCTGGTATCCTTTTTTGTAGCTCGAGTTATATTTGAACCATTTACCATTCAAGTGCCTTTCTGTCTAGAGTCCTGTGTCTAAAACCTTAACTTTGAAAGCCATAGGATCAAGATGCTTTCTTAAAACATGAAAAAGAAAAACCTCTAACTGCAATTTAAGCAATGAAAGGTTACAATAACTAACTAGTACTATGCACAAGTCTTTCTCAGTCATCTCTAGAACCTGAGCAGTTTTCATATTACCATTTACAAAAATTCAACAAGTCACTAAATCTGAAATGCTAAACTATGACTCAGTAAAGTTTTTCTCAGATCCACCATTTCCTGACCAAGTTGGACATCTAATTAATCTTCTAAGAGCTTAAAAATGTACCAATTGCAAGGAGAATAAGGACAACATAGTAAACCCAAACCTGAAAACAGATGACAAGTAGACAACCATAGGGCAATTATACTTCGGATTATGGTAAAGAAAGGGTATTTTTTGATTGTTGGGTTAGTCCTCATGCTTCCACAGTCTATAAATGGAGGAGAAAAAAATCCAAACCCCTGCTTCATTTGAAGATCTACACAAACAGGCACACAAGATCCTCAGACTCTCAGTGCTAAACCAATAAAGCACTTACATGACTTAATAGTTTCGAGAAGCCTTCCGCTAAAACAACAAAAAGTATGACTTTTATCATAATTTTTAAAATTCCAGACTGAAGCCCTTCTTCTTGAAGAGCTAAAAAAGGAATATCACTTTATATCAAAATAACTACTGGCATTTTTTCCAGCAGTAAGAAAACCTAACATTATTCCTCAAGCTTTAAGAAGGTAAAATTATCTCCTTTGTAAGTGCTCTAAGCTTCTTCACTTCGTTGAGCTTTGTGGGTTTTGGATTTTTTTCCATTGCAGAACGAGTAAAATATAATGGTCCAGGCACTGAATACTCTGCTCACCATACTGCCAAGTGTAAGTAGTTTGTTCAAGTTAGCCCTAAATGAGTATCTCTCGTTGACAAGACTATTTGCATGAAGACAGATGTTTCATAATGTTTATAAAAGCAGAACTAAGATGCTAGCTCAAAAATACACTACTCCAGTGCAGAAGTAGATAATGTATTTTGGCCCCTTGCAGTAATGAATTGTTCACAAATGCGAGGTGTGGGATTATTGTTTTTAAACAGTTCCACAACCGAGAGACTACGAATTAAAAAATTTCCTGTTTTCTTGGTTAACATCTAAACAGAATTTAGCATTAAAGTGCTAACATGAAAGGAGGAGTTTACATAGTAAGTATGGGTACAGGAAATAGTTCAATTATTTTAGAAACATCTCTAGCTCTTTAGAAGAGATTGTACCTTTTCCAGCTACAAATCCTCATGTTTTGATCAAATTTAACATACTGTAAAACACTGCCAGCTCCTTAGAAATGTCTTACTCTCTGTTCAGGTTAATTTTGAGATTAATTGCTTCCACAAATCACTGCAGTTAATGTGATCCAGCTAAGTGCTATCATTTTGGTGACTTCATAGAACAAGTTAGCTTGTTTTAACTTTAACCTTTGATTTTACAGCTATTTTAACAGTTCAGTTAAAACAGCTGCAATATTTCCGCACTGAATCCTTTTCCTTAATGCATTTCAGTAAGATTCTGGTATTACAAACTCAAATTCAGTACTTCCCTCTGACGGATTCTGTTTAAACATTGTTTCATTCCCCTGCGGAACGAAAATGTCATCCCAGGTAATTTGTTTTGCTGAAGAGTCAGATGTTGCTCCTTCAGTGCCATCCTTCCCTGAGCCAACGTGACAGACAATGCCACCCTCGCCTATGATGGGGATGCTGCTCGGGCGGTCAGTAATGTAGGCGTACTGCCTGATCCGCAGGGACCTGCAGGGGTGCAGGCGGTACAGCTTGGTGTCTCCGGAAGGGTCTTGGCTATGAACTGATCTGATGTGGGACGCCGTGATTTGGTAGTTGATGAAAGTCTTGCCACACGTCAAGCACTGGTACCGTCGCTCCCCGGTGTGGTGGAGTTCGTGCTTGGTGCGATACTCTGCCAGAGCAAACACTTTGTCACAGTATCGGCACGGGTACTTCTTCTCCCAGGAATGAACGTTAAAGTGTCTCCGCAAGCTTGTCAGACACGCGTAGGATCTCTTACACACAATGCAAATGTAGTACACTCTGCCATCCACTATGAGCTCGTAATGGTCATCGTGCTTTACTTTCATGCGTTTCCTGTTTGGAGAATCATCACCAGATGTTTTAGGTGTGTCCTCAGGCTTGGCTTCCCCTTCCTCGGAATCGCCCTTTACAGGGATGACTATGTCATATGTATCCTCACCAATATTCGCATAAACCTTGCAGCCCGTGGATAAGCCTCCTATTTCAGTTGCTGTATCTAATGTTATGATTTTCTGTCCATCTGCCACATTCTTTGATGCTATGCCTGAACTCAATTCCTTGTTGTTGCCACTGAGGACATCTGAGATTTTTAGTTTAAATTCTCCAGGTTTAGTAAATGGCTCTTGCGGAAACGTAACAACCTGTTTTTTCTGTACACCTGTTCCTTCAGTGTTTGCTGCCTTGGGAACAGAAGATTGCTGAACCAGAGAGCTGCTGCTGACAGAACCAGGACTAGAGGAGCTAATGATATCCACATCATCTTCAACAACCTCTTCATCATCTACAGCAGTTGTTTCCATTTCAGTTGAGGAGCCATTATGAGATGGCTGCTGGTTCTCCTCAAGTAAATTAATTGTAGGGGTCACATGTGTTTGATGCAAGGTGCTGGCACCAAGTGATGAGTTCAGCATAGGCTTGTTTAGCACAATGATATTAGGGGTAAAATGCTGGGGAGTTGCCGAGACAAGTGATTCAGCACCTGATTGTGTTTGGTTTGGGCTCAGCTGAGTGGCAGACAAAGTGAGGTTTTGAGCTGCTGTGGTGTTTGTCAAATGGGGAGAGCCACCACTGCCACAGGATTTTTGGTCAGAAGCTCCAGCTGGACTTGAGCAAGGCTGGTTCTGGCTTGCAGCATTTTTATCTTTAGTACATTCTTTTGGAGGAACAATCTCGGAACAAAAAATTACATCATCATCTTCATCATCCGAATCGCTCACTGTAATTTTTGTAGTCTCATATTCTATGCCATGTAAGGAGAATGACTGTGTTATAACTGGCATCCCATCCGTTGCCTCTTGACTCTCTGGCCTGATTAGAGGTACTTGTGTTTCAGCATCCCTTTGACCTGGACTGGAAGTTTCTGAAGCACCATCTTTGACCTCGCTTGGCACAAGTTTCCCTTCGGACGGAGGTATGCCCAGATCAGCTATGAATTTAACACCCAGCTGCTGCCCTGATTTAATCAGTTCATCAAGTAAATCGGATCGAATGCTGATTATTTTGGAACTATAAATATAATTAAGAATTTCTGCAAAAATTTCTGCTCTTACAAAGCTCAGTTCAACTACTTGACCAGCCACTGAGAAAAGCTGGTGAAAGTATGTGCTTGAGGCTGAAAGGATGTTTCTGTGAGCTCGAAATTTCCGGTCCTCCACAATGACTGTAACATCACAAAAAAGTCCATGGCCACGTTGTTCATTCAAAGACTGAAGGAGCACACTAGAATACTGGGTGTCTGTTGCGGAAATCAGTTTTTTCCCCTCCATTCCTACAAAGGGAAAGTAAAAAAGTATCACATTAGTAAAAGTACAGACTTGCAGTTTTAACTGCATGACAACATTCCCTTCTTTCGAAGAAAACAAACCTGAGATATTGCTCATAAGGATATATGCTACTGTACTCTGCAGATTTGTTTCTTGGTGTTTGCCCTTTCACCTTCCAAACATGGTAAGTGCAATTCTGAATATACCCTCTGCTCTTACAAGGTGAGGAACAGAGAAACAACTGCTTATCTTACATAACAGCAAATAAAGTAAATTTGAAAACCAAGAAGATGGAAGATTTTGGTCCCTCAAATGGCTTTAAACATTATCAGACTTTTCTTTCTGATTGTGAAAATATTTCACAAATTATGAGAAAGTCCAATAACTTAAAATTATTTATAGGCGAGACAGCATTATCCGTGCAGCTGTACATTACTAGTCAACTCAGTTATGGAAAACGCTACAAATACTGCACTTCCTGCTCCAGAAAACAATTTTTTAACCCCTCATCATGCATTCACAAGGCCACTTTTCATCTCAACCCGAGACCCGAGGCAGCACAGTGACAAAACAGACCTGCAAAGCCACACCAGCCCCCCTCTCACACTGCCCACCCGCAGCCCCCAACACGCCGCAAGGCAACCCCAACACCAAAACACGGAGCAGCGCGCTACGGGCTGTAATTTTACCCGCAGAACTTTTATCTCCGCGGGCCGGAGGGGCCGGAGGGGCCGGAGGGGCCGGAGCCCCGCTCGGCCGGCCGCGCTGCCCGCGGGGCTTTACCGAGACAAGGAGCGCTCCGGGTGTTCCCCGGTGTTCCCGGGGCTGTTCCCGGGTGTTCCGGCGGCTGTTCCCGGGTGTTCCGGGGGCTGTTCCCGCCGTGTTCCCGGGTGTTCCGCGGGCGGCCGGGCCGGAGCGGCCTGGCGGTGGCGGCCCGACCCCTCTGCCGGCGCCGGGGCCGCTCCGCGCTGGCCGGGCCGGGCCGGGCCGGGCCGGGCGGGGCACCGAGCCCGCGGTGCGCCCCTTCCCCCCCGTCCCCCGCCGCTCACCCACCGAGGCGCGCTGCCCGCGCGGCCCCCCGCCCGCACCCGGGGGGCCTCGGGAACCTTCTCGTGGGGCGGGGCCGGGCCGCG
>JAWWTY010000138.1:9259280-9306492 GCA_035222235.1 Margarornis squamiger | reverse complement strand
CCGCGGTGACAGGCAGGTCCGGGTAACAGGGAGGCCCCGGTAAAGGGGCAGGCCCCGGTAAGGGGCAGGTCCCGGTAACGGGGAGGTGTCGGTAAGGGGCAGGCCCCGGTATCGCCCCGTCCCCGCCCCGCCCTGAGCCCGCCCGTGCCGCAGGTGGTGATCCGGCGGCTGCCGCCCAGCCTGACGAAGGAGCAGCTGGAGGAGCACCTGCAGCCCCTGCCCGAGCACGACTACTTCGAGTTCTTCGCCAACGACTCCAGGTACGGCCGCGGCCCCGCCCGGGCGGTCCCGGGCCCCGCCGCCGCCCCCCGGCCCCGGTGGCGCCGCCGCCCCGTCAGCCCAGCGCCCTCGGTTTGTGTCTCCGCAGCCTGTACCCGCACATGTTCTCCAGAGCCTACATCAACTTCAAGAACCAGGAAGACATAGTCCTCTTCAGGGATCGCTTCGACGGCTATGTTTTCATCGATCACAAAGGCAAGGGAATGGCACTCGGCTGGGTGTTGCTGCTGCCCCGCTGTCTGCCCTGGGAGGGTTGGGTTTTGGAGGGGTGGGTGTGAGCAGCCACCTCTGACTTGTTCGGGTTTGGTGCCTTAAGTGCATGTTGTGCAGTATTTCACAGAACAAAAACACCTTATGCTTTGTGGAAGCTCATCTATTTTTTTAAAATATATATTTTAAGAGGGTTTTTGTACATGATGTGTAAAATCCAGTTAGGTGTACACAAGGTAGCACTGGTGTTGATACAAATCCTGATACTGAGGTGAATATTTGCATTGCCATACCTGAGGATCAAGTCTGAAAAGTGAAAGCAGGTACATGCTGCCACTGTCTAAACAAATGAAGCTGAGGTTACTGAAGTCAGCCTCTGCTACTCCCCTCACCTGCTCTGTGCACTTCCAACAGCATCACTTAACTTTTGGTCAGTTTTTATCTGAAATTGTTGCCTGTTTCAATTTACAACTGAGTGAGTCATCTTGATTCAATAAAAGGAACAGCTTCTTCCTTGCAGACTAAGTTGTGAAAGTGACTGCTTTGGAGACATTAATCTGTAGGAAACATACTTAGTTTAATTAATTGGTTAACATTCAAGTATTTAGTCACCACTTACCTGCTTTCTAAGCACGTTAGGTTTCATGGTTTTAAATTTTGCCTTTCAGAAGTGCTTACATTGGGCAGCACTAAAAGTTGTTATTCTCTCATTGATAGACCTGAAATGTACATATTTAGCAAAAGCTTTAACAAGAGTCTTCCTGTTGGCTTGGGCAGTGGAAGCCTGGAGCTTTAGTTCTGGTGTACATGACGGGTGTTTTATGTAACCAAGTTCTGTCCACAAGATTCTTCCTTATTTAGGAGAGTTGTAGGAGGGTTGCAAGTTTGTGAATTCTGCTGTCTCTAAGGCAGTTTTTTTGTTCAATTGCTTTCAAAATACAAGAATTTTTTATGCTGTCTAAGCAATCTCTTCTAGTATTGCACGTTTCTTGTGAGGCTTATCTTTCTACTTTAGACAAGGCCAATATGCTCTATTTTGTATCTGTTTCGTGTCTATTTTAATGTATCTTTCCCTCTCAACAGGTCAGGAATATGCTGCCATAGTTGAGTTTGCACCTTTCCAAAAAGCTGCAAAAAAGAAGAGTAAGAAAAAGGATGCCAAAACTGGAACTATCGAAGATGGTATAACAGCAAGATAGTTTGTTTTGCATGTGTAGATTGAAAACCTTAGCAGTAACTTGAATATGTTTTTACTGTGGCCCTATAGTTCCATCAATAGCATGTTTACTTAATTACATGTGAAACTTATTAGCACTGCTCTGTCAGCTGCAAGTCTATTAAATGGCTGTCCCAGACAAACATAATGCAGCAGCTAATTTGAGAGCTGCCAACTTTTGAAAAGATGGCTTATAAGCAGCCCGATTTATGTAAATCTAACGCAGACTTCCAGCAGTGCACAATGCAAATTCTTTTCATGCAACAGTATATCTCTTTTTTCCCCCCTCCCTTTTTTTTTGCTCCCCCTCCTTTTCCCCTTCCCTGTAGATCCAGAATACAAGAAGTTTTTGGAAAGTTACAGTGCAGATGATGAAAAATTAACTTCCACTCCTGAAACTTTGTTGGAGGAAATAGAGGCAAGAAACAAAGAGCTAATAGGTATGGAAATCCGTGTACTATAATTGTATTTTCCTAGAGCACAAAGAAACATATGTGGTTTGTAATTTGAAGCTGTGATTTCTTGACCTGGAGGAGACTGAATTATTTGGTGTGCCTACTTAGTATTTGTTAAACCTTTAGGCTAATATTATACAGTGTATTTTGTTTTATTCCCATGCTCTAAATTCTTCTGTAGGTTTAAGTTTTAGATGACAAAGTTCCTTCCTGTTGCAAGCTGCTGGTCAGGCGCTTGTTAGCCAGACTAGGCTGTGGAGTGGTTGCATTTCAGTGAGATGCAGTGATGTTTCATTCAGGCACAAGTTAAGAGATAACGTGGTTGGGGAAAATATCTCCAAAGAAATGACCAAGTTGCTCTCTTTAGGCAAGTTACAGGGATATATCTTTAAAAACAAGAGAGCATGGGAAAAGCCTAATGTGGACTGGATATCCCTGTGCACAGGGATATCACAGTAGTGTCCTAGAGAAGTTTATGGAATCCTAATAGTTGCCGCTGTTCAGAGGTAGGTTTGGAATACTTGTTTCACTGCTGTATTCCTGTATGGGAGAGGAGACAGGCCAGGGAATCTGTAAGGATGCTTCACTTCATACAGGCTTTTGTTGTAGGTATTGCAGCATTGGATAAAGCAAATTGTTTACATTTGTTTTATATATTCTCTAGCTAAAAAGACTACTCCTTTATTGAACTTCTTGAAAAACAAACAGGTAAGACTTAACTCCAGAATCTTTTTGTTGTTTGCAAGTACAATTTGCTCATTTAAAGCCTGGGTGTGGGTATTGCAATGCATGTGTTGATATGTTTCTGCCCTTCCTTGAAGAAGGAGATTTTGACCCAGCTTACCTGTCAACATCTGGTTCACATGTTTTAAAGTACTAGAATGTTGGGCCTTGTAGGAATGCGGGTGCTTTGGGTATATTCTGGTCACAGCAAAAGAACTCTTGTGGCACTGCCGAAACAGACTCCATTTCAATGCTTCCAGTTTTAGGCAGTTATGGCTGAGGTCCTTGTAGATAATCTTTCTCCTAGCACATAATGTTATTTTAACTTTTAGCAATGGAGAAAGTCAGAGGTGAGGCAGATTTAATGAAAATTAGAATGATAGAGGCTGAGGCCAGTGTTGTGTTTGGGTTTTCTAAGAGAGTACAAATCAAGGCTTATGAGTAAGAAAAAAAATACTGCAACACATTCAATTTCACAACAACAATAGAGATAACAGGACTTTTTTTTCCCCTTTTGTAATAGAGGCAGCTTTGAGGTGAGTTATTTGATGGCTTAAAGAGGTGTTTTCTGGTGTGGAGATACATTATTTCTCTTTGCTTTTACACAGAGACTGAGAGAAGAGAAAAGAGAGGAGAGGAGGAGGAGAGAGTTGGAAAGAAAAAGACAAAGAGAAGAAGAGAGAAGAAAATGGAAAGAGGAGGAGAGAAGGAAGAGAAAAGAAGCAGAAAAATTGAAGAAAGTAGACAGATGCCCAGAAAAAGAAAGAGACAGATCAAAAGAAGAACCAAAGATTAAGGTCTAGAACAGTTCTTTATTATAAACTGTTACACTCCCTTTCCCCTATTATTTGTATATCAGTCTCAAAATGTGCTTTGAGTATTGTGTGAAGAATCACATGAGTTTGGTGTTAGTAAATTACCAATTTTTTGTAATATTCAATAGTAGGCATTGTAAAGGTTTACATGCTGTAATGCTTCATAGTAATATTTAAACTTTTTGTCATGTGACTGTTGTACATGCCGTGGAAAACAGGATTGTGAATTCACTATGGAATGGAGACTGTTTTTAAGCTTTCTAAAATGGCCTGGTTTAGGAGAAAAATCCTAGTCTGCTGTGTGCATAATGCTTACTCATACACTCCAGCTTTTAGAAATACTGCTATTTGCAGTAATATTTCTCTAATGTGCACTTCTCACTGGACTGTGGTTCCTTTGATGCAATTTTGGTGTTGTGCCAGACAATATGTATTAGAGTGAGCTTTTTAGTTGAGACTTCTGTTTTCTTTGTAGCTACTTAAGAAGCCTGAAAAAGATGAAAAAGACTTGGAGAGAAAAGAGAAATCCAAGAAACTGGAAAAAGAGGCTCTGAGGGAGGAAAAAAATGCGAGTAGTGCATCTGCCAAACGATCTGATGGGGAGACAAAAGAAGAGAAGGCAAAAAAGTATTCTAGTACTTGCTATAAATATATATTTATCTATAACTTGTTTCCTGATCGTAATGAGGCTTAGGCTGCTCTGCTATGACAATGTTTTGAAATTCCTTTTAATTGCTTTTTCTGATACAAGGCACGGGCTGTGTTCTCTGTGGCAGTGCACATCCCTGTGATTGCAGAAAGCTCTGTGAATTACCTGAAAATTCTTCACTAGTGGACCAGTTTTAATATTTTTGCAACTCACTGTAAGAACTGCACTAAAGAAGCCCAGGTGTAGGTGACTGCAGCAGGCTGTGAACACTGTCCTTACAACGAGATAGTTATAGCCATGGTGAGAGGTGTTTTCCAGTCACCAGCCCCTCTAAGGTCAAAGTGGAAATTGTAATTCTCAACAGCTCTATGATCTGTTCGAAGTTCAGTTTTGTCATGTGAGAAATAGAGATGAGACACAGAAATTCAGGTGTTTTTCTAAAGCCAGAGGAGACTCAGCCAGCTGTGGGAGTAGGAGGCTGGGCAGTGCTAGTGGCCAGTGTCCTGTCTGGCTGTTGTGCATGACCCGGGTTATCACAGCTGCCCAAGAGCTCCCTAGAACCTGCCAGTGTGTCGTCCTCCTATTACACATTTACACCACTATTACATTGATCTCCCAGCTCTGTTTGATGAATCTTTTGAGCTTAATTTTCAGTTTTGTTTTCATACAGATCAGAAGATGAGTGTGTAAAGGACTACAGGGACCGAGATAGAGATTTTGACAGAGACAGAGAATATGAGAGAGCACAGAGAGAGAAACTGAGACGCCAAGAAGAGGAGCGTCGGAGGCAGAAAGAACGCTATGAGAAAGAGAAGGTTTTTAGAAGAAAAGAGGAAGAGGTGAAAAAGGAAAGAGACTTACTCAGAGAAAAGGGAAAGAAAAGTGATCTTACAGACTTTACCAGCAGCACGGACAAATCTGAGAAAGTAACCAAAGACGATAAAAAAGAGGATACAATTAAGAGGGATCGTATCAGAAACAAGGTGCTGGATTTCTTTAAATTCATGTGTTGATTCACAGCCCTCAGTTTGTGTTTTTTAGGATAAAAGCACTTCAAGGGAAGAACCATGTTGTTTCTCTGTTGAAACTTCTCCCTGTTCTGGCAACAAACTCTGCCATTACTGGAAAGATTTTTTTTCCCATTTATCCACTAAATTTGGTAAACTATTTGTGGTATTTTTTGTCACCAAGTAGGAATTAAGCCAAGATACCATGGGTTAAATTGTAAGACACTGATCCCTCTTCGTTTGCTGACTTGTGCCACAGGCTGTATCTTTAAGGTGTTGGTAGAGCATCAGTAACCTGCCTGTATCTCTGCTGATGCTACACTTGCCTGAAAACGCATCTTAAAGTGGAAATGTTATTGAACAGGCTCCTCCAAAACAGGGATAAGACGTCCTGTCCTGCAAGTAGTGATGTTCTGTAGGCTCAAGAAATAATGTCTTGAGTTTAGTTTTATATACTCTGCAGAATCAAATTTTGCAGCATCACTATGCATGTTTTCTATGTCACTTAAGACATTGTCAGGTCCAAATGAAACTCAAAGTTTTGAAATTGGCTTCTCTTCTGAGGGTGAGCTGAACCCATCTGAAAAGGAAACTTTACAAATAACTTCAACTGTGAGCAGTGTTCTTTGTGGCTTGAACGGGGATGTTGCCTGACAACAGAGACAACTTGATTTGAGACAGTTGAAGTTACGTTCCCACCATGGTGGAGTAATTTAACTTAGAACGCCCAGAAACAGTTTGAATTTGAGCCATTTCTAATACCACTGCTGCCATAATAACCCTGACAGCAGGGAGCTATGAAAGAGTCTAAATAGTTCTGGTTTATTTCAGGATCGCCCAGCAATGCAGCTGTACCAGCCAGGAGCCCGAAGCCGAAGCAGATTGTGTCAGTATGAAGACAGTGCTGCAAAGCCCACAGATCAGGGAGTGGATAAGAAACAAGAGAGTGAGACCAGTCACACGAAGGAAGAGGAGTGACTAGCATGCAAGCCTTATGTGTTCTGACTGTCTGTGCAGCCAAAGAGCATGTACTACACAATCCAGAAGTGCCTTCGAAGCGAAGAAGGAACAAAGGAAGAAAAGGGGGCATTGTGCTGTTGGATGTTTCTGGTTAAAGAACCTCAGTTGTAGATTCAGAATTTGAAATGTGTTCTCATTGTATTTTCAGTTATTTGAATTTATTTTCCCATCATCTAACTACAACAGAGATGAGAATCTTTGCGAAATAGAAAGACTTTATGGCCTTAACTATGACAATAAATGAGTTGTGGTCAGGAGGGGATGACACCTGGATCTAAAGCCAGAGCTCTGTAAGGCGATGGGAGCCAGTGTTGGGTGCACTTAGGCAGAGCAGGCTTGGAGTTGCCCAGAGTTCACACAGGTGTTGCTATGTTGTGTGGTGCTCCTAGCTGAGGCAGTGAGAGCAAAATTCTGTCAGTCCAGCACCGAGACAGGGATGCAGGCTGGGGTTGTTGAGGAACCTGTGGACAGGAGCCCTTTGGCACATAAGGAGCAGAACATCTGGCAGTGCAGTAACCATGCTAGGGAGGGAGAGACCTTCCTCCCGTGGTTCTCTGGATAAAGTAAATAAGTTGGAGTGTATGAATAAGCTGGCTTAAGAGTGGAATATGTCTTGACAAATTCTCATGTAAAGTCTCCCTACATTGAAATGCTTATTTTGATTCAAATGTAGCTGGTTTGGACATCCTGTTCTTTTCCAGCATCCTCCCTTCTCTAGAGTCTGAAACGTTTCCCAACTCCTGCCCTCTCGGAACTGCTTCCTCTTCCCTCATAACTTGAAGTATTGTTTTACAGCCCAGAACGAGACTTCGCCAGTAGCAGCTCCTCCCAAGCTAGCGAATTTTAGCCATAGCTGTTTTGTTTTGTTTTCTTTTTTTGTACTAAACCCAAATAAACTGCACAAACTGGCTCGGCCGCCGTCCCTCCCTGCGCGCGGGGCCGCCGGGCCGCCAGGAGGCGCTGTGCCCGCTGTGCCCGCCGGGGCCGCCCCGCCCCGCCCCTTCCGCCTCCTCTGCCGCCGCCATCGCCGGGACGCCGCGCTGCCCGCGCCATGGTGAGACCCCATCCCACACAATCCCGCACCATCCGCCGCCATCCGCGGCTCCCGGGCCCGCCCGCCGCCGCCGCAGCGCTGGGGGGGCCGGCCGGGAGCGGGAGCGGGAGCGGGAGGGCCCCGGGGTAGGCGGGCCGGCCGCGCCCAGCGCCGGGGGGGTCTGACCGCTGCGCTCTCTTACAGTCGTCGCACAAGACATTCAAGATCAAGCGCTTCCTCGCCAAGAAACAGAAGCAGAACAGGCCCATCCCGCAGTGGATTCGCATGAAAACCGGCAATAAGATCAGGTACGGGGCGCGGGTGGCGGTGGTGCCACGGAAGGGGCAGGCCCGGGCCCCGAGGGCCGTGCTGGGGGTGAGGGCGTGTTTTCCTGGGGCAGCGTGGGCCTTCCGTGACATCTCCTGCTGTAGCGGCTCTGCTGAGCGCTCTGGAGGTGTGCACAGCTGTTCAGAGCTGTACTTGTGGATAATTTATTCCGTATTTTGTACCCTGGTAGCCTCTCTGTTCCCGAGGTTCAGGACGTACGTGGGGCCAGCAGAGGGGGGTGCCTGTCTGAGCCCTCCGGTTAAAAGCTGCGGTGCAGTTTGGTCAGAGTGCTTGTTATTTCATCCACTCCTTTGGACTTTTCAAGACAATAAAATTCCTTCCCTTTTCTTATCTCTGTCCTAAGCAGTGAGGACAGCGACAGCAGCAGTGGCTGGCTCAGGTAGTGAAGCAGTGCAGCAATGCCAGGTTCTGTTCCTGTAACTCCTCCCAACTTGTTCCTTTCTAGGCAGGATCGGTGATGCGTGCCGATGTGTCCTTGCCTTCCAGATGCCGGCTTACGATGGGGTTTTGTTTTAGCTAAATTGCAGTACTTGGAAATACGTGATCATGGGGCAAAATAATGGATTTTTGCTTTGTACTACCTCGGTACCTCGGTCATCAGTTCTGTCTGAGCGTTGTGCCAAAGCAGGCAGCAATTGCAGTGCTTCCTGCAGTGGGAGCTTTGCCATTTTCCTGCTGAGAGCAACTCTGTTAAAGCTGTCTGTGGTTTCACCCCTACTGTGGTGAAAACGTTTGGCCTTAACATGGACAACGTGTACACGCTCACAAGTGGATATGTCCTGGGAGAAACTTTTTCCATGTGCTGCTCTGCTTTCATGTTTTGAACAAATGTGTGTGTGCACTTTGCTAATTTACCCTGCTTTTGTCTTAGGTACAACTCCAAAAGGAGACACTGGAGGAGGACCAAACTGGGCTTGTAGGAGAGACTGTCTCGGAAGCTCTAATGAACACTTGTCTTTCTGCATCAGATCGATACACCCTCAGCTCATTCCTTCTGTGGTGCTGGACTGCACTCCCCAGTGTGGGAGTTTTATAAGCTGGTCTGGGATGTTGATGTTAACTGGGAAAATCTTTTTTTGTATCTGAAACATGGAGACTGTGTTCTATTAGTGTTCTTTCTTTCAGGCATCACCACAAGCATTGACAGTGCACAGGCTTACTAATAAATATGGACCTGAATGACTTGGCTGAAATTATTTCATATATACATATGATGGGATTGTAACAGAATAAAAACTAACATTACTGTGAGTATGTTCTCATAGTGTGAGGAACCCTGGCAGCTCTTTTCAGGTAGAGTAAGCTGTGTCTTCTTTTTCACTGACTAAACTTTTGAGAGTAGTGTATCAATTTTAAAAAAAAAAGAAAAAAAGTAAAAATCAGAATTGATTTCAGAGGAGTAAATTTGAAAAAAAGTATTAGAGGAGCTGCTCTCAGGTAGGATGTGGGGCAGGGCAACCCTTGGAGCCTGTATTTGAAATCCTCACTGCAGAATGAGTGTAGCAGAATAATTGGATGAAAGAGAGTTTCAGTAAGGGTGGATAGATCTATTTCCTACAAAATGCAATTTCATAAACTCTGGCACATAACCTCTGCGTTTTCCCTAGAATATGAAGTAACTGGTCTTGCTTTGGAGCTCTGTTGGTTTGGTAAGTCAGTTGTTGCCAGCCACAGATGCACCTTAGTATAAAACACTCTTAGTGGAGAGGGGTTGTGACTCGGGATGTGGCTCAAAGTTATCAGCTATTTTTTTAAAAAAGGGGAGAGAGGAAAAACGGGATGAAGTGACTCGGAAGCTCCCTGATGCTGGTGTTCTCTGCCGGGGTCTGTGGAACCATCTCTTCAGGGAAGTGGAGCAGGAGGCTGTGTCTCTGCTCCCAGTGCCCCATGACTGCTCCTTTCTGTGGAGCTGACTGGGATAGATGATCAGGTCAGCATGAAAGGCGGGGGCAAAGCCCATCATGCTGAGGGCTGCCAGGGTTCCTGGGTTCAGCTGCTGTGGTGGTTCCATTCCTGAGGCAGCTGCCTGAGGAAGCTTCAGGCTGCCACATCTGTGTTGCTGCTCCTTGAAGGTAAATAGATTTACCTCTTTCCTATTGCAAATGGTAGCAAATAATGCTGGGCACAGCCTACACCCACAAGTGTTAATGTCTCCAAATCCACACCTCACCGAGACTCTGTCCCTCCTAAGGTGTGCCTGGAGCATTCTGGGAGCCCAGGAGAGCAAGGCTGGGATTTTTTCCAACTTCAGGACATTGCAGAGGTATCATCCAGCTTCCTTTCCTGTCTAGTGAGAGTCTACAATACTTCATCATTATCAGGGGGAAGCAGTAAGTCATTACAACAGGAAAGCAGCAAACAGCATAGCCAGAGATGTTTCAACAGAGGCTCATGTGCTGCAGACACTTTGACCCCTATGATTTTTAAATCTCTTCTGTGCTCTTCCTTGAGGCAAATGTTAGGAAATAACAGCGTTGCTGAGGATTGGAGATCTGCCTTGGAGCCCAGTGAACCTCCGCCATCCTCTCCACAGCACCACTGCTGGCAGGCAAAGCTGCTCGTAGAGTTTCTCTTTAATTGTGTCTATGGGGATCTGGCCGAGGAGGAAAACAGTAATTTTAACAACTTGAGAATGGAAAGAGGCAGTTTTTCCCATGGTATTTGTGGAAAAGCTTTCCTGAGCAATAGATTGAACAATTCATTACCATTTATTAGAAAGTCTCCCTACTATTGTCATTACTGTGATATTTTTATCAGGTGGAAGCAGCTCCTACTAAGGCGCTTTGGAAAATAACCCCTTGTGTTATTTTCCACATTTGACAGTAAGTTTTTCAAATTGGACATAACAAACAACGAACATAACAAACTTAGTACAAATTAAACTTGGGGTAAAATTCTTCTGCAGAACCTTAACCAGCAGAAGTATCTCTGGGTATGAATGATTTCTGTTCCTGGGGCAGCTCTTTGCCCCTCTCCTCCCTGTGAAACTTGCAGGAGGGATCAGGGATCTCAGCAGAACTGGGCTAACACATAATTGAGACACCAACAGAAGCTTTAAAGAAGAAAAATTACATAATTTGAATGTTTTACTACATTAATTTTGGTGGATACAAAGCAAAGTTAAAGCTGATTGTATACTTGAATATTTTTTTAAATGTGTCTGTATTTGCAAACCGATTGCTCTTCTGTAGGTATGAATATAAACCATGCAAGACACAGGGGTGGGTTGCTGGAAGGGGCTTGGGGTTTGGGGCAAACACAACATGCAGCAGCAGAAAGGGTGCTGTGATTTGGAAAAGATCCTTGTTTTGCTCAGTGGAAAAGAACACAGGCAGGGCAAGGGGATGTCACTGGTATGTTGTAACACCACTCAGAGAAGCTGAACTCCTGTCCTGCTCTTTCTGAAGTTGCTGCCTAATTTGTCTCAGCACAGAATACAGATTCAAACCCAACAACCAAAAGATGGGGGAAAAAGCTGCCTTTAAGGGGTTTTGGTTATCTGTCAAGGAGAATCAAGTACTAAAAATATTTTTGTCTTACTTAAGTGCAGCATTAGCAAGCTAAGTTTTACTTTCAAATGGAACATTGAAGTCCAGGTTTCCTGGTGGAGCGTGACTAAGCTGCAGGTACAATTGTCAAGGAAATGGCTCCTTCAAGGCAATTCTCATTAATTCCACTGTTTACTCAGAGGAGGATGTAAGATCAGTCCTGTGTCCCTTCCCTGACAGCTGCAAAAGGGTGACAGAGGACTAACAGGTCAAAAACTATTTTGTCAGTCCCACCTGTCTTATGAGCAGCACTTTGGTTACCAGAACTTGATAACCAGTGCTGTTCATGGAGTTTGTGCTGCTGTGACCAGACTTGTTAGAAGCCAGCCTGCTGTCCCATGGAGTGGATGTGGCCAGAGCAGTTCAGGAGGAGCTGTGTTGCCATAGTATTCTATCTATTAGAGCTAAAGCATTACAAAACTGCTGTAGATCAGGCATTAAATCAATTCCCAGCGTGTTTTGTATATATCTGCTGCTGACCTCAGGGATTAAAAATATGTCCATACACATCTATATGTCCACCCAGCCACCTGGACTGGACACTGTCCAGTCACTGGATCACTATCTACTCATGTAGGCTGCTCTTCCCTGTGTTGGCTGCTGCAGACTGGATATCCAAGCTGCTTTTCAGAGCATGATCCTAATACAATTGGGGTTTGCTCAGGGCCTGTGAAACCCCCAGGCACAAGTTCTCCAGAGGAAGTTACCTGTGTATCTTTCTGCATCAAGATGAAAATTCACCTGTGCAGCCAGGCCAGATTATCTTGAGTCCCTGCAGACCCCAGAAAGGCAGCTGGAAAGAAACCACAACTCCCCTCCTACAGGAGGTGTCTCTGACAGGGCTGTTGATCTGTGAGGGGAACAGAAACTCCCTGGTTCCTGTCTGAGAGGTACTTGCTCAAATGAGACTGCTATTTAAGGAGACAGGAATGGTCTCGTGCTGACAAAAAAGAGGAAGGGGGCATTGTTTTTCTGAAAATATTTTGAAGCAGCTCTGGCCTGCAAGAATGTAAAAAGCAAGTTGAAATCGTGTGGGCAGAGCTCCATTCGGTGAACAAAACACAAACAGGCGAGCAGAGGCTTTGCCCTTTTAATGCCGTGACCAGTACATACACGCGGCGTTATGCTGCTGCAGATGTTTATCACAGTTTGATTTTTGAGCATGACCTCAGTAGCAATAAAGATGATCTCACAGCCTTCACATATCTTTTCCATGGTATTGAGCAATGAATCACCTTTCCAGAGTTGCTTCTGAGCTCCAGTCGCCACAGAAGTCACCGCATGCCATCCCACTGGTGTCCCTCCTGCCTCTGCTCTGGCCCCCATCCCCAGTGGGGCTGGGCATCTCAGGCTCCCTGGGATGGGGGTCCCCAGGGAAGGGCTGCCAAGGGGCCTTTTCTTGCCTCCCTTAACAAAACAGTCCCTCCAGCTCTTCCTCTACCCTGAAAGAGCAAGCCAGAGGAGGTGCATGTGACAGAGATCTGGGGATCTCACAGGGAGCTGGAAAGCAGTGACATAGTTTGCTTGTCTGTACCCGTTTCCCCTGCTGACAGAAGCATACATAAAATAGGGTGGTGGTGGGGTTTGCGTGTGTGTTTCTGAAGCTACAGTTGCTTCTCCATCACCAGCCCAGTGCCAGCCCTCTGGCATCTCAGAGTATGGTTGTGCAATATTCAATTATAATCTATCAGTGTCTCTGTCCAGGCACCTGGGTTACCATGTCCACCAGTCCAACCTCACAGCATTGTTGGGAGCCAGGGCAGTGCCAATGCCCTTGTTTTGCAGGTGGGAGAATGGAATCAGCAAGTTTCTGTGTGACCCACCTACAGGCACACACAGTTTGCTGGCAGCCTGAGACAGGCAGCCCAAACATCCACCCACAGCCCCCAGCACGGGATCCACACCTGGTGGGTTATCATCCTGCCATGGGCATGTGAGGTGTTGGAGAAGCAGCTCCCCGCAGCAGAGCTGACATGTGAGCCCCTGCCATGAGACTGCTGGGCTGCAGCAAGGAGTCCCCATCAGCTTGGGCAAGGGGGCAAACCCCTTCTGCCAACAGGCAGTTTTTTGGAAGGGCCGCCCCAGGGTTGTGCTTCTGGTGGCCGTGGTGCTCCACACACACCCCAGCACAGCCCCAAAAGACCACACAAGACCCAGGGTGGCCCAGGTGCTGTGGTTTAATCCACACTTGGCCAGGATTTTGAGCACCCAAATTCCCAGCTCCCTTTGGGCTCTTCCAGCTGCTATCCAGCATGGGTTTACAGGTGAGTTGGGGCCAGGGGAGCTTCAGCGCTCTTGGAAGAAAGCAAATGCCTGTCTAACAATGCCTCGGAGTGCTGACAGGCTCCAGGAGTGCTGGGCTTTCCCCTCAGCCCTGGAGTCCACAGAGTCCTGCCCTGCCCCAGCCTCTCTGGATGACTTACAGTTGTTGTTGGTGTTGTGAGAATGCAGCTGGACCAAGTCCTCCTCCAAGGCCCCTGCCAGCTCCTTCAGGTCCCTGGAGGCGTCTGCCCTCAGGTACTGCCAAGCCTTGCGCCCGTTGTGGTCCCTGCAGCTGGTGTCTGCCCCGTAAGCTCCCACCAGCACTTTGATGAACACCTCGTGTCCCTGCAAGGCAGCCAGGTGCAAGGGGGTGAGCCTGCCGCTGGCTGTGGGGATGTTCACGTCGACAGGGTAGCCTTTTTTCTGGGCATGGGAGATGACCCGGATGAAGCTTTCATGGTGGCCATGCTTCGCAAGCCAGTGGAGAGCACTGAAGCCCGTCACAAAGTCTCTCCTGGTCAGCAGTGTGGGATCCATGTCCAGCAGCTTGATGATGCTTTCTGCATCACCCTCAGCCACTGTCAGCACCCACGCATGCTCCAGGGGATCGAGGACAAGGGGCAGCAGATCAGGGCTCTGTTCAGGCTTCTGCTCTTGCTGTGGCTCTGCAAAGAGTCTGCTGCTGTTGGATGTCTTCTGAGAGGTGGTAAACCGCAAGGTGCTGCCAGGGCTGCTGCTTTGAACGAGGATTTCCTTCAGCTCCTTCCTCCGCGCACTGCCAGGGCTGGTGGAGAACCTCCCTGCAGTCCCACCCCAGCTCCCCAGGCTGTGCCTGCCCCAGTTGAAGCTTTTGTTGGTGTCCATCTTCTGCAGTGTATAGAAACCGCCCCTGGTCCCCAGGGTGGCTGGCCAGACATGGGAGCTGCGGGCTCGGCTCCCCGCTTGGGGCTGGGCAGCTTCCAGGAAGGAGAACCTGCGGCTGAAGCCAGCTACCTTCTGCTCTGCCAAGCTCTGCTCCTGCTCCTGCTGGGCCATGGCGGTGCCTCCAGCGGGGCTGGCCAGCAGCCTGGGCCCCAGCACGGCACAGTTCACGCTCCCCAGCTCTCACCCCACTCTTCCTTGGCCGGCGTTAGGCAGAGGAGGAACCGATTCTGCGTGGTGGGAGGGGATGGCGGCGGATCTGCAGCACTGCTGGGGCGGTGCAGGTGACCTTTGGTCACGCTGTGTCCATGGCTGCTGCTGGCGCTGGGCACGGCCCCAACCACGGGCTGTCTGACCCCCTGGCCCCACTCGCCTGCGGCGTCACAGAGGGAGAGCGGGCAGGGATGTTGGCACTGTACGGGACCACAGGGGTGGGGGGAGGCAGGGGGGTCCTGGGCAGCCCAATGCTGGTCTTACAGAAGAAGTTTGATGAATTATATTCTCCTCTCTGAAGTTTCATTTAGCAATGGTGTCTCACCATCAGCAGCTGAAGTAGCCTAAGCCTTAGGCTGCAAGAGTTGACCAAATGTAAATGCTTGATAAAACAATGCCGCTAACAAACAACTCCCTGAATTCAGCAGACACAAGAAGAATGGAGATGATAAGGACCAAGGAGACAATTTCAAGAGAAAAAGTAATGTCAGAAGGCAGTCAGCACAGTGACAGTGAAATCCAGTAAGAAATCAGGAGACCACCGACCAGAATTCAGTGCTTGACCTGGGGAGCAGGTGAAGGGTGGCATGGGTGTAACTGAGAGAGGTGAATTGCTGTAGGAGGCACCAGCTTGAGCTGTAACCAAAGAACTAACAAAAGACTAATTGAAGACATTCACTTGGACTTGGCATTCTCTGTGGGGTCCCAGGGTCAGACCCTGTTATGGTGTCTGACATGTGTAAATCCATGACATTTGTCCCAGGAATGGTTCCTCTGGCCCCATTGGCACTCCAGGGTTGCCTTGCTGAGGCACCTGTCTTACAGCCCCCCAAAACTGCAATGCTTCTGCTTGACACTGTGCTCAGGAAGACCCAGGCTGCTGCCCCAAGGGGCCATGTTCCCAGTAGCTGGGGGGTCTCCAAGGGAGACACAGCCTGGGGCAGTTTTGGGTCTCTTGCCACACCATGTTTCATCCCAGAGGCATTTTGGCCTTCCTCTCTTGCTGTGTTTCACTTTCCAGCACAGCCCATGCCTAGTGTTGTTGGCAGCTGCAGCCACCAGTAGTCTGTACCCTAATTTTGTTAGAAATCAGGACAAATTCTTATCTGTGACTCCTCTGATCCCCACGGCTGAGCTGTCACCAGGTGTTTTTGTGTCTGGTCAAGCAGTTAAGAGGCACACCAGCCCCTCGAACGTTTTCAATCTGCCTAAGCTTTAGCCCTGCTCTGACTTGCCCTGGGCTCGTTTGTCAGCCCTCAAGGGCCTTTGCCTTTCTCCAACCACTTGAACCAGTTTTTCCTGGGATATGTGGGGAGCTGGCACAATCTCAAAGCCCAAACGACTGGTGGTGAAAGCGTAATTGTCCCCTTGCTCCTTTTCTGGTGCTGCCTGGTTTTGTCACGGGATGTTGGTGGCTTCTGTGGGCTCAGGGAGGCAGAGAATTGAGCCACACGGCCATGGGAACAGCAGAAAACACTTGGGTGGCAGCTGGGAGAAACAAGCTGGGACACTGGTGCTGCTCTTTGGGAAATGAGGAGCAAAGCAAAGCTCCCATTTAGGGCCACCCTGGTCCTACCTGCATTAGGGACTGGATGCACCAGTGAGCTCTGATAAAAAAACCAGGGTGCCAGCCCTGAGGGCTTCACCCTAGGGGCTGGGGAAGTGACTTGCTGTGGGTGAGGACTGAGTTACCTCTCTCTCAGACTCGTTTGATGCTTGTGCTGGCATCACATGAAAGGAAGCCCAAGTGGCAGCAGCTCCCGCCGGGCCTGGTGCTCACTGAGGGAGCTGAGGCTGCACTCACGGGCCGGGAAGGGGGAGGATTCGGCTCAGCCGCGGTCAGTGAGCCGTCCTGCCCATCTCAGGCCGAGTGCTCGGACAGGGGAACCAAACAGACCCGAGGAGGCAGCACAAGGGACTGAACACCCCTCCCTTCTGGCCGGGCTCGACACCCCTTCTGCCCGAGGTTCCCGCTCGCCCGCCCTGCCCACAGCGCGGGCTGCACCATCGCGGGCGGCCGCGGGGGGGACCGGCGGCCTCGGGTCTCCCGGAGCGCCGCGACCCCGGGGGCCCCGACCGGTCCGAGCAGGGCGGCGGGGGCGGCCGCCGGGACCGCCGCGTTTCGGTAAACCCGGGACCGGGCGCACGGTGGGATCCCCCCCGTCGGTGTGGCAGTGGGCGCGCCCGGAGCCGCCCTCAGGCCGGGGCGGGCCGTGCGGCGGGCGGGCAGCGATGGCGGCGGCCGAGGTGGCGCGGCAGGTGCGGGCGGGAGCGGGGCCGGAGCATCGCGGGGCCCGGGAAGAGCTGGGGTGTGGGGCTTTGGATTAAAATTGGGGAGGGGTTGGGGCAGGGGAAGCGGGAGGGACGACTGAGGTACCTTGCCATGCCCGCACCGGGAGGGCCGGGGGTCCTGCCCGCTCGGTGGTGCTGGGGAGGCCTCGGCCGGTGCTGGAGCCTCTCACCGGGTGGGGCGTACCCGGTTCTCCAGGGATGGTGTTCTCGCAGAGGAGCCCTCACCCAGCGCTCACCGGCAGGGCGCGGTGCGGGGGGGGTGGCCGGACAGAGAGGATGGCCGGACGGAGAGGATGGCTGGTCCGAGGGGATGGCTGGTCCGAGGGGATGGACGGACGGAGGGGATGGCCTGTCCGAGGCGGTGGCCGGTGCGGGAGGATGGCCGGACAGAGGGCATGGCCGGAGAGAGGGCATGGCCGGACGGAGGGGGTGGCCGGAGAGAGGGGATGGCCTGTCCTAGGGGATGGCCGGACAGAAGGGATGGCCGGACAGAGGGGGTGGCCGGCCCGGGGGGATGGCCTGACAGAAGGGGTAGCTGGTGCGGGGGGATCGCCGGCTCGCAATGTGTGCCTGCAGCGCTGTCCCCGAGGGTCCTCCCGAGTTTCCCCCCGAGGGTCCCCCCGAGGGTCCCCCCGGGCCGTCCACCGTGCTCGGCACAAGGTCTCTGTGCGCCTGTGGAGAACTATCCAGAAGAGAAGCGGAGGGAGCCGAGCCACCTCTGCATTTGTTAGAGAAATGCTAAGGAAGCATCTGTGTAACGCGTTTGCATGCGGAAGCGTTTTGTCTGTGATTTGATGGGCTTCCAACTTTGATGTCCATGTGTTAGTACAGAAATAATACTTGAGATGAATGCTTGCTGTTCTGTCTTCAAAGAAGTAGGTTTTAGCATGGACCCAGTCTTGTTGAACGAGTAGATGTAGCCATTCCTTGCCAGTTTGTGATGTTATTTCTTCCTGGACATACCCATTGCCTTGTATGTGACTGCCAAGGTATGTAAAGTGACTCACTTGCTCCTCTGTCTTTTAAAGAAATTGAGCGTTAGACTTTCCTAAGATAATGTACAGGAGTTTCAGACATCTGCTGGTGGCCTGGAACGAATTATGATACGGCACAGCATTGCTTTGGAGGTAAAAGGGAAAGCTGGCTGTGAGACAGTTTGAAATTAGTGTGCTGTAAATGGCAAATGTCTTTGTTCAGGCAGATGACTTGTCAGCCAAGGTCTTGGGCATCCGGTTGTGGCTGTGGTTTGTGGAGCAGTCAGCCATAATGTCTGAGTGGTGCAGAGTGAGGCTCTGCATGTGCCACCAGGGTTAAATGTGTGAGACCTGCGTTTGTGAGGCAGTTGGGATCACCACCCAGCCTCTGCTCCAGCAAACCCTTCATCAAAACCTGCATTTATTGTGGAGATGATCAGTGAAAACCCTTCCTTCCCGGGCAGGCAGTGGGGCCCCGTCACCACCAAGCTGAGCCCTTTCTCCTGTCCTTTGCTGGTGTGGAGGATGCAGGATTTAAACGCTGAGACCGCAAGGAATGTGTCCATGCTGCTCCCCATGGGGGGAGGATGGGTGCAGAGGACCAGCTTGCCAGGCACTGTCCAACTCTCAATCTCTAGTACGGGTTAGAAAAAACATTATGACTGCTGATAGTGATATGTATTTTTTAGTTGCTGGAGGAGACTTCTGGGAATGTATCCAAACTGCATGGCATTTCTGAAGCCTTTTGGCAGGGGCATGAGGAAGTGTAATCTTAAGAGCTGTCAGAATTTGAGATTTTGGAAGCACTTGACTTTGCATATTGAATGGCCAAGTGATGCAGTGCGTCTCAAGAGGGTGGTCAATGGTCAGGAACTTTGGTGAGATGTTTCTTGCTTTCTGTGGTGGCTGATTCAAAACTATTTCCCTCCCACTTTTCTGTTTTTCTTTTATATTCTTGTTGAATTGTTATCAGCTAAGCAAGGTAAAGAAATAAGAAATCTTTATCTAGACTTTACGTTCTTGCTTTACATTTATCTCGTGTTTATACTGTCTGCTGGGTAATTCCCTCATTGCACAAGAGAATTACACATCTCTACAACTGAGAAATAATTGGTACAAGTGTTGCTCTAATTTGCTGTTTAATCATAGCCAAATGCTGTCTGGGAAGTGGATGCCGTAATGCCAAGGTCATGAGAAGGGATCTGATGTTGTTCTGGCTTAAAGATGATGTGAAAAACTGTAGTGTGGAAATCTGAGTTCAGCTTCTGCCTTGCTTTGTGATGTGACCTCTTGTGCAAGACTTGTCTCAGGTTTGGGGGTGAAGCCCCCAGGTCTCAGCATTGCGGGGCAGGAGAGGGGCAGGGGGTGGCTGCTGTGAGCACTGCCAGCGGTGCTGGAGCTCTGTGAACGTTGCTTGATTTGGTTTTGGTGTGGGATGGGGCTGCTGTGTTTGTTGCAGCAGTTTGGAAATCCTCCGACGGGAGTCTCCAAGGCCTCAGTGTTTGAAGTGGTGCTCATTTGGGAAGAGGTGGGAAATTGTGTCAGAAGGACTAAATGTCAGCTGTCAGTGTCCTAAATAGAAACACTCTTCTCATTTAGATGCAGAGGAAGTAATTGTACTGCAGCCTTTGGGAGCAGTTCATGCTATGCAGGCCTTGTTTGGACATTGGGTCCCTTGGGTTCAGAGCTGTAACATTCTTTATTTGCTGTACTGTGCTTGAATATCACCAAGTGGAGGCTTTTCCTTTGCTGTGATGTCCTTTCTCATCGTTCCTTTAGACCAGGCCACCAGAAATAGTCCTGAATATGCATCACTGACATTTGCAGTGGCACCACCATTGCATGTCTCAGGGACCATGCTCCACTTTATCTCCACAAAGAGGAAATGACCTCCCAGGGCTCTGAGGACATTGGGAGGTGACAGTGCTGTACCTGCTTGTCGTGTAAAGTAGATCAAGGCACAGACGTGCATTCAGCAAGATTTTCCTCTAATCGTTTTTTCATCCCAAAGACTCTGGAGTGATTCAAACGCCTGGAGTCTAAATCTCACCCATTCTATGCAAACTAATATTTAATGTGCAGTGCTTTCAGGCTTGGGGTCACCCATTATAGCGTCTTTGTATTTTTCATATATTTCTGATAGTTCTCTGTAACAATCAGAGTAGGCAGTGGTGGCTTCTGTGGCATGGAGAAGCTCTAACAAAAGTTTGTATAAATCCCTGAAATAAAGGGAAAAAGTAAAGTAACCTCTCCAAGTGGCTGCTCCTTACTTTCACTCTGCAACAACCCCACCTGATAATGCAGCAAGAGAGTGCGTTGCTCTTTTTGTTCTTTTGATCTTGTTTGTGACAAACATGCTTCGCTTCCTCCAGAGCAACAGCAGCCCATTTCTATCGTGGGGCAGGTCACTCTGTGTCTATGGGGGAAAAAAGGCATCTGGTATCTTGGTGTGGTGCTAGTGTTCACACTGGCTTTCCAGAGATTCCATCTTTTTGCCTTTGTTCCAAGAAGATGGTAACCTTCAAACAGGGAGTATGGAAGGACTCAGCCATCCAGCACTCACTGATCCTCGTGGGAAAAGAAAAGCCTTCACACATACAGTAGTTAAGCCTTGCTTACCTTGTTGGTACTTTTTTATATGTTTTAAATTTGATCTGAGGCTTTGTTTTTGAAGATAAGTAATGGAAGACATTTATCATATTAATGAGTACTTTATCAGCAAAAAACTTATAAGCTTAACCTGTTCTCCTTCGGTGTTGAACAAGGTGATCCAAATCTGCATTTAACATACATCCAGGATGACTAATCACTGTGTTCATATGTTGTTTATGATGATGCTGTTTATATATAGCAGCATTCTGGGTACAGAGACATCACTTGGTGCCTGCAGACTTGTGACTTGCACTGTTTCTTGGTGGATCAGATAGAAAATGTGTCTTTCCTCTACGCAGGTTTGGTAATTGCTGATAACTTTCTGATGTGTGTCAAAACCAGTTTGACCTTAAAACATTTTTTCTTATTTTTGTCCCACTGCATCTGATCTCTTGATGCCTTGGCCAAGGAGACTTTAGATTTTTAGCCAGAGTAGCACAGTATACCTCATGGTTGTGTACTTAACATGAAGGCTCAGCTGCTGTGACTGGAAATCAGATTTTGCAGTACTTGTTTCCTGGCCTGTAGCAGACGTGAAGTGTGGTTTAACTGCATTATAAAACCGCAGGTGACTAGAAAAAAAAGCTGCAGGAAATGACTTGCAGGCTGAATTCTGTGCTATGGTAAATGCCTCCTCTCAGGAGAGAGTGGCTTAACTTCTACCGTTGATTTTGTTCCATCTGGATCACACTTATATTTAGGGATGAGGGGAAGATTTGTTCTTAATGAGAGCCTACACTCCCACCCACGCTTCCTGAGGAGAGTAGTGTTCAAGCAGTCTTCCAATGGTGCAGTTTTAAGGCTGAGTATTAAAAATACGCTTGATATTTCCCCTTCCCCAGGAGCAGTCTGCCTGTGGTTCTCTTTTTGTGGACTCTGTCTCCCCATCTGTTCTTCACCAGGACCACGATACTTTTGCTGCAGATCCAGTGCTGCCATAAGATACCCCGGTGCTGGGTTTTGTTTTGGTGAATGCAGTCTAGGAGAGTTTGAGTGTGTTGTCACAAAATCAGTGTGCCTGCCAAGTCTCCCTTTCCTCTGCTTTAGCTGTTTGTGTGTTACTGGACTTGGAGCTGCTTCCTCAAGGCAAAACCAGAATCTGCTGGGGAACTGGAGCGCCTTCCTCATGAACATGTCGTTAGGAGGGAAGGTGCTCAGGAATTAATAAAGCACCATATTTGGTGAACATCTTGGCAGGAAGAGTCAGACTAATACACAAAATATGGCTAAGGGGAAACATATTTACACATCACAGGCTGGTAAATATGGTTAATGGTTAAAGTGTATTTGGAGCCTCATATCTGAAAAAAAACAAAAAACAAGCCCGCAACAGCAAAACAGTAACAAGGCAAGTAATCATACTGACAGGCTACTGTAGTAAATGTACTCCTTGGGGATGTTTTCCTAGCCTAAAATACCAGTGCCATTAGCAGAAGAGGGAAAACCAGTATGTCTGTCCCTATAAACAGTCTTTCAACATATGTGAAAGTGTGATTCTGAAAGAATAAGTTAAAAATTATACCCTGTAAGCTATTGCCTTTTGGCTGTAGTATTTCTTGCAAACTTAAGATGTTCCTGGAAGGCCAGAGGGGAATTTTCTGGGTTTGACACTGAAATATGTTGTTAAGAAAAACCTTTTCTTCAGAGAGGCAGATACCTATTTGAGGGCTGCAGGAGGGCAGCTTTCCAGTACACACAAATAATGCAGGTGTAGCACCATCTCTTTGTTCTGCATGATGTAATTTCTGAGGCTGAGCTCCTGCATGCAGTTTATTGCTGTTTGCTGGGCAGAGTTGGAACCCAGGGTGCCTGGGCATACATGGGCCTGTGTGCAATGGCCAGGTGGAAATTTCTGACCCCCCCCTCCAGAAGCAGGTGCCTGTGCCGGGTGTGGAGCACGGTGTGAGCTGGGGCTCTGCCCTTCTGCTTCCTGTGGCAGAAAGGGGACACGTGGCCAGGGAGACTGGGTTGGTGGTGTTGGGCACAGGAGAGAGGGTGCAGGAGCAGCTTCTCCTGAAGTCCTCTGGATGGGTGGGCTGGAGCAGCCTTTGCAACCCCAACAGCCAGGTTTGGGTACCCCCACTCCCAAACCCTCATGCAGGCTCCCTTCTGGTGGGGCTGTGGACTTATGAGCAGCTCAGTTCTGGACACATTTTCTCAGCTGTTTTTTCCTGTTCAGTTCCTGGCTTTCAAAGATGTGCTCCAAAGCTTGGATAGCAATACTTGGAGCTGGAGAAGACCTGCTGCCTTGCACGGTCTGGCCACCTGCTCACGTGAGCATCTTCCTTGCAGCTCCCATCAATGATCCCTGACTTTCAGATACCAGTGGCTGTTTTACAGATTTGGACACACTCCTGTTTGCAGTCTGAGATTTTCATCTTCACAACAATACAGAAGATGCGGATGTGTTTGATAGCTTGAAGAGTATTCTCTGCTATTTCCATGCTGCAGCAGTTGAGCTTTGCAGAGACAATGTGTTTGGGTTGCTCAGTTACTAGATGTAGGTTCAGTTGTTCAGTTATTAGATGTAGGTACAGTTTTCCTGACTGTTCTAGCTAGTTTCTCTAATTGCAGCTGTGAATGGGAATTACATGTGAGTTCCAGTTCACATAAAGTGAATTGTAATAGGCTTATAGGAGGAGGTAATTAATACATTCATTTGCACAGGGGAATTCTTTTTGTTTTCAGTATAAGGTGAGACTTTTCTACGTGTTTTCTCAAGAAACAAGTGCTTTGTCGCCTCTGTATTTCAGCAGCTGTGTTTGAGTATGTGTTTTTGCAGAGTTTAATATTCTTCTGACAGGGCTACCTTCAGATGTGTGGCAAATGAAATGTTCTATTTGTGCCATCTGGATTTGGTTTGGAGCAGAGGGAAGCACGCTGACGTGATTGACAGCATCCGTGCAAATCTGCTTGGCCTGTGCAGTTGATTCTACTTGGGAGGTCTCAGACAATACACAGAGAAGTGTATTTTGCTTGAAAATGACACAACTATTTCATTGTATTTCAGGGTGAAGGCTGTCGTACTGTCCCGCTTTCTGGACACGTAGGATTTGACAGTTTGCCTGACCAGCTGGTTAATAAATCAGTTAATCATGGGTTTTGTTTCAACATCCTGTGTGTGGGTGAGTATTTCCATTTTGGGAAGTTCTCCTGCTGAAAAGTTCTCTGCAGCTGGATGTAGCTTGTCAGTGACAGCGTTAACAAGGTAGCTTTGATTTAAATTTCCCCAACTGTTCTATTTTCAGAAACAAGATTTACTGGTGCTCTGGGAATTCCCCGCTGGTGTTCTGCAGCATGGCTTTCTACCAAGCAGTGAAATAAAATGCCTAAAATCACAGGCTGTTATTATGATCTTTATTTTCCTAGCATGTTTGAATTTCACATTTTTAAAAGAAAATAGGTACTCATGCTAGAGAACTTTGTTCTGAGGTCTTGTTTGGTTAGGTATTGAATTATTATTATAATTATTTTAATAAAATACTAGTCATCTCCTCTTAAATCACTAAAAGCTATTTTTTTCTTCTCCCTTCTGTGCATACGTGAATTAAAATAGTGTCTAGCCAAGCCTTAACCGGTCAGACAATTATCCAAGCTGCCATGTGGTGTGGATCACAGCTGGGGCCTGGCACTGTAGCAGGACTCAGTGTCTGTCCCTGCAGCCCATCTCACGGGTCTGCCCCAGGAGGAAGTCCCTCCTTGGAGGCAGAAGTAAAAATCTCGTATGGCTTTGATAGAGTAGTTTGGTAAGGTGGATAAGGAAATAGTTAATAGAGAATTAATAATTGTCTGATTGTTTTACTGATGCTGGTGCCCTGCCTCTGGGAACAGGAGGCTATTGCATGGCCATGGCTGCTCAGGCTAAACCCTGGCTGCAGATGATCCCAGCAGGGCCTGGCATGACAGAAGGGAGAGCAGCAGCTGTGGGTACCTCCTGGGGACTCAGCTCTGTATCCACACACAGGTTTTCTGTCCCCTTCTGTGAAAGATGCAGCTCATGGTATGGACCTGGTGTTTGCCCAGGACAGGGTTAAGTCTGAAACAAGAGTAGTGGAGTGATGAGAGGGGAGCTGAGCTCTGTTAAATGGAGCTGAGAAGAAAATTTTCTGTACAATGGCATTCCTGTGAGATGATAAACTTTGCTGACAAATGGAGGTCACTGTCAGGCTGAATTGCTGGTGATTTCCACAGTACGTGAATGTGATATGACCTAGTGAAACTCCTGGCCTCAAGACTGAGGCCTTAAAGTTTAAAGTGTTTTCTTTTCCACTTGCCAGGCTACAGTGTTTTTTTCTACAAGTTCTAGGTGTAGCAGGGAGTGCCTTCTGTGGTTATGTGTTCACTTTGATGTGTGTAGAGGAGTTGAATGCTTCTGCTTTCCTCTTTGCAGGACAGAAATGGAATACATTAATCCCTTGTCGATCTGAATAACAAGGAGTCGCCAAGATCAATGTGCATTAGTTATTAATGTCAGTCTTTTATGAATAGTAATAACACAGTCAATCTTGAAATAAAGATACTTTATAGAAAAACTTAATGAACTTCATTAGAAAAAGATCCACAAAAGAAGAGTTGAGGAGTTCAGGCTCTAATGTATTTTTTAAGAGTTGTCTGGTGCCTCTGTTAACTTGCGGAAACAGAGTTTAACTCTTAAACATCCTGGAAAAAAACCCAAAAACCAAAATTCCCAGGGTTCATCTATCCTTTATTCTGTTGGATCTCACTTGTACAGGAGTTTGGAGGGAAAAATTGAAAGAAGAGGGCGCAAGTGAGGATTGGAGCGAACAAAAGAAATAGATGAACTGATCCCATGGACAGGCCACTAAGCATGACAGAAGGGCTTTTTGCTGTCCCCCATTTTTCAGCTGTGTGTGGCATCTGTTGGAGGAAAAATCCAATGGCAGTTTTACTGTGCGTCACGTTGGATCTGAGCCACCGATTCCTCCAGCTCCTGGTGGAGGAGCCAAGGAAAGCATCAGAAATGACTCTCAGCAGCACGTCCAGAGTGGAGCAATTTTTAGCTCTTCTCATGCTGAAAGCTGTCTCCCCTTTGAGACTAAAACCAAAGATAGAATAAATGAAAAAACCTCTCATAAGAAGTTAGGGGTTGTGGATGGTTTCTCTGATCTTTTATTCCTCACCACAACCGTTTTCTTCCTAAAGCTTCTGTGATAAATTGTTGGCTGCCTCTTAGTTCAGTGCAAAGCCTGGAGAGGTATTTAATGGCTGAGACTTTCTGTGCTGACTGTATTCCTCAGTGAGATGGGGGAAAGAAGAATGGGCTGCTAGTTTTTAATGTAAATTTTCTCAGTTTTGGCCGGGGTAGATTAGAGTTGCATTAGGCTAACATCCCATTATAAGCAGGGTTTTCCACCTTCCTCTCTCCTGGGATTTGGCAGGGAATTTGTTCTAACTGACCTATTCAGTGCAATGAAAAATGGCTATTTTGTGGCAGAAATACCTTCACTTTTCCCAAGACTGCTTGAGGTCTGTCACTCCACAGGAGTGAGCCCCGTGTTGTTGTGCAGGAGCTCTCAGGGGTTGGGGAAGGGAGGGATGTGCACAGGTTTCCCATGCAGAGCTGCTCTCCAGCAGGCAGCTCTCTGGGGTGGTGACCTGTACTGCCTGGAAGTTGCCCAGTGGTTGTTTTTATGGTCACTGGTGCAACCAGCTGAGGAGAGAACAGGATTTCTCCAACCAAAAAGCCTCCTCAGCCCTCTCCTGCCCCCTCGCCGCTGGTCCTCTGGGATGGACAGTGAGAGCCAGGTGGTCCTCTAAGATGCTTCAGCATCTTTTGTGAGCTCGTGTTGCTCCTCTTGCCTCCACAACCCAGCCTTTGCCTTGCAGCGGGTGAATTGTGTGGTGTCTCTGTACACCTGTCAGATGAAACGAGCTATTTTTTCCTTTCTCCTTGAGAGATGCCCTTATCAGGCTGAGCTGCCTCAGGGCTCGTCTCAACAAACCTGCTGCATTGGATTAGCTCCTGTTTCTACACATGAAAAGGCTGTGCATGTGTATACATTTTCTTTAAAATGGAACTCTTTGATATCTGCAGCCGTGGTTGTTAATCTTGTGAAGGACAGGTGCTACTCTCATGAAAGGGCGCTCCTGTGAAAGCTGCTCCATGCCTTTGGACAGGGAAATATTCCACGGACTCCTCTGTCCTCCCACAGAATTGAATGAGGATCATATGTTTGGAGCCTCTTAAATCCTGAACGATGAGGAGAAGGAGGCCAGTGAGCAGTTGCTTGTTGTTTCACTTATCACATGCTAAGGAAAAGCAAATTAAATCTTCAGACACAAAAAAAAGGAGGTACAGCTTTTGTAGTATATAATTCAGCTTACTGCTGCAGGGTGCTTAGGATGCCAGAATTTCTGTGGAAGGAAGAAGCCATGAAGGTTCATTCAGCACAAAGATACCTGTCTTGGCTTGGGAGGCTAGGAGTTTGTCCCAGCTGTAGTTTTGCAAGTGATGTTACTGCTCTGTCAGTGTGGGATTCGATGAACCATTTTCACAGAGCACTGAAGACACTGTGTGCATGTGCAGTTGGACCAGGGAGCTCATCTCAGAATGAGAAGGAGGTGTAGGGAGCCCAGCACAGTGACTCTGGCCTGACAGCCTACTGGGCATTAAGAGTGGGTGGTGCTTTCCAGGCACTGATGTAGGGCTGTTGCATGTCCAGAACCTGGTGCGGTGTTTCTTGCTATTTTTATTTCTTTTTTAATGTCTCTGAAAATTGTCAGACTTAACAGCAAAACTCCATCTCATGATGAAAGGCACAACACTACAGCTTTTCAGTAGCTGTCAGATCTTCCTGATGCAGTAAAGGTCACCCTTTCTGCTCTGTCCTGCTCACAGTGCTTTGTCAGCCCTGTTTTGGGAGAGCAGACCACTGCCGAGTTGCATAACCCCTAAGTATGGTTTTGGAGATCAAATCACATGTGTGCCCACAAGCCTGACATCAGGAAATAATCTCCCTGCCAGGGATGCCTCTCACTCGGTTTGCATACACCGCTGCTTTTTTCACAGTAATTCTGCCTCTTAATCCCCATTCATCATTTCTGCTTTTTGGAGAAGATTCCAGTGCTGTCGGCTGGAACAAGCACACACCACTTTGTCCTTTTCATCAGACCATCTGTTCCATCTGGACTCCTGTCTTTACAAGAAGCAGTTGGCACAATTCACATCTTCCAGCCAGCAGAAAGTTGCTTCTGTGTGAGGCAGAAATTCCCAGGAGATTCAGAAATCCTCCTTTCTGTCATTTTTGCCTTCAAAGTATCACTGCTCCTATTGAACATGATGAAAAACTTTATTAGCATGTCCAGTGTTTTACCATCTCATGTCACTCTGTCAGTGCTAACATCATGTTTCTTTCAGCTTTCCTCTGTTCTCGATTGTGGAGAAGTCACGGAATTCAGTGTTGCCTTTCTGGCCTTGTGTATCTGGCATGAGATGGAGTATAAAAGCATGTCCTGCATCTCTTAAGGATTTCTGCTGGCCCCTCTGACAGCTGGAAACAGCACATTAGATTGATTTAAAGTAGGCAATGATTAACTGGTTCAGGATGTGCTTAAACAATGGTCTTGGCCTCACATGAACATCTTTCACCCAAAAGAAGGAGGGAGGCAGAAACGAGAGGTGACTTTCAGGGTGTTTTGTCTGCCCGGAAGCTGGTGTAGGTTACACATGACCTGTGTATCCTCTGCAGGGAGCAGCTCCCTCCCTGGTCACCACTGCTGCTCCCCTGTCACCCTGTCCTGCAGTCCTTGGGACACAAACTGCTGGCTCTGACCCTCCTCCAGGCCCTGCCAGGCTGTGGGGCAGTAGCACAGGAGGAAGCTTTGCAGCTGCTGTATGGCTGATGGTCCCACGCCCCAGGGCTGATGGATTCCCCAATCCTGGGGCGTCCCATCCAGGGCTCCTGGCATTCACAGGCAAGCAGCCAGCTTGCTGCTCTGTCCCACCCATCCCTTGGCAGGGGCTCTGGAAATGCTGCAGCCTTCTCAGGCTGTTTAGATTTTTGTCTTTTTTTTTACGCTGCTGTTTTCCTGGAATCCCTGAGAAAGGCCTGGCAGGTCATACAGGCTGTCTGCTGTTAACCCTCAAAATCCCTGTCCAAACTGTGGCAATGCTCTGGTCTGCTGTGCTTTGTGCACCTACTCCCTTTTGGGGGCAAATGGTACCTGAGAAGTCCAGACAATGAGATTCCAAGTCGATGAAGGGCTTGCTGGACCAGCTTACTTTTCCAGCAACAGAGGTAACCTTGTGCTTTGCTGGTCTCCCTCCCTTGCTCTGGTCAGCAGTGTTGTAGGCACAGCTGGTGCACTGATGTAGCACAAGGGACTGCAGCCATGCCAGTTCCTGGTGTTGACTTCCTCTTCCCGCCTTTGGATTGCAAATGGGATTGATGCAAAGAGCAACTGGACTGGTGGCTCTTCTGGCCATATCTGGCATCTCTTGGTGGTGGAGCACAAGCTCTCAGCTGGCTCCCAGGCAGCTCTGCAGCTCAAGGTGTGCATTGACTTTGAAATGTTAATGAATTTTGCTGCCTCTGGAAAGATACTTGATATGGGATCCTGGCAGAGACACTCAGTTCCCAGAACAGGGGATTTGGGTGTTGGAACTAGGTGATCTTTAAGGTCCCTTCCAGTGCAAACCATCCTATGATTTTATGATTCTGTGTTTGCCTTGCCCTGCCTATCTTGTACTTCAGCCCTGAGTGAGAGAAATCCCTTCTGGGGCCCAGAAAGGAATTTGCCTGCTTGCAGGGGTGAGGCTTGGAGATTTGGACGTTTGGATGGGGGAGGATGGGAAGGAGTTTCCCCTTGTTGAATTGGGCATTTCATGCAAGTTTGGATCTGTTGCAGAGCTCTAAATTTACAAAAGTAAGAAGCTCTTTTATTCTGAGCAAAGTAGAAAAGTGCTGAAGTTGTTTGGGTTGGGAGCTGTGGGCTCAGGGAAGGAGGGGAAAGCTCTGCAGCCAGACACAGGCTCCCTGTGGTCCTGCAGCGGGTGGGGTTCAGCTGGCTCCTGAAGTTCCTGCAAAAGCCAGCTGGGCAGCTCAGAAATTGCTGTTTCCCCCAAAACACAACAGCCCTCACAGGGCAACAAACCAGACTGCGTAGGAAGTCAAATCCTTTGTGCTCGGAGAGCTGGCTCTGTTGTCAGAGCCTGGTAAGGGAGGCTGCCTTGTGGGGAATGTGTGCACAGAGAGATTTGTTTTATTCTTCCTGGGATGTATCTAAAACAAATGTAAGACTGGGCTCTGGGATTTCTCTCTTCCTTCCAGACAAGGAAATAGTTCCCTGTTGATATATGGAATCCAAATAGCAGTTCAATGCTGCAGAACTTAGGGAAGCAGATTTTGGAATATTGTATAGCTTGTGTAGCTCTAAGGTATGGAAACCAGATACTACAGAAAATGCCCCCTCCCAGGCTGATTCCCCAACTCAAGCTGTTGTGAGTACAAGAAACCAACTGCACAACTTGCTGTAGGACTAGAACCAACTCTCAGGGTTTTTCCACGGACAGAGGCTTTTTCTGTGGCTGCTTATTAAACACATATTGATCTGGAACAGCTGTTTTGGAAATGGCAATGAGCCCCATTTCCCTTCCCACTTTTTATTGAAAGCAGCATCTTCTGTAGTGTAGTTATGGGTTTATGCAGGACCTGAATGATGCTTTCCCATTCGCCTTTTCACCTCTTTCTTTTCATCTCTATTTTCTAACGATGTTAATGGCCATTAGACTGTGAAATGTAATTTGCCCAGAATACAGACCTCCCATTGTTCGTGGCTTTCTGTTTACCAGACGCTCCCTTGGGAGCATGAGATCTGCTTTCATCTGCTACAATTTCACCCCTGTTAATGTTTGGAAGCTGAAAGGCCAAGCCATATTAATATTCAACTGAACATTTCAACTCTCTTTTTTTCCAATAGGGGAAACTGGCCTTGGTAAGTCCACCCTTATGGACACCCTTTTCAACACCAAGTTTGAAGGTGACCCAGCATCTCACTCACAGCCTGGGGTCCAGCTGAAATCCAGTACCTATGACCTGCAGGAGAGCAATGTCAACCTCAAACTGACTATTGTGAGCACGGTGGGCTTTGGTGACCAGATCAACAAAGAGGACAGGTGAGTGTGGGGGAGAGAGGCTATACCATGACTTAGTTTCTCATGCAAGGTCTCTCCCTGTGCCCTAGGTGGGCCAGACTGCGCTGTGCAGTTTTTGTGCTTCCTTCTTATGGGTTGTCCTAGTCATCTCTTTGGGATGGGACAGGTAGAAGAGAGGGCAGAGGATGTGGAGTGTCAGCACTGCTTCAGATATGATATAGCTTTTCTCATGCTGTCAGAGTAATATCTGCCCTGCTGGCAGCCTTCTGCCCAAATTCATCTGGTGGGGAGGGTGGAATGCTCCAGGGCATCTGGGCTGGTTTCGGCT
Source organism: Margarornis squamiger (assembly GCA_035222235.1). Classification (NCBI taxonomy): domain Eukaryota; kingdom Metazoa; phylum Chordata; class Aves; order Passeriformes; family Furnariidae; genus Margarornis; species Margarornis squamiger. The sequence continues at coordinate 9,275,433 of JAWWTY010000138.1, read as the reverse complement.
GTGCTGACCGCAAGCTGCCGACCAAACCACTCGTGGTCTAGTGACCTCTTGGCTTAATATCCATTTCTGTCAGGGCTCTTCCATGTTGCCAGAGGAAGCACAATAAATGTGCAGTGAGATAGCCTGGGGAAGTATCTCTGGCAGCTCACATACCAGCACGGCTGGACTGTGGTGGTGAAGGGATGTGCAGTTCCCCCAGGCGGTCTCCAGGGTGCATCTTCACAGAGACACTGCTGATGGGATTTGCTTTGTTGTGGGTCTGTTAGATATTTAAGTTTTGGTTAAGATGCACTGATGTCCTCTGTGAGTCTGAAAGGCTCTGTATTTCAGAAGGCCTTGGAAAGGTGTTGCAGGGATTTCCTGCCCCAGAAGACTGGGCAAAGGTAGTACTGGAAGGAGCTGTGTCTTCCACAGGCAGTACTCGGGGCTGTGAGAGCAGCAGGCCGTTCAATCCCTGAGTGCAGGCAAGGGTTACACACTGCTGCAAATGAATCTACATTATCCTTGCTTTAGAAAGTCTCTCACCTCAGATTTCAAAGTACGAGAGTCTGCTTTCCCTGGAGAGGATAATGTGTCTCCTGTCCTCTGCTGAATCCCAGTACTGTGTTTTGACAAACAGGCTGCTAGAGTCTGATGTAGAACCACATCTCCATGTCAGTAGTGTAACCTTAAAATTTCTTATGCCTGGGGAGGAAGGGAGATGGAGAGTATTGCTCTCAAGAAGTGAAATCTAGCAAGCACCTTGTTTCTTAGAAGCAAGCAAAGGAGCACTCTCTGTTTTTCTCTCTGACTATGAGACGTATAGCATTTTTTTTTCCTTTCACCAAAGCTATAAGCCCATCGTTGAGTTCATTGATGCTCAGTTTGAAGCCTACTTGCAAGAAGAACTGAAGATAAGAAGGGTCTTGCACAACTACCATGACACCCGGATCCACGCCTGCTTGTACTTCATTGCTCCGACAGGCCACTCCCTGAAATCCCTGGACTTGGTAACAATGAAGAAGCTTGACAGCAAGGTCTGCATGTTTAACTCTTACGGGGCAGGTTTGCTGTTTGCATGGTGGAAAGGCTGCTGCTTTTCCAGAGCATTTCCCTACCATGAATATCCCTTCTGGGGGAAAATGACTGACTTGGCAGATAAATTCTGTAGATTTACTGAGCACTTACAACATTTTGAAGGTTGTTTTATAGACTTGGAAAAACTCCCTGGGGCCAAGTTGATTACTTCATACCTCTGTTCTTTTCTAGGTGAACATCATCCCAATCATTGCCAAATCTGATGCCATTTCCAAGAGTGAGCTGACCAAGTTTAAAATTAAAATCACAAGTGAACTGGTCAGTAATGGGGTTCAGATCTACCAGTTCCCAACAGATGATGAATCAGTGGCAGAGATAAATGGGACAATGAATGTAAGTGACTTGGTGCTTTCTCCTCCCACAGAATAGCACTGTCAGTGTAAGGGGTGGTGGCCCATATTGGGATGTTTCTTAAATCTATTTTCCCTTTTATTTTGTGTCTTAAAAACAGGATTTCACAGGATCCCATCCTTGTAGGGTCATCCTAGGCTAGCAGAGCCTTCTGGTAGGCAATTGCCACTCTGGTGGGCTTTTCTAGTCAGAAAACAGACTTGTAAACCTCTCCTTGTCCTGATGCATATCTGTTGAGGGATGTAAGAAATCAGACAGACAGTGAGGCCTGGCTATGCAGGGCAAGGACAGTCCTGGGTTCTGAATTAATGACTGTTACCTGTCTGCTGTGAGGGGCAGACTGTCTACAGGAGTGCACCTCTGCTCCTCACCCTGCATTTTTTTCATGGAACAGTTTTGTTCTCCTGGGCAGGTGTGTCCTGCAAAGCCAGCATTGTGGGTGCCTGTCTGTGGCTCCTTGAAGATGGAGCAAGCTGTCCCGTGGCCCCTCTGGCAGCACATCCTGACCATGGTCCCATTTTCCAGAAGGCTTTTTATAGGAAAGCAAGTAGGGGAGTTGCTTCACTGCTGTTGATGTAGTATAGGTCTAGCTGATGTGCTGTTGTGTCACCTCTGGTCTAATATAAAGGAGTGTTCTGGAGAGGCCTAAAAGAAACCTGAAGTGTGTCCTGACGTCAGTGGTGGTTTCCTGGTCAGAGTAGTTTTTTGATGGCATCTTTCTCAGTGCTTGGTGCTCTCACTGTGTACAAATACAATTACTCCTGGAATTAAAGATGCAACATCGCTCCATCCTCAAGGAACCAGAGGTGTGATAACAAAGGGGGAAGTCCTTCCCTCTTAGCCCTTCTGAGGGTGGAGGTAAACCTCTGCTCATCTTTCAGCCGTTCACATGTCTCCTGGGAGGGAATTGCTGCCTGGGGCAATGTAGACGTTCTGGGTTGTGTCAGTTGCTCACAGAGAAATCAGCTCTTTAATCCCCCATTAAATTCATATCAGTCAGAATTACCAGGGTTATGGGGACTAAGCAGGCCAGTATCTGAATCTGATCAAGGCAATTTTGCAGGCCTGGAAAACTTATATCCAAATACTGATTTTATTAGCAACATAAGACAAATCTGCTTATGCTTCAGGTCAGGAGATGAGCTTGTGGAGGAACTGAGACCATAAAAAGAGCCTGGATGGGTTGATTTAGGTTTACAACTTAAATTGCTGATTTTAGTAATTTTTAAAATTGAGGAATGGGAAACTTTGATTTAAATCAGTTGCCTTAACCTTGTGCTTGTACTTCTCTACAGAAAACTTCATTGTCTTTGCCTGTTACAGATCAACAACTTTGAAAGGTTATAAATGCAGTCTTCATCCTTAAGTAATGCTTCTTGCTGACTAGCAACCTCTCTGGATCAGTTGCTTTTTTCCCACCAAGTATATATTTACAAGTTCAGAGAAAACACTGTCCAAAATTCTTTAAATCTCTTCCCATCTAGATTTTATTCTTAAATAAGTAAAACAAGCTCTCCTATTCCTTTGATTCCCTATTGGCTTTTCCATTTTGAATTAGTTGGTCTAATTACTGAAGAAAATATTCTCCCTGCACTTACTAGTTAAATGAAATCACATGCAGCTGTGTGAGCTGTCCCACATGGTGGGAGCTGGAACTTCCTTGCTAATGGAAAAAGAAAATCAGCACTTTCTCCATGGCAAAGACAGCAGCTGGACACTTGGTGCCTGTAGAGGAAGTATCTCTGCTGTTGAGGGTAACCAGGTCCATGGACAGCCGAGGTTCAGACTGTGCCTGTGTGGCCATAGCACGGTGTTTCTGCCACTGTCTCAGGCTTCTCCTTTTGCTCCTAATGGTCACTCTGTCCTTTGGAAAATCCCCTTACTTCACTCTCCCAGAGACCTGGATATGAAGCGAACAAAAAGCATTAACAGTTGTGGGAGAAGCCAGTCATGGGATGCTCCTCTTGGACAGTCCTAAGAAGCCAATAGGGAGGTCTGGAAGTTCTCTGCCAGAAGCAGCAGGATGGGAAGTGGAGAGAAGTGGGCAGCTCTGGTAGACTGTGGAGGAGAGGATCACCAGCAGGGATCACATTGCCACAGCAAACATTTGCCTGATCCTGTGTTCTGGAGGGTGAGCGACTGGCCTGGGATCTCCAGCACCACAGAACTGTTTTTCCCCTCTGGAAATAGCACTGAGTAGACCTGCAGAGGAGACTTGGTGGGATTTAGTATCTGGGGAATTTCAGAGTTTCCAGCAGTTGGACACAGGCACTGACAAGTTCTGTGTATCCTGTAGTAACATGCCTGACCTGCAGTAGATGAAGAGCCCACCCAGTGCCTGGCAGTAGCCAGCATGTCCCTGCAGTGTGATTTGTGGTGGTTTGTGGCCCTTGCTGGGCCCTGGGGTCTCTGCTTCCCCTTCCCCCTCAGGCTGCCTGACAGTGGCTGCACCACAGGATGCCATGGACCTTGGAAGGGCTGTTTGCAGCCAGTGGAGAGGCCATGACCTGCTCCACAGGGACCGCTGATGATTCTTCTTGGCCTCATGTGCAGGAGTGTTTGTGGCTAGTGCTGCTGATTGTGTGTGGTCTGTCTTGAAGGCAGGAAAAACGACAGCTTGTAGAAAGGAGACATCAAGCTATTCCCTTAGAAGCTGGCTAGGAGAGTTTCCCACATGTTGAATTATGGAGGCTGTTCAGTTGAGACAGCTTTATCTCTTCCTCCAGTGTTTTGCATCCCCTGCCCTTTGCAATTAGACAGCCTTCTGCTGAAAGTCAGATTCTTTCAACCTGGGAGACCACCTTCTTTTTTTTGTGCTGCTTGGCCTCTTCCACAGGGAAGTTACCCTGCACAGAGCAGGCACAGCTCCATGCTGGCCTGTGTCCCTCTTGGCACTGGTGTGTCAGCGTGGTTGCAAAGGTAACTCAGCAGTGGAGAGTGGCACAGGAGACCTCAGTGCACAGAGCCTCTCCATGGCTGTGGAGAGCCCCATCAGACTGACAAGTCCCATTTACTCTGTGTGTGTCCCATGTAAGAGCTGGGAGGCTGAGGAATACAAGTGGAAGAACTCATCTGTGTGACTGCTTGCTGGCAGTTTTGCTGTATTTGCAGTTTGACTCTGAAAGCAGAAAACATCATCTATGAAATATTTTGCTTGTACCAGCTGTCATGAACTTCTCCAGGTTTTCAGATAACCTGTGGAATTCTCTACCTGCTCTTGAGAGCAATCCAAGGTCACTGATCTTCCATGTAGTTGGCTTCCTGGGGCCCTTTCAATTGCCCAGAACTCAGCACACTTTAAAAGCTCTAGCTAGCAAATGTCACTGCACAAAACTCAGCAGAAGGGATTGGTGCAGGAAGCTGGAAACTAAAGTGCTGAAACTTTGCACTGGACTTCTTTGCAGCTTGGCAGAATGCAGTATAGTTCCCAGGGGCAAGGGGAGGTGTGGACAAATCTCACTTACTGCACAAGAGAAAATTACAGCAAAGTACGATGGCAGTTTCTGGGGGCTTGCCTGGCCGCCTGAGTTTGGGGAATGAGGGGACTGTAAGGTGAGGTCTTCAGAGCTTAGATAAGTGTTGGGAGTGTTTCTGTTCCAATTTTGCTGAGCTTGCACTATGCAAGTCTCTTACTTTTTGCCTTCTGCAGAGAGACTGTCTTCACTGAGAAATGACTATTTTTGATTTCTGAATTTCTGGAAAGCAGCCCCAGGGAATGCAGAGTCCTTCCCAGCTCAGCCTGGGGCAGACCTCGGGGCACACATGGACACAGAGGCTGACCCTGTGCAGGGACACATTCAGCCCTTCCTCACCAGGGCTGAAACAAGCAGGGAGGAAGGAGCTGTTCCTCTGGGGGTGAAGGACGGACTTCCATCTCATGATCCAATGGAGCAAGGAGTCTTGTCCTCCAGTGTGAGCTGAGGGATTGGTGGGGGGATAAAATCAAGAAGGCTCCAAGACCTCTTACTGCTTCTGTGCTTGTGCAGATGTTCTCCTCAGCCACGGCAGCCCCGGGACAGCACCGCACTCAGCGCCGCGCAGCACATTGTTCGAGCTGGTGTTCTGATGCCAGTCTTGACTGGCTCACCTCACCTGAGACCCTGTGGCTGGGAGGATCAGCCAGGTAGAAGATATAGAGTGGTAGCACTAACAAGGTTTCCAAAAACGACCCACCTTGCACCCCCTTTGTTTTGGGCTAGTGGCCAGTGACTAGACTCCCTGAGATTAGCGTGTGCATAATGACTGTTCTGCTCGGTGGCTGTGCTAATCTGTGTGTGCTGGCAGGTCAGCCAGATTTGAGAGGGACTAATGTGGGTATCATTAAATGTGTTCCAGGCCCACTTGCCATTTGCAGTGATCGGGAGCACGGAGGAGCTGAAAATAGGAAACAAAATGATGAAAGCTCGTCAGTACCCCTGGGGCACAGTGCAGGGTGAGTTGAGCCCTGGGATTTTCATGGCATGAATGGTGACACTTGTGCAAGGAGGCAGTGGGCTCTCATAAAAGGAGCAAGGGCCTGCTGGACTTCATTATTTCATGGGGAATTATCCTTTATTAGATCCTTGTGTCAGGCCTATCAGTGACATTTTTTGCTGCTCAGAAGGGCTGTTAAACCTGTTGGAAGAGTAGACAAGTAGGGAATGTGGGAAGAGATCTTTGTTTGTGTCCCCACCTTACTCCTTACCATGTCTTCTTACAGTGGAGAATGAAGCTCACTGTGACTTTGTGAAGCTGCGGGAGATGCTGATCCGTGTGAACATGGAGGACCTGCGTGAGCAGACCCACACCCGCCACTATGAGCTGTACCGGCGATGCAAACTGGAAGAGATGGGTTTTAAGGACACGGATCCAGACAGCAAACCCTTCAGGTGAGATCCCTGGAGGAGACAGGAGAGCCTGAGAGAGGCATTGCTGGGTGTGCTGCGTGCATGTGTAAGTGTGTGTGTCCTTGGGAGAGCGTGGAAAGAACCAATGCAGCAAGAAAACCTGCCAGGTCTGATAAATCCGATTCAGCAAAGGTACTGGCTGAGTGAGAGAGGGTAAAAACATGGGGAGCATGTGCAGGACTGATTGAAACTGCAAGTGTAGAAGTATCTGTGCTGGGGGGACACAGCAGTGTTCCTCCAAACTAGTGCTGTTGCCAGCTAGTTTCTTTGAATTGCCCAACATTCAACAGACAGAAAAGTGCAATAGATCCCAAAAATCATTGGATAAAGAAGACCTTGGGCACACGTGAGTGAGTCGCAAATGCGTGGTGTGCAAGCAATAGTCATGGTGAGGGGCCTGATTTCAGAGGGTTGGAGGAAGAAGCAGGGTTTCTCCACAGTCACATCACTGGACTTTCCTTCCATTTTAGCTTACAAGAAACTTATGAAGCCAAAAGAAATGAATTTTTGGGAGAACTGCAGAAAAAGGAAGAGGCAATGAGGCAGATGTTTGTCCAGAGGGTCAAGGAAAAAGAAGCAGAGCTGAAGGAGGCTGAAAAAGAGGTGATGACTCCAGTACTTGTCTCTTCATGGTTGTGAGTGATAGATTTGCTGCCAAAGCACTTTCTGGGGTTTAGGACTTTCTTATCAAGAAGTTTAGGGTTTAACTTGGATGGGGACATTAAGGTGTTCATCCTGTAGATCAAAACAGAATCACAGTGCTTACTGTGTACAACTTACTGCACCGGGAAAGGGCCACAGTCTTGATTCTGATGGAGAGATGCTGTGTGGCAAAAGTCAACGAGAGAAGCAGCCCCTGTATAAACTTGTTATACAAAAAAATATACCCATACAGCTTCCTTAGCATTGTGAAAAATCCATTAATTTAGTGACCTTTAAAGAGGAATAAGGCAGAGACCCCTTGTAATGGATTACGGATTTTTTTACTGTTACGCTCTCCCCATCCTCTGTTCTTCGTGTGCACAATGATGCATAACTAGAACACTGCCTGGTTCGTGAGTTGTCATGGAAGAAGAGTTCCCTGCTCTTGTCTAGGCACTGTCAGCTCAGGAGCTAGAAATTACGTAGAGACCAACGGAGACTCGCAGGCTCAGATCTCAAGGGATCCTTCCATCCTCTTTTCCTGTGAACAGAATATCTGGTGGTGCTGGGTCCTGCTCACCTCTCTCCTTTCCCTTTAGCTGCATGAAAAGTTTGATCGCCTGAAGAAATTACATCAGGATGAAAAAAAGAAGCTAGAGGATAAGAAGAAGTCTCTGGATGATGAAGTAAATGCATTTAAACAAAGGAAGACAGCAGCTGAATTGCTTCAGTCTCAGGCTCAGCAGGCTGGAGGATCGCAAACTCTTAAAAGGGATAAGGAAAGGAAAAAGTAAGTTGCTAACCTAGTGGTATTTGCTTTTTGGTAATGGTACTCCTTTACTATTTTTCTGGGTGTTCATATCTCCCTCCCAACATAGCAAGTCCTTATCAGGGGAAGGTTTGCAGCCAGATTTAATCCCTAGTAAGGCTGAGCAGTAGCTGGAAGCATTTCACTTTCAGCTGTCACCCTGAAGAGCTGGGAGCAGTGCTAACCTCCCTCATTGCCTGCTGACAGCATGGGAGAGGATGAACTTATTTTTATTCCCTGAGGTTCCCCTCTCCTGCCTTGGTCTGTCAGTGCTTGTAATGAAGTGGAACCACAAGAGCTGCCAAGGCTGAGCTGTGAGTAACAGGGATGTTCTACTATCCCCAGAGAGGAGCATATCCTTCTCAGGTTTTCACTTGTTTAGGCTGGGAAAAAACTTAGACTGGCAAGTCTTGAATTCTGGAATCTGCAAAATATAAGGCTGCAAATGAGTGGATAGGTCACAGGACCTTGGTAGTACTAGTACTCTTGTACAGTCCTAAATCAGCTTTTTGCCCTCCACATAAGCAGTGGAAGACACTGCCTGGCTTTAGCAGGAGTTTCCCTTGCTAAGCTGATGCGACAGGATCCACCCCCTCGTAAGGGTCCTGGGATCTGTGTAGTGTCCATTTGGAGCTTGGGCACCTAGTGCTCTGCAGTTGCTCAAGAGCAACCAGCTGTACAGTGAAACAGTCCTCCCAGCAATGAGCAGTTCCTTTCCTTCCCACTGGGGAACATTTCCCAAAATGGAGCACTGTGCCACCTGTGTGTGCAGAGAGTGGTGCAGAGATAAACAAGGGTCTGGTTTTGTACCACTGCCACAGTCCCCCCTCTGCACATCCCTGGGGCAAATCCAGAGTAAATTTGGTCTGCTCCACAGAGTCTCAAGCACATGGGGAAGTGCTGTTAAATTGGACAATATGGGATGTGCCCAAAGAGCTGACAGCCTTGTTTGTCAGGGAGAAAGCCTATGACCGTTCAGCTTGGAATCAAATGATACAGGAGAGGAAAGACCCAATAACGAGATCCTGGTTTAGTCTTTAACTGGAGCTGCTTCAATGTCAACATTCTTTTCTGATGAGCAATTAGTGCTGCCCTTTTCTCACTAGTCTGTTCCTTTTTCCACTGCCTATTTTGATTTGCTCATTTGAATTACCTTCAGGGGGCTTTAGGATCTTTTCATTCTGAGGAATCTGAGACTGACTGGGGACAGACTTCTCTCCCCAGCCTGGACTGTGTGAGGAATACACAACTGAATTCTTTCATGCTTAGAGCCCTCAGCCATCTGCTCACTCAGGACTGCAGACTTCAGCCCTGAGATCAGTAAGGGTCAGGAATGCAGAAAAGGGAGACAAGTTGCCCTGTAGTATCAGCAAATAGCTGCTGTGGCCCGAGTCACACTCTTGTTCCTAGAAGTGCTTCTGATCTCAAGCACATTAATGTGGAAAAGCTTTGGTACTGTCCTTGTCATTTAAGGGCACAGAAGACTCCATGACAGAGATAGGTCAGTGCTTCAGTAAGGTTTGGGAAGATATTAGAAGGCCTCTTTCTCCTCCAGGAAAAAAGCTGCGTTAGAAATGGTGCTGCTTTCTTTGCTCTGTAACTTCTCCAATTGTCCTTAATAATCCATTTCAGTAGTTAGATCATAAATTTTCCTTAACAATTCATGAATTTCACAAGCTGTAGCTTAATTGTAGCTTGTTTACTACTGGCTGGCAGTACACTAGCCTTTTTCTTTCACAGGTGACTCATTTAAACCCAAGCTCTGTAATTTGCACTAATCATGACTTAGTTTATTTTTTGTTGTTGTTGTTGTTGTTACATCATTATCATCATCATTAGCTCTTACCTGTGTGCTGTTTTACAGTTAGCTGCTGTTTGGCTGCATGGTGCATGAGGCACATTGTCCTGGTAAGCGTCATTAACTAATACAGCCTCACAGTGGGATCAGTTGCCCTTCCTAAAAAAGCACACCCTGTACAAGTCCAGAAACCTATAAGTATTATCTCTGCCTTCCTCTACTTTTACCTTCACCATATGTGCTCTACCAGTCTCTATATATGCAGTTGTAGAAAAGGGATGTAAATACAAATGTCCTTAAAATTTCTGCAAAGTAAAATGCAGAGATTTTGTATTAGGATATGAAACAGAAAAATAAGTATTATGTCCTTTTCCTTTTAAATCTTCCCAGCACCTTGTTGGCTCTGTTCTCTGTTCCATCTCCCTTAGAAATAAATTATATTCTTTAATCACATAGGCCATGTTGATGCTATGGCAACAGTTGCTATGGAGATGTGGTGCTGATGATACAGCCCAGCTAGTCATGTAAATGTCTCTTCCCTTTCTACTCCTTCCCTCCCACCCCTCCCAAGTTGTAGTGTTAACTTGTGATTACAGTGCAGGAGAAGGTAGATGCAAGAACAGTTTCTATCCCTCTTTTCATATACTAACAGATAGTAAAGTCTGCCCAGCCTAGAGCTCTCCTTTGTCCCAAAGTACCAGAGAATCACCAAACTGTGTGCTGTGTGTGTGTGTGTGTGTGTGAGGGGACATTAAAGAAGCTACTGCTGCATAACCAAACCAATATTCACCTGCTGACTGATTATAGTTGATTTTCCAAAACAACAAGAGATAATGAGCTGATACAGATAATGAAGGCTCTGAAGAGACACTGACTTTATGACTAGTAGGCAAATGGGTCTTCTATGGATTGACTGTTCCATTGTAGCAGGCAGACCCACACCCCTGGGAGCCATGCCAAATGTGCCCATGGTTAGGGTAAGGCTAGAGGTAGAAGAGGGCTGTATTCAACTTGTGTCCACAGAGCCTGCCAGAGCACTTTGCTCCTGAATAAGGCCAGCATCCACCTTCCTGAGTTTTGCTGAGGTGTGGAGAGTTCCTGCTGGAGGAGAGCCCTGTCAGGGGTGTTATGCTGTGAGTCTGTGTCAGTGAATCTGCCTTCATGTGAGCAGGGATGGAAGGTGGCCACATAGTCATGGGCAGGCTTGTGGAATAGATAAGGCTGCCTGAATGGTATACAAAGCCTGCCATAAGCAAGGATCGGTGGTGCAGAGTGCCTGCATCTATTGTAAAAGGAAGGGTCATTTAAACAAAGATGCACAAGAAATGTCCCTGCCTGGCAGGACAGCAGCACCCTCATTAGGGTTATTAAACTGCTAATGACAGTGGTCTACTTACAACTGGTTTGAGTGTGTTTAATTGAGCCTTTTTAATTTGTTGTTGATTCTCTGGCGAGAGGAAAAAGAAAGCTCCCACAGGAATGTCTTGCTTCTTGACAGAGCAGCAATACTCATTATCCAAAGCAAGGGTGAGAACACCCCAGGCTGAGGTGCACAGGCCTTTCAGAGAAGTGACCTGTTGGAACAACAGCACTTAACTATAGAACACACTGAAAACTCAGCCTCGAATCCACCCTTCCCTGCAGAAAAAGCTAAGACTTACATTCTGTCCTGGATAATCCAGACTAAATTATGGTCTGCCCTTAAATAGGTAAAAGCTGATTCCAGGATTCCTTCCCTCTTAGCTCCACCAAGGGAAATGGACAAGCAAGTAAACATTATGCTGTCAGTGAGAGGTATTTGAATGTAATTTAAATGGAACCTTCCACTTAACAGAAGAGCTTCAGAGGGGTCTTGCACTGACTCGAACTGGAGCTTGCAGTCATCTTGAGCTGTCCAGTTGAATTAATGTAACGGTAGCTGTAAAACAATGAAAAGAACAATTCTCTGCTTATCAGGCTCTGAATGTGAAAAAATAAGCTCAAAGAGTAACTGTTCATTCTGGTGCTGAGTACGAAGGCACGGCTAAAGTGCAGTTAGAGTGAACATTACTGATTTTTGTTGGTTTTGGATTGCTTTTGGCAGCCCTCATAACTGTACGCTGTTGTGTGCCGGGCTTTGAATCAAATGAAGTTCTTTGTTCTCACTACACAAATGCAGACAGTGCCTTTTTCAATGGGCATTTGTCATTGCTAAATTAAATATGTATATATGGTACTTTCCCAGAATTCAGAAAAACACTCTCCATATTGATCCATAAAGTATTGCAGGACTCCACTGTTTTGCAAGAGTACAAACAAGTCACAGTTGATGAGTCCTGTAGCTTGCAAATCTGTGAAAGGATTGTTTTAGAAAATAAATTTGGTTCATCCCACTGCTGAGTGTGTGCGTGTATGCATGTGTGTGTCTGCATAAAGCATGGTCTGTAGTCAAATTAAACATTATTAACACTTAGCAACATTTTTGTGTGTGTGTGTGTTAGGAAACATTTGTGGGTTTTTTTGGTTTTTTTTTTTTTTTTTTGTCATTAATCCATAAAACCATTAACCTGCCTTTTTCTTTCATTTTCAGTCCGGGTTTCCTGTAGAGCCTTTCCCTTGGCGCCAGAGGCAAATGCCCCTCCCTCGGTTAACACTCGGCTGTGCCACTGTGCTGTTTGCTCACCTTTGCCCATTGCCCATTGCCCCCTGCCCCGCGCTCACCAGTCTGGTTTAAGCGAGAGCCCTTGGCTGTTGTGGTTGTCCTTGTGAGCAGCTCGAGCTGCCGAGAGGTGCTCCTGTGCGTGTCCCCTCTTCCCACTGCTCAGCTCTTTGTCCCTGCTCCATGCTGTGCCAGGGCTGTGTGGCAGGAGCGGGGCTGCTTGGGGGGTGCATTTACCCCCGGTGCTGCCATGGGGTGGGATGTGCTGTCTCAAGAGACTGGCTGCCCTCTCCCCTTATTAATTTGCTGTGCCTAACCCCTTGTTACCCTCTTTTGCTGCCATGTGTGACTCATATAATTTTCAAGGACTTTTTGCAAAACTTGACATCCTCACAGGCATGGGCCTGAGTCCAAACCTCTAGTCCTCAGGCTTGGGGAATTCTCAAATTTGGATCCACGGTTTGCAACTAAGTGTTCTCTGAATGCTGCAGGGGTCACGAAGGATCTCTTGCCTTGTCTCCCTCTCAATGTGCTGGCCTGGATGCACATCCTGGATCCAGTCTCAGGGAAAGCTGGACACCTTGCTGTACATATCAGTGTTTGTGAAGAAAGACGATGCTGTTTCTTTGACTTTCTTCTCAGTGATTACAACAATTTCTGGTTTTAATGCAAAAACCTTTATGTTTTTTAGCTGGCATCCATTTAAAAGTGTACAGATGTTGACAGGTTGCTTTTCACGTTTTCTATTCAGCAAAAACCTTGTTTTTACTGCAAGATTTGCACTGAAAAGGAGGGTGTTTTGCTCACTGGGCTAGGAATTCACTCCGGCCAAGTGCAACTGTGGTTTACCTGCAGGTGTCTTCTCTGTGTATTTCTGGCTGAGTTTTGTTTTTAAATAAAGAGTTCATCAGACAGTGAATTCTGGTTAACATTTACTTCTTTTGTTTTTTTGTTTTCTTTGCCCTTCTTTTACAGTAACCCATGGCTCTGTACTGAGTAATTACCCCTGAATACAATGGGCTGGAATGGACCTTCATTTACTTGTTAAATCGGAGGGTCTAATAAAACGTGACAGCATTTCAGCTGTGACCTTTCCAGGGTGTTACCCTTGCTCTCTCCTATATCCTCGTTGTGATTCTGTCTTTGCTATGTACTGATGGTTATTGCTTTTATTAAACAATGTAAAATTAGTCCTAACAAGGTTTCGGATGCTGCAACTTTCAATCCTGCCATATTTTTTCCCCTACAATTAATGGATTCCCCCTTTTCCTGATCTCTCTCCACCTAGATAGATAAGGGATAGGGAAATAAGTTCTGTGAGTTATTTTTGCTGGCAAAATAACAACGCAGTTTAAATGTATTTATTGGTGATGTTAAAATGACACCACCACCTTAGTTTAATTATCACATAATATAGAGATGAAACACTCTTTTCTCTTTAAACTTGGTGTCATTTTCATGACATCATCTATATTTTTTAATTTGCTTTTATTTTTTCTGTTGCTAGTTCATGCTGCCTGAAGACCAGCATGTAAATCCTTGTTTCCATTTCAGACTTGTTTGTTGTGGCCCTGATTCTTCAGTTGTGCTGTGGGCAGGCTCAGTGCTCTGTGTGTGGGTGAATCCACACATACTGCCCCTGCTGAAAGATCAAGAGGCATTGCTGCCAAACAGCCTCAACAAAATCCCTCCAGATCCTGGGTTTTTGGAAGATAAACACCCCTCAGGCCTAGCCCTGCCAGGGTGGTGCTGTTTTAGTGCAAGCTGCTGCTGAGAGTGTTGCTGGAGGAGTGCTGTGGGTGATGCCAAAGGGCAGTTCCAGCACAGTGCCAGCCCTGCTCCTGCTCACAGCAGCAGCCACCCACATCAAACCACGGTCTGGCCTCCGTTTCCAGCAATCAGGGCAATCCAAATTCTTGATTCCAATGTATTTTCTCAGGTCTTCTGTTTCACCATAAATATAATTTCAATTCCCATAGAACTCTTTGATTGCTTTGTGGTTTGTTTAGGGTTTTTTAGCAAGTTAAATAATTTGAATATTTACTTCTTCCTCTACTGTTGCATGTTACTCTGCTCCCAAAACTAGTCAGTATCAATCTCTGAATGATTTTTAGATTACCTGCTAAATAACCATTTAATTTGGCTTTTTTTACCATACTGCAGGTCACTGGCTGTTCTTCCTGACCATTTGACTTATTAGAATGTTATTTAAAGTTATGCAGAGTCTTTAAAAAGATTAAAAAAAAAAGGGGTCTATTTGTGTGGTTTCTGAAGTACTTGAGGTACCACAAAGAGGTTTCATCTCTCCTCTGTCAGCTGTTTTCATGTTGCATCTCTTTTTCTTGCTTTTTGAATGCCTTTCTCTTTTTTGCTAATTTTCTGGTTTTTTCTCTTTTTTTTCCCCTTTTCTCTCTCTGTAGCTTTTTTTAATCTGTCTTCGCCAGCTGCACTGTGTCTGAGGGAGAAGACTGCCACTTCTAGAAGAGTTTAAGGGTCTTATGTCTGGGGAGGGGGGAACAAATCTTCAGTGTTAGTGTCTTGGAAAGAAGCTCTTTTACTGACCTGCATGATACCTAAAATTGAAATGTCTTGTAATTTGTGTGACAAGACAGGGTGGTATGGGGGGAACTGATTGTTACCTGGAATTTTGAAGAGAACAGAAATGTGATGTTTGGACTAATGATGTAGCGAATACATTTTCAAACGTTGTTATGGGCATATTTTTTTTCTAATGTTGTCTTTAATAATATAAATGTCGTGGGCTTCCCTGGGGTGTGAAGCCTGAGGAATATTTTCAATATGCTGTTGTTTGATTGGTTTTGGAAACCCTGCATTCATAGTCAAAGGAAATACGAACATGGTGCAACTTGCTCCCTTGGCAGCCACGAAATACTTAATTTTATCAAAGAAATAAAGTAAGAACTGTGTGTTTTCATTGGTGTCCTCCTATGTCTCACCACCCTGTTAAACAAGCCTGGTGGGCATGGCTCAAGTGGTACGTTCTTTTTCCTATCTCCACCTCCTCTTGTTCTTTAAAGTTGGCAAAGCTGGCAGTACCAGGAGGGAGAGGCGATGCTGGGGCCACTGTGACCATCACAGGGACCAGCCCCATCTTGCCCTGCCCGACCCTGCATGCTGCCCGAGCCACCTCCCCATCCCTGTCCCCGTCCCGGCCCCCATCCCGGCCCCCATCCCGTTTTACAGCTGGAAGTGCGTGGAAAACCACACCGCGTTGTACATTGCCACAGCAAACACCGAGGAACCTGTTCCACCTGTCACCTTTCTAACTTTCATGTCAGTTTTAAATAAAAAACACGAAAGCCAGCACGCCTGCTGTGGTGTGTGTGGGTATGTATGTTTGTGTGTGTATTGTGTGTGTATATGTGTGTGTATCGTGTGTGTGTATGTTTGTGTGTGTGTGTGTGACACATCTGTGTGTGTGTGTGTGTGAGTGTGTCTGTGTCTGTCTGTCTGTCTGTCTGTCTGTGTTCCCTGTTGCCCACTGTGCGGGGCCGGGGGGGTCGGCGATTTTGGACCCCGGGCCAACGGAGAGACCCCTGGGGAGGGATGGAGGGAGGGAAAGAGGGATGGAGGGAAGGAAGGAGGGAGAGAAGGAGGGATGGATGGAAGGAGGGAAGGATGGAAGGAGAGGAGAGAAGAGGGAAGGAGGGAAGGATGGAAAGAGGGAAGGAGAGAAGAATGAAGGAGAGAAGAGGGAAGGAGAGAAGAAGGGAAGGAGGGATGGATGGAGGGAAGGATGGAAGGAGAGAAGGAGGGATGGAGGGAAGGAGGGATGGATGGAAGGAGGGAAGGAGGGATGGAGGGAGGGAGGGATGGAAGGCTGGAAGGAGGGATGGAGGGAGGGATGGAAGGCTGGAAGGAGGGATGGCTGGAAGGAGGGAAGGAGAGATGGAGGGAGGGCAGGCTGGAAGGAGGGCGGGCACCGGAGCGGC
>JAWWTY010000138.1:9228047-9259180 GCA_035222235.1 Margarornis squamiger | reverse complement strand
GGGACCGGGTCGGGGACGGGGTGGGGCTGGGCCTGGGCCGGGACCGGGGCCGGACCGGGCGCCGCCGGCTCCGGGGGCGGTGAGCGGGGCCGGGGCGCTGAGGCCGGGGCGCGCCGGCTCTCCCGGTCGGGCCGCAGCTCGGCGCGGCCTGTTCCGCACGTGGGGCCTGGTCCCGCCGAGCCGCCATGGCCCCGCCGCCCGCCGAGCCGCAGGCCGGGCCCGCCGTGGAGCAGTGGCGGCAGTACAGCGAGACCGAGCGGCAATGGGCGCTGCGCCGCCGCTTCATCCTCCGGCACCTCCCCGCCTACCCCGGCGCCGCCATCGACCAGCTGCTGGCGCTCTCCGTGCTCTGGACCAACCACGTCTTCATGGGCTGCAGGTGAGACCCGGGCTGCCCCCGCACGGCACGGCACGGCACGGGCCCCGGGCAGGGCTCGGGACACAGCTCTGGAATGGGGCAGGATTCGGGACACAGCTCTGGAATGGGGCAGGATTCGGGACACAGCTCTGGAATGGGGCAGGACTGGGGACACAGCTCTGAAACGGGGCAGGGACGGAAGGGGCTGATGCGGGAGGACTGGGGTTCCCGGGCAGTTTTCCTTGCTCGAATGTGCCGGTGTTTTGTATGCGGAGGGAAGCAAGCTGCTGGAAAAGTTAACGTGTGTTTTGAAAGTAGTTCCTGATGTCCCGCCCCCAGGACTCGTTCGGCTCGTGGTGCTGTGCTTTGTCGTTCAAGCAGAGCAGTTTCCCCTTGCGCGTAAAGCAGCTTGTGCAGTCCCCTGAACTCCCGGCTCTCCCGGGAGAAACAGGCTGTGGAATGGAAGGGGTTTCCCTGTTTCAGCATCACCAGAGTCCGACTGTACTGTAACTGGCCAGGTTGTGGAGATTTGCAGAAGCGACACCCGCGTTCCGACAGGCACCTGTGATGTTTGTGATTGTTTTTAAGTGGAGGGAAGGCTTTAAGGGCAGAAGCGACTGCTTAACAACCAACCTCAGCAAACTCTGCAGGGACAGAGGAGCTTGTGAGCACTGAGGGCACACGGATTGATTAATGTTCCATCCCGGAGCCTTGTGGGGGAATATTTTGTGTCATTTGTACATCCTTAAATACAGATCTGTCCATTTCCCTGTTTTTTTCTGGTTCAAGTGCTAAACTGTTTTGCTGTGCAAGCACCAAATTTGGACATAATTTTGAAATAGCTTCCAATTCCAAAGCTTGACTAGTATGTTAAAATTGAGAATATCTTCTTAAGAGTCAGTCTGTGGGCCTTCAGCTCACATTAACGTGTTTGTGTGTTGTCTTGAGGGGCCCTTTGTGCCAGTGCTTTTGGGAATTGGTGCAGTGATTTGGGGTGCTGGTAACAGGAGTGACCACCTGTGTGTGAAGATTTCAAGTCTCAAGAACCGATGTAGTTTAAGTTTGCAAGTGCACCTGCTTTGCCTGCTGAACATCTTCACCTGTAGCTCTTGGGGGAGAGGAAATTTGGGCAGGGTGGATGTGGAACCATCACCTGTGAGGACATTTCCCCAGAGCTCATGTTGTGCCTGGCCGGGAACACGCTGAGCTGTTAAAGAGAATTCCAGCTTTGCTTAGAGTTGTCTGGAGAGGGGAGGGGCCTACAGTGTTCCCTGGAACTGCCTTTTGCTGCTTGGGAAGAGCTTTTGCTGTAACAAGTGAATAGCTTACAAATTTGGGGGATTTTTGTTTTTTTCTCTTAAGTTTGCTGGTTGGTTTTTAGTTTGGTGGGGTTTTTTTGTTTGTTTGTTTGATTTTCCTGTTGTTGAGTACTTGCTAAGACAACCTGTTTGTCAGAGTAAATACAGATCACAGTCTTTGCTGATGAAATCTGAGTGAGTCTTGTGTTGGGAGATGATCTGGAGAATGTCCAGAAGGCTCAGAAAATATGGTCTGTGAGGAAGGAGTTAAGTAAAGGGATCCACCTAGTTTAAGGGGTGGATGAAAGAAGGTGCTTGTGTTTCCAGGTGCCTTAAAGGTGGCTGCAGAGTGTGGGGGGAGTGGGGCAGCAAAGCATTATGCTCCAGAGCTACAGGGATTAGCATAAGGGGTGTAATGTATTAAAGACTGTGCAGTCCCCACAACCTGAGATTTCTAAGGCCAAGTTAGACAAACACGTGCTGGGGCTGGTTGATCTTCCTCCCAGCAGAAATCTGAGTCCCAAAGGTTTCCATCCTTTGTGAAGAAGAATGACATGTCAAATCTAACACTGTTCTTGCACCCTGTTGGAAAGGGACATTGTCCATCACAGGTAATGTCCTCTTCCCTGTAAGCCAGAGGGAGGAACCGATTCCCACCCCTCTCCCTTTGGCTGTGAGAGGATGAGGGTGTCACCACTGTCAGCTTCCCTTTGATCCCTCCTGGCATTTTCTCCCCCTGCATGGTTCCACTGCCTCTCTCCTGGGACTGCAGTAGGGTGTGCTTAGAGTTCTCAGCCAGGAATTTAGATGGATCTAATTTCTGCCTGGCCCTCTAAATCAGGAGCAGGAAGGGCATTTCTTGAGTGGAGGGTGAGTAGATTTCCAGAGCCCTTGAAACAGTGGTATTTAAATCTGGTGCAAGTTATTGCAGCAGTGGCTGTTGGGACACTTGTGGACTCTTGTCCATGGGCAGTGACCTGGTGCTTACTGACTTTGGAAGGTGAGCACACATGGAACAGGTGCAGCATTGCTTGTTCTCTGTTCTGAACCACAGTGTGAAGCTCTCAGGGGCTCTTTTCAGGCCATGTTTGTAGGTTATCCTTGGATAGAAAGGTTTAGGTTTTTTTTTCTTGTTCAGCTTCAGTGTGCAAATGGCTTGAAATCATGTGACAGATTCCCAGAGCAGAGGAAAACTGAGCTGGTCAGGGATGTGGGGCCAAGAGGGACAGGGCTGTGCTGGGTGGGTCCTGCCTGCTGGAACCATGAGTGCTGCAGCAGGGTCAGGGCATTGCAGCCACGTCACCTCCACCATGGCTCGGGGATCTGAATCCTTTTGGTTGCAGCACCAAGCCAGAATTTAGTTTGGCTTTTTAAAGAGTGATTGGTGAAGGCTGAGCGGTGCCTCTGTACCTGACGTGGTCATTGTGGTGTTGGTGAGTGTGGGCTGTGGCTGCTGCCCCACATGGGACTCCAGTGCCACCCTGACCTTCTGTGCTTAGTTCACTGAAGCTGCTCCTCCTCCTCCTCCACGCCCTTGTGTTCCTTAGTAGCTCCTAGTAGTTCTGCCAAATACTGTATTTTGTCAGATAATGTATTTAAATTGAAGTTTAGAACACTGTCAGTGTCGTTGCTGTGTGGTTTGTCATTCACAAGTGGGCTCACATAGAGCCAGGTCAGCTGCTGTGGGGCTCTCTGCCCACGCTGGGCTGGCCCTGGCAGGGGGACAGAGCTCAGCACTGTGATCTGCTCCAGCACAGTCAGGGGAGCATCTCCCTTGCACCAGCTGCTGAGTCTCAGGCAGCTTTAGTTCTTGTTTCACATCATAAAAGCTTGTGTGTGCGTGTGTGTGTTGCCCTGTGGGAGCAGCTCTCAGGTGGTTTGCTGTTGGACCCACACAGGTATGGCGTGCAGGTCATGGAGAAGGTTCTCAAGATGGCTGAAGGCATCGATATCGGGGAGACGAGGACGTACGAGTTGGTCCCCAGCAGGAAGCTCAAGAGACATCACTCTCCTTCAGACAGTGAGTATTTGTGCCTGTGCCAGAGACCCCCTTCCCTGCCCCTGTGGGCATCAGTGGGAGTGTGGGAGGGTGCTGTGCCCACGGGGCCACCTCCAGGACAGCCAGCACAGCAAACTGGAGAGAGGTGTCCATGACATGCTCTGCTGGACTGCAGCTGTTTCCCCTCCTCTGCCATGTACGTAATTCATGCAGAGTTCTCTCTTTGCTTAAGAAAATACCCTTTTCCATTTAAATTATGAGGTAATTGGTTTCCTCTAGGGGTAGTGTTAGGAATCAAAGCTGTGTAATGAAATACCTGCCTTTCTCCACTGTGGTGAGGGGTGATGTTCTGACCTGAGAAGGGATTATACGTGTACATGGAGATGTGAAGTTCAGCTCATTGGTTTTGAGTTGTGACCTGCCTAGGGAATTGTGGGGAGCAGGGTTGAGGTGATGTTTAGTTTGGGGGTTTTTTTCCCTTCCTACTGGGACTGGAAGAGTCCTTTGTACATCAGCCCAGTCCCATGGGCTCAGGGATCAGTGTTCCAGCTGTAACTTTTCCAGTGGAGGAAATGCAGCAGGCAGAGGAGGCTGGCAGTTCAGTGGCTCTGGTCTGCCAGCTCTGGTGCTCCTCCTCAGCACCTTCAGAGCTGTCTGCCCTCCCTCCGGAGAGGGGTGGGAATTGTGCCCACGTGTGGTTTGTGGGTGCAGGCAGGCAGGCCCTTGGGTCAGCCCGCAGCGTGGCTGTGTGCAGCACAAATATGTGTGTCCTGTGTGAAGCACAAGGCTTCTCTAGGCTTCTCTAGCTCTGCTAAAGTTGCTTCCCTTTCTTTAACAGCCAGCCATCTTTCAGTACTTCCATGGATCAGCTGTAAAACTGAGATAAATAATGCTTTTCTCTCATGTTTTGGCTGTCACAGGCAGCAGCTCTGAGGAGGGTTTCTCTATGGCATGTTGCACAGACAGCATAACGAGCTGTTCTGCTGGCGAGAGCCTTTAGGTGCTGCTGCAGTGCAACCATCAAAATACAAACAGAGCAAGAAAAGAAAACCTTGCCACAGTTCGTCAAAACTCGTGGCCAAAGGATTTAAAGTGTGTGTAAAAGCTTTGTCACCTCATTTAAATAGGAAGGAGGGGCTGGTTGTGGTATGTGCAGAGTGTTGTTTTCACCTGCAGGGAGCTGGGCAATCATAACCATGCTCTGGTGGTTGATGTCTAGACAGATGTGCTGCCTGACCTATATTAGGGCCACACACATTGGCACTGGATTAGGCAGCATTTCCCAGCACTGAGGTGGCCTTTTGCTGCTCCGATGAAATTACACACGTGTACCACGTCAGCGCGTGGGGGCTAAATCCTTCACAGAAGTCTTGTATAACCATCCCTTGGATGTTACGTATTTGCTTGTCAGCTATTTGATTCTCCTTTTCTGCAGTAGCTGTGCATGTCAGGATAGTCTGCCTCATTTGCATTTCTTCTGGCAAAGGAATGAGAGGTCTCTCAGTAATGTGTAATGGGGCCCCCAGCCACTGCAGCTTGGGCAGATTTCTCCTTCTTTTGGTGACAGAAAATGTCAAAGTCAGTAACAACCCTGTGTGTTTTGGAAGGGAGAGCTCAGCATTACTGTGTTCCCCCTCAGATGAGAGGACCTGAAGATAACGTAGTTTATCTGATACCATCATGCAACCATGCAGCAGTGTCAGAGCTGAGGCTCTAGTCCTGCCCTGGTGTTCTGTCTTGTCAGCTGCAGTTTTACTTGTTTTAGTAGCTTTGAATGGATTAACTTCAGAAGTTACCAGATGGGTTCAGTGGGCAATGCTGGGTAGCAGCATCATGTAACTAAATATGTAGAGATTTTGGTGTGGTAGTTGTGGAGGTGGAAATACCACTGTAGTGACCTGCACAAGAATGACTGGTTTTCTTCTATCAGTTGTGAATGTCTGGAAAGAAACCTCCTGGGTTTTGGCTAAGGAGTGGTGATCCTGTGTTTGGAGCCCACAGGCTCCTCTTGGAGATCACTCTCTGAAAACATTCTCTCCCTGTCATAGCAAGTATTGGTAATTGTGTAATCTTTCATCCTATAGGTCCAGAGCCGGAGGAGATTCCTGAGCCACCCAAAAAGGTGACCCCCATGTTCCGAGTGCGACCACGTTTTGAACCCATACACTTTGTCACCAGTGCTGAGAAGGAGGGCAAGAAGGACAATTCTCTGGATAACCAAATGCAGGAGGTGAACCAGGAGGCAAATACAAACAGCATGGCACAGCCAGCTGAAAACTGTACAAATTCTTTTCTGAATGCACGGGATGCGGATCCCCAGGTCTCCAGCACAGCTGGGTTAGGCTTTGCAGGCCCAGCAGCAGCAGCAGCAACCACAGCCAAGAGGGCTGTCAATAGTGTGGACTCTACCACAAGCAGCGCAGCGCAGGTTTCTGTTTCCCCTTCAACTGCCCCATCCGCATCAGAGACTTTCCCTCCATCAGCAATAATGCTGAAGCAGAGCTTTATGGAGAAACTGTCGGCAGCTGTCTGGAAAAATCTTGCGAACCCAGATGCGAACACCGGGACTGATAAAATTAACTTCACGTATCTTTTGACACGTTCGATTCAGGCGTGCAAGACAAATCCTGAATATATTTATGTTCCTCTGAAAGAGATCGCCCCTGCTGACCTCCCCAAGAGCAAGAAGCTCCTGACAGATGGCTTTGCTTGTGAAGTGCGATGCCAGAATGTCTACCTGGCCACTGGCTACGCCGGCAGCAAAAACGGATCCCGGGATCGAGCCGCGGAGCAGGCAGTGAAGCTGCTGAAGAAGTCCGTGGAAGTTCGAGTTGTGCAGCGGAAGTTCAAGCACACGTACCACGAGGACCTGGTGGTGTGCGAGGCGGGCGTGTGTCGCCCGGATTTCCCTCCTGCTCTTAAACCTCACGAGGAGTTTGTAGTTGCCAACAGGGACTGTGTCCCGATGCAGCCTGGTAGTGAATCTGTGAAGGGTTCTGCTAATACCAACAGACACTGGACTAGCTTTGTCCTCACGGAGAACGCCAGCGACGCAATAGGAATACTTAACAATTCTGCCTCATATAACAAAATGTCTGTTGAATATAAGTATGAATTAATGCCCAACCGCTCGTGGCGGTGTCAGGTGTATCTCCAGGATCACTGCCTAGCCGAGGGATTTGGCACGAAAAAGACCAGCAAGCACGCCGCAGCTGAGGAGGCACTGAAAATCCTGCAGAAGATGCAGTCAAATATAGCATCCCTCAAAGTGACCCAGGTGCAGAAGGTGGGCTGCTCGTCGCGGGGCTCCGGGAGGAAGAAGGACCTGAAGGACCTGGTGATCTACGAGAACTCCAATAACCCGGTGTGTACGCTGAACGACACCGCCCAGTTCAACAAGATGACGGTGGAGTACGTCTTCGAGAGGATGACAGGCATGCGCTGGAAATGCAAGGTGATGCTTGAGGATGAATTCATTGCAGAAGCCGTTGGAGTGAAGAAATCTGTCAAGCATGAGGCAGCAAAGGAAGCCGTGAAAATCCTCAAAAAGACTCAGCCAACTGTTGTTAATAACCTGAAGAAAGGCACCGTGGAAGACGTCATCTCCAGAAATGAGATCCGGGGTCGATCAGCAGAAGAGGCTTTCAAACAGAAGATCAAAGAAGACAACATTGGGAACCAAATTTTAAGAAAGATGGGCTGGACAGGCGGTGGCCTAGGGAAAGATGGTGAAGGAATTAGAGAGCCTATTTCAGTCAAGGAGCAGTTTAAAAGGGAAGGACTTGGGCTTGATGTAGAAAGGGTGAACAGAATCGCTAAAAGAGATATTGAAGAGATCATTCGAAACTATGCACGCTCAGAGAGTCACATTGACTTGACTTTCTCTAGAGAACTGACCATGGATGAGCGGAAGCAGATACATCAGATAGCCCAAAAATATGGTCTTAAAAGTAAATCCCATGGGCAGGGACACAACAGATACTTGGTGGTGAGCAGGAAGCGGCGCAAGGAAGATCTGCTAGACCAGCTGAAGCAGGAAGGCCAGGTTGGGCATTATGAGCTTATCATGCCCCAAGCAAACTGAGGTGAGGTGTCCCCTTAGAGCAGAGACTGAGCTTCCTGGACACTTGACTAAAGAAAGAGATGCTGCATTTTTCTTGTGGGTAATAATATCGTTAAAGTCTTTTACTTTGGCAATATAATTTCTAAAATGTTGCTAGGCATTTAGAACCGACCGAGTTCTGTTCAAGTACATTAGCACAACCCAAAAGCAGTAGTGCAGTTACTGTATGTGTCTTTGATATTACTTGTTCCTTCACATTTTAATAGTTTTGTAATAGCAAACACACATGTCCAACGAGAAGGAATTTGACATAATTTAAAATTATAGGTCCCTTATTCTTATTGAACGAGGAAGGAAAAAAGAATTTTTTAAAAAAAATAATTTAAAAAAGCAAAGGAAATGCAGTCTGGGGGCGTAAACCTGTATGTAAAATTGATATTAATGACAATAAAGTTTTATTTCTGGAAAAAAAGGATTTGTCACACTTTGTGTAAAAAAAGTGTGAAAACTGTGTTTATTCTTGAAAAGTACGTATATTGAGGTCTTGTCTCTGCTGTGTGTGTATGTACAGTATGTAAACCTTAACCAGTTTAGCAGTAGAGTTTTATTCATAGATTCCTACCCTGAGCCTCCCATTCTGAGAATCGCTGACCTCGCCTTCATCGCCAGCGTATCGGACTGAGAGGATTCCAGCGCCTTTCTACCTTGGAGAACTGCTTGACATGTGCAAATGCCATGGTGAAGTGTGAAATGTAAAAACTGGAGGTAAATGCAGAGCCCACGCTCAAAGATGCTCATGTAGCTTGTGGGGACTGTTATATAACTTATTTTTTTACTTAGAATATCAGCTCTTTAATCCTGAGTAAAACCAGATCTGTGCCTGATTATTTCTCTGCTCCATCCCTGTACCTGTTCTTGTGTCTGTCAAGGGCGATCCAGCGGTGAACTTCTGGCCCTGCTCTGAGCTGTGTGAGTGTGGCAGCTCTCCAGGAGGCCGGAGCACTTCTTGCCAGGGAAGCAGACTCTGACCCCGGCTGTGCTGCTCCACTGGGAGCACCACCAGATACGGTGCTCTCTGAGCCTTGGAGAACACTCACTTTTTGCTTGGGAAGCATAAAGGTTACGAAGTGACCTTGGAAGAGCCATGAGTGAGGTGTACTCAATTTTTCTGTCAGCAGTGGGGCCCACCAATGGTTCTTTACCACTAAGCCAGTCCTAATGCACTGTTTTTGTCTCTTCTCCTGTTGCTATATCTCAGCTGTCGCCGTTGGTTTTCTGCTGCCTGTATTTGCCTCTCCCATCTTTTTATACCATCCCCTACCTTTTTTTCCCCACTTCCTGTTCTGTTTTTTTTAAATACTCCTCTGCTGCTGAAGCAGAATGTCCTGGTGATGGGCAGTTAGAGGCATTTTCATCCCCAGAAGGTGTCCTGGCAGGTGAGACTCAGGAAGCAGAGAGGGAGCATCCCCTCCTCTCTGCTGGGCTGCAGAGCAGCTTCTGCTGGCTTGGACTGCTGAGTTACAACTTGCTGCTGCTGTAGGAAAATAAGGTAGCAGTCAATTCTGAAAGTAGATTTTTTTGTTTTGTTTGGACTTTTTTGTGCGTTATTCCTTCTCTCTGCTTCAGAATTCTGCTCTCAAGAACGCTGGGCTCTAGCAGATGGTGCTGTAGGAGTGGAAGAAGCCTGGTAATTTCTAGGGAGATATTCCTGCAAGGAGGAGTGAAGCTCCCCCTCCCTAAGTTGGGTCTGCAGCAGGTCTTCAGAGCTTGCTGATGCCAAGAAAAGGAGTGAGAGCACCGATATTTGGGATGAAAAATGGCTCTTTTGGGAGAGGTGGAGGCTGGCTGTGTCACGGTACCTCAGCAGGGGTGGCTGGCCCAGGTAGTCTGTGCAGGGCACAGACCTTTCCTGCCTGGGAGGTGGCCAGGACCCGTGTTTGCCAAGGGCAGTTCTGTGCAGGATCTGGTGTGCAGGTGTGGGTTTGGCTGACGGGGCAGTACCTGTGTGAGCTGAAGAACAGCAGCCCCACGGTCCCTGGTGAGTCTGTGCAGCCGTCTGGGCTCAGGAGGCAGCAGGGCTTATAATGAAGGTTGTTAAAGGCCTTCATTTAAAGGCCGTGCCTGAGCGAGGTGTGAAGGTGAGACTGAGTTTCCTTTCAGTTCTGTGCTGCTCATGCCTGGCTGCATTAAGGGTTTACTCCATTGTTTTAAGGTTTTTCTGTGACTATCAAGACCCACACAAGAATGGAGGGACTGGGCCCATTCAGAAGGATTGCAGCTGCCACTGGTTCAGGTTAAGGGGTTCACGTCGGTCCTCCCTGCCTGTGCAGGAGGTGGGGTTGGGGTTATTTGGGTTGGTTTTTTGCACTGGCCTGTAACTCAGTGGGTACAGCCATGGTTACATGAGGCTCTTTCTGTCCTGCCTTTTCTTTAGGCACGGGGTAGATGCGCTGTGCAGCTGTTGCAGGGGTGCAGGTAAGCCACTGTCCCTTAGGAAAATGAGCAGCTGTAACACAGGCAGTTCAGGGGTGAGAGGCTGCTCCATGCAAGGCAAAAGGCCTGTTCAGGGGTATAAACTGTTGTCACAGAGCTACAAACCTGGATTTAATTTTTACAAAGAGCTTGGCCCCTTCTACCTTAATTAAGCAGAACCAGCTTTTCTTACCTGTCCTCATAAATCCTGTTCTGCATCTCACAGGAGGAAAATAAACACAATTTGTGCATTAGTTAATTACTGAGCCCCTGAGTTTGCTGTAGCTAATGCAGGAGCAGGGGCTCCTTTTTCACAAGGACTCACTCCCAGCCCTGTCTTTCCTCCCTTGTCCCTCCTGGCTCTAGAGCTGTTTGTTATCCTGCACTGCCGAGCCCAGCTTTCACCAAGTGCTGCCCAGAGGGTGAAGTGCATCACAGTGCCAGAACTTGATCCCACACCTGACTCCTGCCATCCCAGTTAAATAAGCACAGTTATACACTTCTTGCCTATTTATACAATAAGCACTAAGGTTACACTTTATTTACAACTTTTGAAAAATGTACAGTTTCTTACATGGGTTACTTGTGCAAAGTTATACTTTTCAACTAACAGACCAATGTGCACACAAAAGACACTGGAACAGTGGACAACACAATTGTAGGTTCCATCCCACACTGCTGCTTAAGGTTCTGTATCCAAAGGTACAAACTTGCCTTACAAAAAAAGTGAGTCTGGACTTAAAAATGTTTTGTTGTTTGTTTTTTTTTCAGAGTTGAAAAAATACTTTCATAAAACTGAAGGGAACAAACTCAAGCATGCAGCAGTAGCTCACACAAACCACACGGTCATCTACAAAGAGCAGAAACTGCAGAGACTCGAGTGCCTACCCTGAACTTAATTCAAACTTTCCACGCAACAAAGATCCCAAAGAACTTAATCTTTCTCAGCTAAAGATAAGGGGCAGGAAAGAGACAGCAGAGGAGAGTAATTCCACGGCTGGAACTGGTCAGGTTTTACCTCTTCCTTAATGTGGAAGGCCTTTTGCTGAGTACCACAGCTCTACCTGGTTTTGTCCAGTAATGCCTCAGTGACAAAACTATAGAAACTCATTGACAGTTTCTGTAGGCATGTCCTTTAAAATAATAATAATAATAAAAAAAAAAAAGGGTTTGTTTCTTACCCTCAGCAAAGATCCAAGTACCACAGCTGTAGAGATTTATGTAGATCTGTACATAAATCTTGCATGTGAAGTGCAGAAGTAACAAGCATTCCAGGGTCTTATTAAATCTTTGAATTGGAATAAATTAAAGAGTTGATTTTTTAACATGAGTAAGGAGTTGATAAACCAATACAAAAGGGAAACAGGTTATTTCTTCACTCAGTACTTACAAATGCAGTGGGGTCTAAACCAATAGTAGACGAAGTGACCAGCCTGGACACATCAGCACTTTAGTTAATATCAGTTAAAAAAATGTGTATGTATATAAACATCCCTTTTATCAAGCTACACATAAGCATCACTGTGTATAACACAATTACAATTAAAAGCTTAGTGTACACTACAGAAATGCACAATACTGCCCTAAGACTGGAGAGGGACCACAGAAAATGAATTCAGCATCAGTAACTCTTTTGCAAGTAACCCAAGTACAGAACGTTTGACTTCAAAGTGGGTGCGTTCTGATGTCCAAGGAGAAGAAGCTTCAGCAAGGGAGGGTGGCAACAGCACAACAGCTATTCTGCTTGCAAAGTAAATGCTAGGAGGAAAAAGATGACTCGGACACTTTGTTTATTTTCCTCATCAACAGAGTGTTCATTTGCATCATCCTGGGTCAACAGTCACGCCAGCTCTGTTCTACTATTGCAGAAACCCGTTTTTCATATTCCCGCTTATTCTCTTGGTATAGCTGAGCTGCCTGGCTGTTTGCTGGACTGTTCGGATTTGGCTCATCCAATAGAGACTGTGCAAAGAGAAAAAGATCCTTAGGTATTGCAAAGTACACGATCTTCCCATGTGCTCCATAAAGTACCCCTACTAGTGAGAGGTTAGTCCAGGTGCAGTACACTGCATTCCTGCAGCTGGAGGCACTACAGGCTTGGCCACAGCGCCACACTGCACAGCACAGGTGTGACAGCCAAGCAGTGCAGCCTTGGGTGGGTCCCTGCAGTGACCACTTGTGTCACTGCCTAGCCCATTCACTCCTGGGAGTGATTCACACTTGCACAGTATCAAGGTATCGCTGCCATACTGGCTCTTGGCGGGGGGGAAAGCCAAAAACTTTTCCTGAGCTGTTTTTGTCAAAGCATCCTAATTTCATTCTGCCTTTTTGTGCAGAGTTCTTTTACCTGTATGGATGTTAGGATGGAGGAGACATCGTAAGTAGGACTCCAGCGATTCTGAAGAATATCCAGACATATACTACCGTCTGCATAGACTAGAAAAGGTTCAAAAAGAACAGCTTAAAACAGAAGTTGTACAGCTACTGGCTTTTTTCCTGCTGTTGCCTGATCCTGAAAACCTACGTTCAGACAGACACTACAACAGTCCACAGCGTCTGACAGACTGAACTCCAGCAAACAGGCCTGTAGGTACAAAGCAGTGAAGTTCAGCTGCCTGAGGTATTTAAACTCGACCCCTGCTTATTCTCTAACATAAACTTCTCTGTGTCATAGCAACTACCACTATGGAAAACCATGAGTGGATTTTAAGGCAAAAAAATTTCAGCTACCCACAAAAGAAACAAGTAAAGAACACCAGCAAACAGCTGTTTACACTCAAGGTTTCCCCATGAAGTCTCTACATCCGAGTCCAGCTACAGGAGAACCTTCCCTCCCTGCACTGTACTCACACTTGCCACATTTCAAAGTTTCTGGTATTTCTTCACAAAGCTAATATTTGTTTGGAGGCAAGGGATACCTCTCCAGCCTTTTGTTACCAAGGAAGGGGGTTAATTAATCTTACTGGCTATAGTTGCACACTACACTTCATGGTATATTTTTCTTATAGGCCTTTTGGGGAGGGAAAGAGATAGAAGTCAGCTGCACTCAGCAGCATCACTATGCTACCCCTATAGTACAGCAGACAGGAGTCCAAGGCACTGCTATTTAAGTACAAAACCTTCTTCTCTAAGGCTTAAAAGGAAGCTCAGAGAGAAGAGTCCCTCATCACTACTGTGCTGTAACATCTGAAAGGTAAGAGGCCCCTTTTACTGCCCCTTTCATTTCAAGCCTGAGCACTGCTCACATATCCATCCTTACCAAAACAACACAGAAACACACTGGAATTTTGCTGCCTCATTAGACAGTGGAAACTCTTATAATAAATAGACATTTTTCTATATCATACTATAACAAAAAAACCCAAACCCAAACCAAGAAAATTGCCACTTCCTGCCCCCCCGAATCCAACAAAACAATAAAAGTAAAACCCAGCATTGTGTAAGCACTTACCATTTGGATGAAACATTTTAGAGACAAATCTAACAGTAGGTGGCTTATTTGGGTATTCTTCTGTGAATTCTATTGTAAGTTTGAAAGTTCCTGGAGTTGAAAGAGAGATAACCAACCTTTATTCAACATGAATTTACACAAGGGCTGAATAAGTAGCATCCCTCCACAATGCACACTATTGTGCTCACACATGCATGCTGGACGTGGAACACAGACCAGGCAGCCCTACAGCCATTCCTCCAGTCTCCTGGAGTTAATCAGTAATGCTGAAGTCCCAGACAGTACTAGTACAAGAGTATCTCCTGGGACTCACTTCTGTTGCCAAAACCACCCCACTAGTCAAAAGGTTTGTGTAGGGAATTAAATCTGCCCTTGAGGTTTTCTTCCAGAGCCAAATCCCAGCATACTGTACAAACAACACAAGTGGGTGTATAACCATCTGCGTAACAGCTGAGATTTGGTAAGTCCTATCTATGGCATATGCTGTCATGGTAAGGACCTTATTTATTTCCTCTACATTCAAAAAAAAAAAAACCAAACCAAAAAACCCCCACAAAAATTCATGTTTCTCTACAACTGTAAGGTAATCAGATTTTATTGTAGAAAAGTAGTATTAGACACAGCATCCAAATCCAACCATTTAAAACAAGAATCTGACCATTTACTTCACACTAACGAGTTTCCTTGGAGAAAGACTGATAAAGCAGAAACAGAAACTGCAGCTGAGTCCCAACCCAACCGTTTTAACAGCCTGCACCAACGTAAGTTATTTTAGCCCTTCTCCTCAGGCTGTGACAATCTGAGAATAAGAAGTCTATCAACTAAGCTGCACACATATGGGTCCAGAGGATTAAGGACTGCTCCCAATTCAGACAGGGAACTAAGAAACTCACATACTCCACTGAAGACCCTGAAAGCTTCTCCTAGCCACAATAAAACCAGAAAGCAACCAGCCTGGGCACAGCAGCTCAGGAAGTGCCTGGGTATGCCCAGAGAAATATCTGAAGCACCTTCATATAAACATACAGTTCTCCTGTAAGAGGACTGCACCTTACAGTAAAACCTGTAACAAGCTGCCAGGGTGGACATATTGCCTTTTTCAAAAGGAATTCTTACGTATCACAGACAGGTTGGGCTCTCTCCACCCTGCCACGCTCAGTGCCCTTGCTTCCTACTGCGAGGGAGTTTTCCAGCACTAATATAATGAAGTTATTCCTTTGTCTGGCTGGCAAACATGTGCCAACAACTGGTGGCCAGAGAACAGATCTTCCCCCTCCCCCCATTTTCCTTTCAGATCAGCAAGGACCTGCAGTATTTCCCAGGGACTCCTTTCTTTATAAGGAATTAAACTGTAACACTGAGTTGCAAGAAATGAAGGTCATTCCTTTGACGTTCCCATTTGCAAATGAAGACACAGCACAGATGCCTCAGTGCTTTCCCTACAGCAGTGGGAAGTCTCAACACCCTAAAAATAGGTTTTTGCATGTTTGCTTTTTATTAGCAGCCTAACAACATAAGAGCACAAAGCCAACACCATGGTATCTTATTGTGAAACAGAAGAACCAGAACAGTATACTTAAGACTGCTCAGATTATTGAAAGTCTGCAGTGGGGCTTTCAAGCTTTACTTCACCTAATCCAGAAGCACAGAGCCAGCTTTGAGATCAGTTTGAAAGTCAGTACTGGAAGTTATTAACAACTTCTACCATCTGCAAACATCAGCTCAGGACTACCTTTCCTTCCTTACACAATGACAATCCCCAGCAATATTGGCCCTTTAGAACCAAACGTTTGGAGATTTGATTCTGAATTTCAGAGATTCCCTGCCCCAGTTCTCGTTCTCAGTAGCCTCCTCATGAGGAAGGAGGAGTGACCAAGCAAGCAGCAGGCTGAAAACTGAGCACAAACCATCACACAGTAGAGTTCAACATGCACACCTGAGCCAATGAATGCTGTTCTAAAACTTTGCCTGAAGTGGG
Organism: Margarornis squamiger; assembly: GCA_035222235.1. Taxonomy (NCBI): domain Eukaryota; kingdom Metazoa; phylum Chordata; class Aves; order Passeriformes; family Furnariidae; genus Margarornis; species Margarornis squamiger. The sequence goes on along the minus strand of JAWWTY010000138.1, from coordinate 9,243,561 downwards.
AGCCAAGGGGACAGACAAGATGGCCCAAAGGCAGCAACAGGCAGTTTGGTCTTAGAATCCGTTTAAAACTACTGAAAGAAAGTGAAGCTACTGTCCCATCAAAGGCAGGACAGCATTACTCTGAACACAAATCTGCATGAGGGGTTGACAGTGTCCAGCTGGAGTATCTACCTACTCAGATTTCCAAGTCAGGACCCAGAGCGGCAGTGGCTTTTTGGAAGAGCTCCACAGTATGCACACCTTGTTGTTGAGCTTTATTAAAGGACAAATCCAGAGATGTGACAAACCAAAGTCCAAGGGTCACTGGCACTGAAAGCCCATACAAGTCAATCAAGTATCACAACACACTGCTGGGGATGAGGCCCTCGGTTTCCAGACTCTTCTGTCACTAATTTTAAAGCTTTCAACTGGTATTCCTCACAACTTACCCTATACAGCCACTTTTAAAACGTAAGTTATATTCACTGTCATTATCGATACCGGGATCATCACCGAGGAGAACATTCTCTTTCCTTTACTTACCTTGTTGATCAGCTTCTCCTACCTCAGGATTTGAGACTGACAGTTCACAGGAGCTTCTGGACAACACGCGTGCTAGCCCCAGCAACTCCCCAGAGCAGAGCCTGTGTCCCTGTCAAGCTCTCCCCACCCCAGGCAAGAGAGAGCAGTCCCTCCATTCCACTACCCACAAAGCAGGGATGATCTCTTCCACTCCCACAAGGATACCGGATCCCTATTCCATAAGCAAGGAACAAACCACAACAGACAAATGCCTTGCTCGCTCTGTTCAGGCCTCCTGGACGATCACAGCCAGGCATAATACTACAGCAGCTATGTTACTTAACTCTGTCCAAGCCAGGAATCCTGCACTAACCACGTAATCATCATCATGCAGTTTCAGAGAAACAGATCTGAAGGGCTGGGGACACTGAGCTTGCATGGCTGTGCCAGCACTACCACTTTAGATGCCACACACACACAGATTCTTAGAAATACAGTGAAGAGCAGGATAAATATCCCCAGGGTCCTACTGCAGACACCTGCAATCGAATCCTCTTAAATGAGAAGATGGAAGTTATGCTGCTGATCTAAATTAGTGGTTGCTCTAAGCTGAGCCAGCCTGCACACTGAGTTGTGAAAACACCCTCCAAAGTCTGGGGGTGGAGAAGGAGGGATGTTAGCTGCAGTATGTTGCACAGCAAGTAAACAAACATGTTTGAACTTCGGGTTTTCAGTCCAGACAAAGCTAAGTCATCTCAGAAGCTGAGACTGGAGAAGGGTCTCACCAGAGTGAGAATAAAGAACAGTAATTCTCACGATGTGGGATTTATTACACCTGTAGTTTAACAAAAAAAACCCCCAAACTTCACAGGCTACTTTCACAAGAACGAAGCTATCTGAAGTCTTAGAGCATCACCAGAAAGTGAAAGTGCCTAAACCCGACACTTCTGAAGCACACTGACCTGCAAAGGCTTCATGAGAAAGGTTACAGTTTCACTGTATCTTTGACTCACAAGGGCCTGCAGAACTACAAAATAAGCCCAAACTAACACTGTTAAATGAAAATTCCCTTAATTTTACCTGCATTAAGCTAAAGAACACCTGGGGCTGCACTACCATTATCTGAGCTGTGCTACTCTACTCACTTAATGGGAAAGCACAGCCCAGGCACCAACATTCCGGTATCTCCAGGCACCACTTAGTGCTTTGTTATCCAGCACAGGGGAAGATTCCTCCAGAGAGGAGGAGATAAGCAGATATCCTGCAACACAAGACACATCTGTTTTCCTGAGCACAGTGTGAAAACACACACTACAAAAAGAGCAAACCATCACACCCTGAGATTAGGAGATCAACCAAAGCAGGACAGCAGCAGCCTCAAGCATCTGTCTGAACCTCAAACTGCTGTGAGCTGAACACATCCTCGGCATCTGAGGTAAAAAACCGATGCTGCTGCAGAAAGCACAGAGAAAATCAATGTCAGGGCTCTCGAAAGCAGTCTTCAACCTTCTGCAACTATATGGAAATGTATGAAAAAAAAGCCCTTATAGCATCTGTTAACCACACTGAGCTGGAAGAGCCTGAGCATAGAAACAACCTGCATTTTTGCACACTGCAAAGAGACAGCTTTCTACTCCAAACAGTGAATCACTCCATTAGCAGCAGTGCTCCAAGAGCCTAAGCAGCTCTAGCAACCCCCAGAGAAGTTTAACGGAGCCTTCTTTAAAGGTTACAAGATGAGATAACAAAATGCATTTAGTCTATCAGTTGTATAATACAATGCTATGGAACACTCAACTTCTAAACATTAGACTGCTGAAGCAGTACTACAGCAAGTACCTTAACTAACCAAATACATTAAAAAAGTAACTGGAGTCTTCTGTGTTTTCTTAGGCTTGAAATATTTAAAATGTTCAGAGAAAATTAAACAGCAATTTATGGGCACGTCCACAGGTGCTACCTCCAAGGATAAACAGAGACATGGGAGTTAGCCAAGAACAACATAAAAGACTTAAGGAATTTTTCCTATGCTTTTGTCATGAGTCATGGAGATCTAAGATTAATTATAGCCTGCACTGAAAGTACCTTAAAAAAATGCATCACTGATTTCAGTTAGACAGTATTTCATGTCTAACAGGTTTTCACAGGATGCTGAAATATTCATATAGCACCTGCAAACCTATCAAAGGCAATAAGGCCAGATGTAAACTACAGGTATGTTACTATGACCTATTTAGTCGGCTTTTAAAGTCAAAAAGTTCTTTTAATCCTAAGCCCTGAATGATATCAATTGTAGCAGAGTGAAGTAAACGCCAAGAAAAAACCAACCCAACTGTTCTGAACTTCCTCAAACGTGCAGCCCATTTCCTACTTCAGCTGACTCATGTTGGGACTTACTCACAAAACACTTCCAGCACCAGAAGGAAAACCAAAACTCAAACAAAAGACAACGGTTCTATACCACTCCACATATAAGTGACCCTAAAAAAACCAGTCCAGGATTCAACGGCAAAGCTTTAAGATCCTTAAAGTGGTACACTTAACTAGATTTAGGACATCCAGACTTAGCGATTACAAGCAAGACCCTACAAGCTAATCTGTCTCGTCTCAGTAAACCAACACAGCAATCTAAATCTACAACAGTTTATAGGAGTGGGACTGTGAAAAAAAAAGTGTTTACTGAAGTCGAGCAGAGGAATGTGTGGTCAGGTGAACAGGCACCCATGCCCCCCTCCATCCCCAGGCTCACACCTGTTGCAGCGCCCACGGCAGTGACACCAAGGCCGTGTCAAACCGCAGCAGTTCCACCCCCCAGAAAGCCACACACCAGCCCCGCACGCCGCACTTACCGTCCTCGAAAGGGGTTCCCTCGGGCCTGGAGGAGGGAAAGCAGAGCACAGCGTTAGGGCCGCGGCCAGCCCGGCCCCGACCCCAGCCCCGACCCCCGCACGGACCCCGGGCCCCGCCGACTCACCCGAAGATGACGGCGTTCCACACCATGATGTTGTTCTCGGAGGGGGCCCCGCTCACCCCGGCCGGGGGATCCTCCTGCAGCCTGCGGGGCACAGCGGGAGCTCACACCGGGGACACGCACCGGGCAGGGGGGACACACACACATACACCGGGCTGGGACACACACACACCCACCCACACACCCCGGGTTGGGGGACACAGACACACTCACACACACTCACTCACACACCCCGGGTTGGGGGACACAGACACACACTCACACACACACACACACTCACTCACACACCCCGGGTTGGGGGACACAGACACACACACACACACACTCACACACCCCGGGTTGGGGGACACAGACACAGACACCCCGGGTTGGGGGACACAGACACACACACACTCACACACCCCGGGTTGGGGGACACAGACACACTCACACACACTCAGACACACTCACACACACCGGGGGCTCAAACCGGGGCCGCGCTCCGCGCCCCCCGCGCTGCGCAAACGGCGCACCGGGCCCGGCGGCTGCGCAAACGGCGTACGGCGGGCCGCGGCAGCCGCGCTGCGCAAACGGCGTAGCCCGCGCCAGGCAGCGCCGCCCGCGCTACGCCAGCAGCGGAGCGCGCCCTGCCCCGCCGCCATGTTGTGCTGCCCCCTCCTCCCCCGGCAGCGCCGGGCCCTTCGCCCTCCCCCGCCCGCCCCGCCGCCGCCGTACCTCTTGAAGTCCCGCATGAGGCGCCGACGGGCCGGAGTGGACATGGCGGGCCGAGGGTTATAGCTCAGGCATACACTGCCGGAGGGAGCGCGGCGCCGGGCGCGGTTCGAGCTCCGACTGAGGCGGCGGCGGCAGCGCTGACGGACAGGAGCGATCGCGGCCTGTACCACTGCGGCGGGCGGGGGGAGCCCAAGGGGGGGACACAGCGGCTGCTGCGCGGCTGCCGGACGGTGCCGGGACGTACCAACGGCGGGGGGGGCGGGGCCGGATGTGGCGGAGCCCCCGGCCCAGCCTGTACCACCGCGGCGCGGCGCGGGGGCGGCGCCGGGGCGGGCTGTACCAAGCGCGGCGGAGGGCGGGGGGGAGCGTGGCCGGTGACGTCACGGGGGGCGGGGTGAGGTCAGAAGCGCTCGGAGGGGACAGGGGACACCGGGGTTTGGGATTTGGGCAGCTCCGCCACCCCGGGGCCCCCTGGCACACAGTGCCACCGCTCCAAACGGCTCCCCGTCCTCATCCTGCCCCGGCTTTACTGCCGAGCATGACCCCATATGGACTTGGGTTTCCCATGGGTTATTTGGGATCAGCTGTCCCAGCCGTGCCCCCTCCCAGCTCCCTGTGCCCCCCGTTCTCCTCGCTGGTGGGGCGCGGTGAGGAGCAGCAAAGCCCTTGGCTCTGGGCAAGCTCTGCCCAGCAGCAACACAAACATCCACGAATTACCAGCACTGTTTCCAGCACAAATCCAGAGACAGCCCCGTACCCGCTGCTGTGCAGGGAATTAGCTCTGTGCCAGTCAAAACCAGCACAACCCCCTACGGTGCACTCTCCTCTTCCCCAGACAGCGTTTTCCAGGGGGAAATAATCTCTCTTGCTACCTCTCTTTTCCGGAGGTACAGACCCTCTCTGCTGCTGTCTGCAGCGGGCTGGGTGGGCCCTGCTTTTCCAGCTTATCCTCCCTTGTACCCTCAGGCCGTGCGGGGAGGCGGCTCGGGGGGAACCACCGGACAGGGAACCACCACAGTAACAACAGCAACAACAGCAACAACAACAACAGCAACAACAGCACAGCCCTCCCGCTCCCGGCCTGTGCCACACGGGACGTGCGAGCCCCCCGTGCCCGGGCCCGGCCTCGGGAGCCCCCGGTACTCGGTGCCGGGAATCCCCCGTGCCCGGTGTCGGTGTCGGCCCCAGGACCCCCCCGCGCCCGGTCCCGCTGTCCGGAGCCGCCCCGCGGGCGGGGCCGGGCCGGGCGGGCAGGGCCGGGGCCGCCATGCCCAAGGTGGTGTCGCGGTCCGTGGTGTGCTCCGACACCCGCGACAGGGAGGAGTACGACGATGGGGAGAAGCCGCTGCATGTGTACTACTGCCTGTGCGGGCAGATGGTGCTGGTGCTGGGTGAGCCGGGGGCTCGGGGCGGGGGCCAGGCCGGGGCTGGGGGGCCAGGCCGGGGCTGGGGGGGCCAGGCCGGGGTTCTTGGGGGGCCAGGCCGCGGCCCCGGGAGGGCGGCGGGTGCAGGGTGGGGATGCGGGGTTGGAGTGCCATGTGTGGGGTGTGGGTTCGGGGTGGGGGTGCGGGGCCCGGGGTGCCCGGCCGGCCCCCCGCCAGCCCGGCCCCGCCGCCCCGCAGACTGCCAGCTGGAGAAGCTGCCGATGCGGCCCCGGGACCGCGCCCGAGTGATGGACGCGGCCAAGCACGCCCACAAGTTCTGCAACGCCGAGGAGGAGGAGAGCGTCTTCCTGCGCAGGTGGGCCCGGCCCCGGAGCCCCCCGAGAGCCCCTGCCCGGCCCGGGGCAGGCTCTGCCCTCCCCACCCCCTGGGAGCCACCGAAACCCCCTGTATGCACACCCTGCTCAGGCTCTCCCTCTCTCCCCCAGACCAGAAGGCATAGAGCGCCAGTTCAGGAAGAAGTGTGGCAAGTAAGCAACCTTTTCTAGTCTTTTGGTGACTTTTAGAATGTTTGAATGAGGAAACCATAGGGATCCAGAATCTGGGTTTCTTCTCAGCTCTGTGTCTCTGCTTCCAGGTGTGGACTGCTACTGTTTTATCAACACCAGCAGAAAAATGCTCCTGTGACCTTCATTGTTGATGGTGCTGTGGTCAAATTTGGGCAGGGTTTTGGGAAAACAAACATATATACTCAGAAACAAGAACCTCCCAAAAAGGTAATCAGCTTTAATGAATTAAAAAGGCTAGCTTTGCTTTTCAAAAGGTGTTGTGTGTAAACTAATTTAGTGGTGAGGGCAGAGGGAAAAAAAAAAAGGACCTCTGAACAATAGCTCAGTTTAGTGTCTTCTCCATGACTCCCTTAAGTTCTCCTTTACAGAGATTACTGCAGCTTGGATTCCTAGCACTAAAGGAAATCTAGACTGTGCCTGATCTTTAGGCTCAGGTACCAGAAAGTTTCCATTTGTAAGTAGGTCAGGTTGGTAGCCTGCACAGTGATTTTCAAAATCTGGCTCATCTATTATATATCAGTGAGTTTCCTTCTGGTAATGAACGACACCTCTAAACCCAGAAATCACTGGGCATAATTCTCCTTTGCCACCCACAGAGTTCAGGTAATCTTGATAACTTAAGAAGCCTTAAAAGCTTCAGAAGAGGGAAGCAATCCCTAGGGGCACAGCTGTTGACAAGGTTTAACAAAATATGCTGGTTTTCACCCAGGTGATGATGACCAAACGGACAAAAGACATGGGCAAGTTCAGTTCTGTCACGGTGTCCACAATTGATGAAGAGGAGGAAGAGATTGAAGCGGTGAGTTTCGGGTTCCCTTGGTGGCACCCACATCTGAGCTGGGCAGCTCTGGACATGAAGCAGGGCCAGTGCTGGCCTCACCACCTGGATGAGGTGTTGTTAGTCTGGGGTTTGCAAAGTGACCTGTGTGTGTTTCAGAGGGAGATCGCAGACTCCTATGCACAGAATGCAAAAGTGATTGAGAAACAGCTGGAACGCAAAGGCATGAGCAAGAAAAGGCTACAGGAGTTGGTGAGTGTTTTCTTTGCTGTTCAACACGAATCCCTGAGATCTGTTGGTTTTGTACACAAAAACTGTCTTGCAGATCAGACTGCAGGTATAGGGAGGTCCTGGTACAGTCACAGGAAACTTGCAGCTTTGTGAGGGTGATTTCTTTCCTCTACAGGTTTTGTAGAGATGTTTTTCTAGTGCCCCTGAACTTAAAATCATACTCAATTACCTGTAGGGCTAACAAGAACAGCCACCAGAGTGCTTGCAGGGAGGCTTTCCATAAACTATTGGACAAGGATCAAGGGAAGGGGAAATCAGGCCATAGCTTTGCCAGCCAGAACACCCCTAATGCTGTGCTCTTGTGCCTGTGTGGCAGAGCAGGTCATTGCCATGAGGTATCAGGGCAAGCCAAAGCCCTTGTAGAGGACCTGCAGCTCAGCTGCTACTGCAAAGGACACTTGCAGAATTAATGGCAAGAACATCCCAGCTGATCTTACCTGCTGTGACAGGAGAGTAGTAAGTGGGAGGGGGAGGAAATGCGCAGCTTCCACCTGAGGATAGAAAGTATGAAATTGTCTCCTGGGCAGTTAGTTTTAGACTTTTTATGATTTTAAAGGTGGTCCTTGTTTTGTACATCAGGGGAGGAGGGAGTCAGCAAAGCACTTGAGCTACTCTTGGTCCTAGTTTGGGAGCTGGAAAGTTTGCAGTGGTCAGATAAGAAAAGCAAACCTCATTGGAGCCCTGAAGGAAATGTATCCAGACATTTCATTCTGTCTTAATTTTCATTTATTCAGGCTGAGTTGGAAGCCAAGAAAGCCAAGATGAAGGGAACCCTGATTGATAACCAGTTCAAGTGAAATGCTACATATCTGCTGGGTATTTGGAGACAGGAGAAGGTTACCAGGAGCTATCACAGATCTGTCAACAAAGCAGAAGTAACAGACAGTGTTCAAGGGTTGCACTGTGCTGCAGCCAGTTTGGGGAGTGTGAACTTCTCTGTCATAAGTGATACTCTGGTACCAATTTTAATAACTCCAGTGGCACTGGAGACTTTGCTGAAACTGCAGTTCTCTACAGACCCAGCGTTATGAGCAAGCTGTTCCAGGCAGAATATTTACTTTCAGAAAAATCTTTGCTGGGTGCCTTCCTGAGTTCACCTTTGGATACCTGTCTTTTTATTTTGGTAGTTTTCAAATGTGTAAGATTTCCTTGAATGCATTAGAACAATAGATCAACTGTATAACAAAGGTATCTTTACAAAAGTAAGCTCTGTGCCTGTTATTCATTTTGTTATTTTAAACGTGTCCAAAACATGCAGAAGCCTGAGGGACGTGCCATTCTAACACAGTCTGGAATGACTGGGATGCAAGGCTTGGGCATCATTCTGCTGCTCATCCTGATCTGCCAGAGGCAGCCAGCACAGACTTAGCTGCAACACTCCAACCTCAGCTCCTGTGGAACAGTGCAAGGCTTCAGTTACAGAGAATTACACTGTCCCAACACATAGTGCCCCATACAAGAACATGAAATCCAACCCTGTTTAAAATTAATGAAAACAAAACCTGCCACTAATAAGCTCAAATATATAGTTGTAAGCTACTGATGTGGTTTGTGATCATTTAAAGTAGAATACCACTGCATGTCTGAACTAATCCTTTCTAAAAAACAGTATCAATATTTGGAGTTCTGAAATGTGAAGGAAAGATTTTTTTGAATGTTCTGACCACTTAGGACTTGGATAAAGACAACATTACACACTGCTTTTTAAAGTACCTCATTTGGGGAATAATATTATGTGTCTCTTGTGTGATGCAATAGCAGTGCTCAATAGCACTGCTATTTGTTGCTCTTTCTTGATCTGCTTGGGATTAAATACCATGTTACAGATTTGAACTAAAATACTTTTCCTGGGGTGTTCTTACTCTACCAGGTATCATAAAATAATGTGAGCCATGAACAAGATGCTTCATCTCCCACAATTATTATGGAAAAGTTCCTATAATCAATAAAGATTTTCCATGAGACTTTATAACCCTGACTGGGAACACTCAGCTCTGCTTAGCCTAAGGATCTGTTCTTTCTTTGGGAAAACAAGGCGTAAACCAGAGTGAGCTCTGCCCCAGAGTTGGCAGGCTGGAATGTGTCCGTAGGTCCTGTGACAATTTAATGCCAGGCTGGGTAATCAGGTGTTCCGGTTAACTCACAATGCTGATCTTGTTCCCTGCTTATCACCTGTTAATCTGAAGCCTATTTCCAGAAGCTCTTCAGTTAAGCAATTACAAGGTGGTGTGCCATACTTGGGAAGGGCAGGAGGTGTGTGTGGGTACAACTCTGGTACACAAAGCCCTTTGCCCAGTGTGGTAACACAGTCCAGCCAGGCGAGGGCATCAGGGCTCCTCTGGGAGCGATCCAAGCCCCAGGTAACTGCGGGTCAGTCTCTATAAAAATTCGGAAGTTTTTTCTCAAGTAGGTGTCAAAGATTTTAACACATGAGAGTAGGTTTTGAACCACATGAGGTCCACTGGAATGCAGAGTCTCCAGTTGTCCAAGGATGAGGTGCAGTCCTGCTTCAAGTGACACCAGCACAAAAGCTGACTTAGGGATAGTATGATACACAGTCAGTATCTAATTCATAGCAGTTTAAATCAAGTTGGATTTTTCATTTCTGGATCTGAATAAATTAAAATACATTAGCTGACTGTAGCAACAGGAAGCAGAGGCACCTAGTTCAAATGCTTGATTTAAATGTCCTGTAATAGATTAAACCAGCTGTTCTACAGAGTTTCCCATAGCCTGGTAGCAAATGGGTAATCTGCAGCAGAGTTCAGACCAAAGCAAATTCAGATTTTGTGTTACTGTAAAAGTCAACATTGTTTTTTAAAAACCTGTAAATATAGGTAGGTGATAGATCTGTTTAACTGAGCAACACTTGTCCAGATGCAGAGGTATTGCAAATCAAAGCAGTGTGTGAAATAAAAGTGGAGGATGGGATCTGTTCCAAAAGTAATGGCACACATGACCAGACTTACCTTACTGTATTTCATGGCTTGGTTCAGATCAATTTCCAGGTACCTTCGCAAGACCCTACTCTGATTTACCATGTCAGAACAGCTCTGGATGTAACAACACTGCCTTGTTCCCCATAACCTCTACAAAACCCCCACAGAATCTGTAAAAAAAGAGAAGTTGTAATGGTGAATCCAACCTCATCAGTGTTAAATACAGCTGTACCTGGAGAGCAGCACAGCGTCCTCCCCACCTACTTCCTGAGGGGAAATATTTCTGGTCAGTTCTTGCAGCTCTCCTTGGGCTGTGCTCTGTGTTTGTGCTATTTCACCTGCTGACCGGCATACAGATGGCACATTCTGACTCCCTAGACTATTGCAATGCATATTGATAAATGCACACTAACAACGTGTAAGACAAAGTGATTAGTTTGGGAGCAGCACCGACTGATCAGCCTGAATGAAACTGGACTCAGCCTTTGCTGGTGTTCTCCTAAAGAGCCCTGCGGGTCCATGGGGCACAGCCACATCCAGACATTTAAAAATATAAAATGATGGGCTTGTTTAAAAGGCTGCAGGGCTGGGTTCCAAGGGATGGAGGAGGAAGACTTGTAGCTCTCTCCACTGAGGAGTTCTTATGAACCTTGCTGACCACAGCATGGAGGTTTTTTGGGTGGATTTCAAGGCACAAGTAGCCAATCTCTCTTTTCTTGTCAGCCAGAAAATTGCTGCCCTATCCCTGCAGCCAGAGCTGCAACTCTTGTCAATCCCAGCAGAATCAGACAACGACAACCAGCAAACCAATGGTGGGATGACACTTTCCAGAGCCTCCCTAATGCTCCCAGTCTTGGTGTGGGTCTTGGCAGCTCCTGTTCCCAAAACTGCAACCTCCCCAGCAGCTCAGTATGACTGCAGAGTCGGGGCTGTGTCTGTGCAGGCGTGCAGGGTTAGCTCCTGCCCCACAGCCCAACCCCTGCACATGCTTTGGGCAGCTGATGGGGCCACCTTGCATCACTGGGCAGTGGCAGGATCAATCCTGCAGCTGGTTTCACCACACTGACCCCACTGGGAAAAACTGATGTTACCCTGCATGACCCAAAGCTTTGCCTCTTGCCCTGACCCTTTGCACCAGCTGCCAGTCATGCAGGCAGCATATAGAGGATGCTGGGGCAATGCCTGCCCATGGTGACAAGGACATGGAGACAGGGGCACTCCTGGCTCCATCTAAAATGCACAGACACAGCCTGGAGTGACCCAAAGACTGCTGAAGGGGACAGGGGAGTGGATGAACTGGCACTCAGCTGGTCTTTTACAAGTCCTTGGGGTGGAATGCTGTCCACTGCAAGACTCAGCACACACTGGGCACCAGAGCCAGCCCAGCTGGGGTGGGCCAGTTCATACTGAGCCATTCCAACCATTCAGTACTGCTCGCCACCTGCCCCAGCCACTGACAAGTGTTTCATATGATCCCATGCATGGCCATGCTGCGTCAACACCTCCTAAGCCTCGGATTTATGGCTGCTGGGCAAGGGGCCGAGACAAAAGGGGCATTACAGGCACTTGCCCACCAGTCCCTGCCAGGAAAGGGGCCGATACACCAGGACATGGCTGCCATGGAGGAAATAATGATGTATGAGATGTTCAACCCTCCCACAGGAGAATCACAACTAAAAGGAAAGTCCACTCTTTCCATGCCATCCTCAGGGCAGCATAGCCTGGTGGACAAAATGCCATGTTGGAGGGACTGCACTCTGCTTGTTGCCTTTCCACTGGATGGCTCCAGTCCCTTTCCCATGCCTCAGTTTCCCCACGAGAAGAAAGCCTTTAAGCCCTGTCTGTGCTGTTTGTGACAGGCAACAGCAACAGCTGAACCCCCTAACCTGCTTCCCCAGATAAAGCTGCTCCCAGAGAACTGCCAGGAGGGAAAGTTAAAGCCCCAGGGGCCCAGTGCCAGAAGGGCTGCCAGCCTGTGCTCCCTGGCAGTGGAGTGCAGGGAAAACCCATTGTGAGCTCTGCCCGGCACCTCCACGTGCCAGACCTAAAAAAAGCTGTGAAACACATGCTTGTTTCCTGAGTCTCTAGGGCAGTAACTAGTGTGAGCAGCTACAACCCTGTGACTTAGTGCCAGCCCAACACCCCAAGCACAGGGCACAATGCTGTAGGTTTAAGGATTCAGGGGTCCCCCAGCTCAGCTCCTTTGCAGCCTGACACAATAGCCCGGCTCAGCACCTTGGTCACCCACTACCGTGTACAGGAAGAAATGATGCACTTACCTCCTTGTGCTAACGGCACAGCCATGCACCCCCTGTGGAGGAAAGGACAGGAAAGGATGCCCCATGCTGAGCAACCAGCAGCGTTTTAGAACAGCCCTTGAAATCCAGAAGAGCTTAGCAGCAGGAGGCAATAAGGGTCAAGAGCCCTTAATAATTAGCTGCAATTGTGCAGCAGGAAAAGGCTCCCTGGTAAAGCTGTCCCATGGCAGTGTCCCCTGCCAGGCTGCTGCCTTTACCCCCAGCACTGCTCACTGCTCGTGGCATTGCTCCACATCTCACAGGGTAACTTTCAGCCCATTTTGTTTCCACAGCAGGCAGTGAGGGATCTCACATTGCAGGGCCAGCTGAAAAACATCAGCAAGGGCTGTTGGCTCAGCTGCATGGCACAAGACCATCTCCCATCAGGAATGCATGTGCCCATTTACAGGGACCCCAGCAAGCCAACATCTGTGGCAGGACGGTGCTGCACTCTCATGCCTGGCTGCCCTGCTTAGATTTCAGCAAGAAAAACAACTCTCACCTTTGCAGTACAAAGTCTTGTTTAGCTGCCTTGGGCAGTACTTGAGATTAGTTTCAGTGATTGAGATCAACTGCTTTAAGCAGGCCTGGGCAGCCAGAAAGGAGCCAAGGCATGGAGGAAGTGAGGAGATTCACAGATCAGAAGGGCAGAAGACCAGGAGTGCATCCACTCACCACTCCAGATCCCCCATCCTCTCATTCCAGGCACATCACTGGCCACCCCTGGGAAGGAAACATCTTCCTGGGCAGCCTGCACTGTGTTTCCCTGCTGTACTTAGCAGGTAGCAAGGCTTGCAGGATGCAAATGGTTCACAGTCTTCCTTCTCTACAATTGGTGAGATCCCCACCCCCTCATACTGCAACTGCTCCAAGAACAAACATGAGATGAGGAAATTGGTTTTGGATTTTTTATTTCTTTGTACTCTTTAAGCAGGAGTGACTGAAATAGAAACCATCATGAGTCCCATCAGGGGGAATAACTTAATAAAGACAGGGCAGGCTGTCTCCCCTGTCCCATGCCAACTCGTATCAACATCAGCCGTCTCTGTTTAGTAACTAGATGGTTTTCAAACAAGTCCATGAACGGTCATAGACTACACAGAACAACATGCCAGTTCACAACAGGAAACAACTTATGTGTACTTCTTGATTTCATCATACAAGACTAAGACAAAAGCACCACCCATTCCTCGGAGTACATTCGACCATGCACCTTTGAAAAACGCCTTGGAGCCCTCATCCCGGGCAATCTTCCGCCAGCAGTCAAGAGTGCCAGTGTACATTATGTCAGCTGCAGAAGACAGACAGCTTTAGCAACTGGATGCCCAAGATCCCCAACACCCAGGTCAGAAATGGCCTGAGGTATCTGCCAGCTTCATAACCTCAAGTGCATCCCATTTCTTGACTGACTTTCTCCAGTATTAGTGCACCAGAGGACAAGACTGCCCAGAAGATAAGCTGCTGCTGCATTACCCACTGGGAGATACTGGAATGGCCAGTTCAAGTAGAAGGCAGCAACTTCCAGGCCAACACTTCCAGACCCAAAAGCTATTGCAGAGTCAGCCAGGCTATGCCTGCTAAGAAGGTTGTCTGTTCTTGGCCCAGAGACACTAGTTTGTGACATCCTTGGGCAAATTCTGCTGTTTGTCCCTACTGACAGGCATGCAACTTGTACATGCTGCCTTACAGGTGTGCTGTGCAGGCCAACCCACCCATGCCCTGACCTGTCCCCTGCTTCTGCAGTCCCTCCCACACCCCTGCTTGCAAGGGGTGAGGATATCTACATGAACTGGTGAAAGCTAAGCCAATCTGCCTTTGCCCCAGCTCCACCACCACCTGTTGATTCAGGGATGCCCTGTATTTCCTATGCAATGAAGTAGAGGCTTACCTCCTTTACGGCCAGACTGCATCATCATGCGACGACGCACCGTGTCAAACGGGTAGGAGACCAACCCTGCGACAGCGGTGACAGTCTGAGCGATCATCCAGCTGACAACGATGTGGGTGTTCTTTGGGTCTGGGAGCATGCCTGCGGGAGAGAGGCTTTGATGAGCACGGCAGGTGAGCCCGCAGCACTGCCGAACAGCACCGGGCCTGCCGCAGCCCAGCAGCTCCTTTCCTTTTCTTGGTCAACCTACCCTTCGCGGTGTCATAGATGCCGAAGTAGGCAGCCCTGTAGATGATGATGCCCTGCACAGAGACACTGAAGCCCTGGTACAGGCCGCCGAGGCCGTCCGAGCGGAAGATTTTGACCAGGCAGTCACCGAGCCCACTGAACTCGCGGTCAGCCCCGGCTTTACCCACGTCCGCGGCCAGGCGCGTCCGGGCAAAGTCAAGGGGGTACACGAAGCAGAGGGAGGTGGCGCCGGCGGCACCCCCGGACGCCAGGTTCCCGGCGAAGTACCGCCAGAACTGGGTCCGCTTGTCCACGCCGCCCAGGAAGATCTGCTTGTACTTATCCTTGAAGGCGAAGTTGAGGGCCTGGGTGGGGAAGTAGCGGATCACATTGGCCAGGTTGCCGCGCCAGAAGGAGAGGACGCCCTGCTCGCGCGGGATGCGCACCACGCAGTCGATGATGCCCTTGTAGTGCTTGTCGGCGGAGATCTGCTTGCTGGCGTGTTGCACCTGCGGGGCCCGACACGCCGCCGTCAGCGCCGCGCCCCGCGGCCCCCCGGCCCGGCCCGGCCCCCCTCTCCCGCCGGCCGCCAACGCTCACCTGCAGCAGCAGCTTGACCCGCTCGATGGGGGCGACGGCGGTCTTGGAGATGGCGGCCGCCACCCCGCCGGCGAGGAAATCCTTGGCGAAGGACACAGCCGCATCGGTCATGGCGGGAGCGGCGGGAGCGGCGGGCGATGCGGGCCGAGGGAGGCGGAGCTGAGGGGAGGGGGGGGAGCGCCGCAATGGCCGCTTATATAGGGGCGCGGGGGCGCGTGCGGGGGAGGGGCGCGCGCCGCGCCCGCCCGTTGGCTGCGGGACGGGGCGTGGCCACCACAGAGGGGCGTGGTTACTGTGGGGGCGTGGTCAATGTAGGGGGCGGGGCCCGGGATGGGGGAAACGGGGATGGAGGGACC
>JAWWTY010000138.1:9203298-9227947 GCA_035222235.1 Margarornis squamiger | reverse complement strand
GATGGAGGGACCGGGGATGGGGGGACCGGGATGGGGGAGATCGAGAATGGGGGAAATGGGCATGAGGGAAATGGGGATGGGGGAAACCGGGGATGGGAGGATCGGGATGGGGGGACCCAGGATGGGGGAGACCGAGAATGGGGGAAATGGGGATGGGGGAAACCGGGATGGGGGAGACCGAGAATGGGGGAGACCGAGAATGGGGTACCCCACCGGAACCGCGGGCACACAGCATTATATCTGTGTGTGGCCCCGGCCCGGCCACAGCGCCCATCCTCATCCCGGGCACCCCACGTGAGGCTCTGAGGCTCCCTAATCCACGCACACGGACAGGACAGGCCCACATCAGACTGCCCCGTCTCCCTGAGCCTCAGCCGAGACACGCAGAGAGCTCTCAGGATACTGACCCGCTGCACACACGATGCTCCAGGGGTCGCCGAGCCCCAAGTATTGCATGGATTCCCTCGGCCGGTCACAGCCCGGCTGGGATGCTCAGACACACCCCCATCAGGTACCACCCACCACCTCTATGGCCCAGCTGCATCCAAATGGCACTCCAGTGACACTTCACCTACCCAAGAGCTCAGCCTTGCTATTCACTGGTTCTTCATGATCAGACACCATTTCCCATGTTAATGATCCACTGCTGAAGTGCTTTGTTTTGGTGCTGTCTCAAATATTTGACTGCTGCCATTGGGGGTATTTATCCGTGTGTGATTACAAAGGAGAGGCTTGGTTGATACAAGGTTAGTAAGTGATTTATAGGTTGTAGGAGTGCATTACAATAGAAAGGTGGTATTAGCACATCAGAAACAAGTTAGAGGTAACTTTGACTCACTTGACTCTCATGAGGTTTGAAGAGCTGACCAGACATTCATATGCACCCATCGTTCAATCTTTAAAATCTATTTAGAAATACAGTATTAGTTAAAATCATACAGGTGTGCTTGGCCATTCCTCCCCAAAACACTTCCAAGTCACAACATATCCATACATCTCCACAAAGTCTCAGTATTATTACCTGCACTGTGCAGATGGGGAAACTGAGGCACAGAGAAACATGTTCACTAGGCAGGTTGATTAGAACCAAAAGCACTTACAGCCCCAGCCACCAGATCAGCACAAGCCACCAGATCTTCTCTCTACCACCTTAATTTTTGCTATCAATGCTTGCATTTCTTCTCTGAGAAGAAAACCAGTACGAAGCACCACTGTAGCACAACGGAACAAGTCCCTTAAGAGAGATACAGCAAGACCTCAGCTGTAGCATACATCACCAAGGACTTCTAGGTGCAAGGCAATCCTTAAAGGTATCCCAAATCTTTCTGCAAGTTTCTCTCCACGGTCACAGACTGTTCCTGCATGGATCCGCAATGCCTCATCCTGCTGTGACCTGTCCTAACCAAGCAGTTCCTGACATTTACTTAGTTCCACACATCAGGGGTTATAAACAGTGCAAAAATGTGTAGAGCAGTAGCAAATCCTGTGCTGAGCCCAGGCTGCTGCATCACCTTCCTGGGATGCCATGATTCCCACCCTGCCAGAGTCCAAGCCTGCAGGACACGCCATAGGGGGCACAGCCACTTCCCACATGGATACAGGGTTTGGATTTTCTATCAGAAGGCACTGGGATGGGGCTGTTCCATAGATGAACTTCTAAAAGGAACTGGAGCAATATCACAGGTCCTCAGGTATACCACCAAGATGATCTTCTATTGCCCAAAACCTCCCAAGGCTGGTCAGAGGCCCATTGATTGCATTGGCACTGGCAGTAACCTTGTGGTCTTGCAGAGAGGTTCCTGTCTACAGGATCTGTCTGCAGCTCCTGGATCACAGCAGCTGAAGTGGAACAATCACAGGTGGTGTGTGCATGGTGCTATTCTGCTGGCACATTCTGGGTAGCACAGCAGGCCTAGGTCTGTACACTGGAACTAAAAAGTGGTCTAATATAAAAATAGAGCTTTAAGAATACCTATATAACATGACAAGGCTGGTGGTTCTGAAATACCTAATACATCTAAAAACTGCATTTTCCAGGAAATATTTCCACTAGAGAACTTCAGGAAAACCATTTTTCACAGTGTGAAATAATTCACATACATGCAGTAACAACACATGAGAAAGGGAGGAAGATTTCCTAGTACGCACTGAAGTTTGCAAGATTGTCATTCCAGTGGGTTACAGTCCATTTTGTACATTACAGTTCTCTCTTAGCAAAAGCACAGTTGCAGCAGCGTATTTTCATCTTTGCGCTGGAGATTCACACACAATTATTATTCTCAAGTAAGTCTCAAAAACTGAGGAGTGGATTTGGGAGTGTGACTGAACTGAGACTAATTCTGGCACCACGTCCACACAGTACCACTAAAAAACATGGAGATTTCAGTAGAAATTCTTGTATTTTAGTCTGTTTTATCATTTTTGGCTGACTAGGTATCTCAGATTGCTTAAAAAACCCATTTGAATTTTCTTAATGTCTTTGATGATACAATTTATACTCTCATCTCCATTTTCTTGCCTTTCTGCATTTGGTTTAATCTCAAATGGCTATCCAGTATTAAAAAACACCTAAAATAACATCATTTCAAGTTCCAATAGTAGACAGTTTTGAAACGGCAAGTTTCCTCTTCAGTGTGTGCTTGCTATTTATATTGTTTATATCATTCAGCAAATGAAATACAAGATTTATTCCCTCCTGTCACAGGTGTCTCAGTACTAAAACCATGCAATCCGCTGACATGCCGATACCTGTAGCTCAGCATGTCTTTCTTGCAAAGTTCCTTAAGAAAGGTAGTTTGTATATCTTCAGTGGACACTCTGATGTCAGTTTTCAAGAGCTGATTTCCTTGGCTCAAAATTTTCCCTTCGTAGGCGCTTTAATTCTCTCAGTTCTTGTGGCTGTAAGCTCTGGTCCACGCCAGGAGTTAGCTTGTAATTTAAAGGAGATTCAATATAACCATTTCTGTACAGACAGACCCGCTTGCAGAATTCAAAGGTGCTAAACATAACACCAAAGTATGGGACAATCTGACAAAATAATAATAAAAAAGCAATATAAGACAAAAAAGCAATGTTAGACTTGCTAGTAGTATCCCTAGCTTAGATGTTTTTAAAAAGGAAACTTGCAGGACTTCAAATCTGATCTGCTAATAGATTTGCCCTCATTTATATAAAATCAGAGTCTCACCTCAAACTAGGCTGGCACCTGCAGGATGCTAAAAGTAGGAGTTTATTACTGGTACATAACTAATTATAACAATATTGGGAGGAACAAGGCCCATGCTAGACTACAGATTATTACAACTTGTCAAATACCTAAGCACCCTGAGCATACCCCGGTAGGAAATGTGGAATTTATTCTACATGCAGCAGAGTGACTGAACAGTTTCCTTCTTTTACCCCGTGCAGAACCAGCAGCTCTGGTGCCATGTGGCTTTGTACCAGCCAAGGTAGGGCAGGCACGGGCAGCTCATCACAATCAATCACATTGTCATCAATAAGCACTCATTAGCTGACCTGTAGTACTCCATGTAGGTAATCCTTCTCAAAACACTCTAAAATGTATTTATGCAAACTAAATTACCTTCTGTTTAAGCTACTGTGCTTTATTTCACGCTTTCAACTCAGCAAGGGCTGTAATAACTGATACACATGAATTAAATAGCTGGCTGAAAGTGCTGCTTTTTCTTTACAGCTCAGTACAATGTCAAATTACTGGAGCTCAGCTGAGAAGGAGAACTCGTTTAGCTGTCTTAAGTGGATCACTTGCAATCCCCCATCCATTCCCTACCTTGGTGTTAGCAGCACTCCCTTGGCTAAGAACATTCAAATGAACTTGAAAGTAATGACATCTAGAAGCCAACCTTACATTTGGAGAAATACAACCAAACCAAGTGCCAGGGCTGGTTTATAACCTGTTCTGTCATAGACTCTGGCATCTATAAGCTGCTACTAAGTACAGAGGAACATCACAAACTTTATAACCCAATCTGTCCAAAACTGTCTTGATTACTTCAGGATAGTATTTGATTGGGATGAAAGCAAAACCTCACCTTGAGCAGACTGGGTGTGAGTCCACTCCAAAGTCCAAGCACACCTTTGTTCTTCACAGTTTGCCGGAAACAGTCAGCCATGCCAGTAAAATGGACATCAACTCCTCCATAGTGGGGAAGCCATGGACTCTGGGCCTGCCAAGAGACACCCAGGGGGACTTAGAGCAAGCAAAGGAAAATCAAGGTAATTAATTGTTTTCTCCATTCTGGTACATAAGGAACACTCGATGCCAGGTTTCAACAGACTGATCTGGATTCTTCCCAAAAGAATCAGCTATTTTGCATTAAAATACAAACTAAAAAGGGAAGGAATTCACTCTCTGATAGGTATGAAAGAGAACAGTGATTTCACACAGCACTTCCTTTTGTGCCATGTCACTATAAGAAATAAACCCCACCCTCGTGAGACAAACCATTGGAAGCAGAGCCACATGTCTGCCAGCTGCTCAGGTCTGGGGAAGAGGTACTGCACATCCCTGTCCGTGGAGCACCTGTGAGAGGGAAGCTTGGGGCTGGTCCCTGATGCCACACTGCCTTCCTGTAACTGATGAAACCTGCTGACTTGACTCTGGCCACTGAGGCTGTGTCTGCACTGCAGTGGGAAGGGTGAAGTGTACTATGGGCTGAGCAGCAGCAGCACAGCAGAAATGGACGGACAGAGATTTCAGCCCAGGCTGTACAAGGCCACTGAGGGCTGCAGGAGAGCACTTGGTGCCCTTGCCCCATATCAGCTTGTTCAGTTCATACAGACTGGTAAAAGTCAGCTTGGGAGCATGCTGCTGAGCTGCAGCCACATTTCCAGCTGCAGTATAGACAGTGTCTGTTCACATGGAAGAAGTGTAGTTGGTCATTTTTAACAGCTAAATCCTTTCTTTATTAATCTCCTACTGCATTAGCACAGACAGGATAACCTGACTTTCAATAATCCCCTCCTCATCCATCTGTGCACATGCAGCCATGGGTTTATTTTGCAATGGCACATCAGGGTTTCACTCAAACACATGGCAAGTGACACTTCTCAGTCAGGGGTGTGTGGGGACCCCAGGACACAGCCTGATGACTCGTATGTCCAAACTGACCACCCTAAGGCAGAAGTTTAATAGAAATGGGACTTGTACAGTTAACTGATTGATGGGTATCATTATCCTCACATGGACCAGAAAGACCATATAGTGTAACAAATTTTCCCTCCTTGGCCAGACTAACCTACAGCTTCTCAGAGGTGCTAAGCCTATGACAAGTCTCTCATAAATCTACAAGTGGTGATGACATTTTCTAGATGCCTTAGCTATAGCATTTCAAGTACATGGCAACTGAGATGTTGGAAATGCACACAGATCAAAACCCATGCTCTAGGTATATAAGAGAAATTGCTAATCAAATAGTTTAAATGTTGTTGCATTCCCTTGCACTACTTGAAAGTCTGCTGCTAAAATTTAGAAGCTGACAAAAAACCCCTGATTATCCCCCACACTAACAGCATAGTCTTCTTTATCTACAAAAGAAAACCCTAAAACCCAACCCACACCATCTTTTTTTCCCCCTCTTTTTTCTTTTTTGTGCATAATCGAAATGCATGTGAAATACTTCTTATGGCAAAAGAAAAACCTCCTGCATAAAGACTTTCATGTTTGTACTGCAGAAGATGCTGAGTGCTGCAACTGATACTTCAGGAACCAGTTCCACCAAGAATGGTGGTATTAGCACCACTAATGCTAGAAGAGCACTCAAATTGTGTAAGTATTCCTAAAAATGCAATAGCATTCATAGGAGAGCTGGATTCAAACCCTTGTCCTGCTTTCTGGAACGTCAGTCAGGTTCTATGAGGTTTTAAGGTAAAGAAAGTTATAGGCAGCCAAGCAGTGAAGAGGGACAAGTTTCTGAAATGCTTCAGGAAGGCAGGAATGGTGTTAACATGCAACAGCCTTCCTTTTCCAGTCCCTTTGTGGTAGGCAGGGCATGGCCTGCCAGAATTAACTGCACGAGTTTGAACTTAATCCCCTTCATTACTGTATACACTGCAAAGGCACATATGAAAGGTTTTGATTACAGTACTCCTGCCTACAACACCAAAAGAAGTGACAAGCACATTGCAAGTTTCAGTAAGATTCTGCACACACTAAACACCTCTAGAAGACAGGTAAAAAGGAACAGGTAAGTCAAAGCCCCAGATTTCCAATCTGCCCACAGACACTGACCTCTTAAGAGATTTACTGAAAAGTTATTTATAGTAACATTCACCACAGACAGAGCCATTTTCAAGATTTCAGTCTGTCGAGTGATGTATGTGTGGCCAGTCTTTCTGCCTTACAGGAACTGTGTTTCTAGGACCCTACATGTTGTATTTAAATAACAGTTGTCCACAGAATCTCAGAGTCACCTACTGCAAAAGGAAAACTAAAAACTGCATCAGCGTGTAGTTAAAACGTCAGTATTTTGGAACACAGCTGAATAAACTTAAAATGAATTCATAAAAGAAAAATATTACTAAGGCATTTAATTCGGGACTGTTTTCAATGATACCAATAGCTGTGGGTTTTGGGTGGTTCATCCTCTAAGCATGTCCACCACACTGCAATCCTCTCAACCACCCCATGGAACCAGAGCTAGAAAATGGAAGGAACGAAACAGATCAAACTAATTTCTCTACCTCTTTTGCAGAAAACTACTATGACACACAAATCAAACAGCTAATCTCATACCAAAAAGGTCAGGTTTATGACAGAGACATTTCACGCACCTCAAAGCAGCCTGAATTCCTTTCTTTTGACACCCCTTGATGCTATGGGCTGTATGAAAACCTGCTTGTTATGAACACTTTTAAAGACTTCCTTCCCCCTGTTACCGTTGTCTCAAACTGCAGGAGGCTGGAGATGCAGTACAGCTCCCTGTGCTGAAAAGAGTGCCAAGGTGTTAGTCATAGTAGCAGCAGGGCTAAGTTGCTTATCTCTTTACCTCCGATGGGCAATGGGTTATCTAAATGATTAAAGAACATCAAATGCAGAATTGGGTCCATCTGCTCTCTCACAAATGCAGTATTTTCACATCTAGAGGCCATCAAGTCAGCTAAGTCACTGTGATACATCCCCAAGTTAGCACTCTGTTCTACTCTGACAATCCAAACCAAAGAGAGACATGTACAAAAAAGACCACAACAACCTGCACTCAATTTTCAAAATAAACAAAATATTTAAATAAGGACAAAGTGTCATGATAAAACTCTGGTTAATTGTTATAGTTAATTGTTACCTGAAGACTCTTCAGACACCATCTCTCCCACTGTCTGCATCACAAGGTGACTGCCAGAACAACATAATCCCATTTTGGGAACTAATCTCACAGACCCTTTCAATGACTTCCCCCAGCCCCTTTCCTGTGCTTCTCACTTGCCCTTTGGGACATTTTGACTTGTAATTATTTGAATTTACACGTAACAGAGATTATCCAAAAATACTTCCCTCTCAATTCATGTCCTTCCATCTTCATAAATTTTGTTGGTACAAATACTTACTATTTGAGTATGCGGTACTGTGGCACAGAGTATGAAACACCAAGTATCAGTGAATACCTGTCATCAGTGGTAAAGTACCCTGATGGTAGATAAAATTGCTTGTTACTTCTATATTTTCAACAGATTCAGGTGTCCTACACTTCTGATCAATTAGAAAAAAAAAAAGGTACAGGAAGACACTACACACAGCTCAAGAGTTCACTCTTAATCTGGAAGCTAAAATAAGAAGTCTTTGCAGTCTGGGTTAATAAGGGCACATGCAACGGGCAAGTGCAGCTGCAGTTCAAAGGAAATGAAGGACAAAGATTGCAGTTCTCATCCAAGTTAATGCCATTCCAGTCACCAGAAACTTCACTCAAGTGAAGGCTGAATGCTTGAAAGAGTATTTCATTCCATTCCAATAAGAAAGAAAACTGGGCGGGAAATCTTTCCTCCTGGAAGTCAGCCCTACTTGGCAGTCCCTCTTTTCTG
This sequence comes from Margarornis squamiger, assembly GCA_035222235.1. Lineage (NCBI taxonomy): Eukaryota > Metazoa > Chordata > Aves > Passeriformes > Furnariidae > Margarornis > Margarornis squamiger. The sequence continues at coordinate 9,219,913 of JAWWTY010000138.1, read as the reverse complement.
TGTCTGTGGTTTGGTAATGCTGACTTACCCCTGGTGAAAGTCCACCCAAGGGTATTCAGGCACACAGGAAGGTGAACCATGACAAGCTATCAGGATACAGTCGGTTCAGAGCAGCGCAGCACAGCTGCTGACCTCCAGCTTCCTGCACTCTAGGAACACCGTGTCCTCTGTAACCTGAACTGGGGCCAAATCATCTCATCTTTCTGAGTGAGCAAAAAAGTTTGACTCTGCTTTAAACACATTATCACCAGGCCTCTTGTACCCTGAGGCTTCATGGTTTGTTGTAGAATCCCTTCTAGGCTACTGAACCGAAGCTTTCCCCGCTTTTAACGGTGTGGTATGGAGAGCTTTTTAATACTGAAGCCTTTTTCCTCAGGGTAGTGCAAACCCCTTGTATGGGCACCTCTGGGTGGTTTCCAAATGCCTCAGGATGGTTCAGCTCAAGCCCTACAAACAGGTGCACCATTTTCATGCACATTAGCACTAGTTTATTTCATGGTGCAAAATCTTAGGCAGACCAGTGTGGTTCCACACTTCACACAGTGGATAGCACTGCTACTTCCTGCACCTCCTGCTGCCTGTGTAGGAACTGAGGAGAAAATTAGTTTTTTAACAGGACTGGAGCTTTCCAGAGGACATATTTCCACTGGCCTCATGTGGATGAGGACTTACACCAAACTAAAATAAATCAGATATAAAAGAAGAGAGTGTCCATCAAGTTTTAGCTCTTGTTTATGGAGTATTTTACTTAATTAGTCACCTCAGATGTCACAGGGACATCATTCTAAGCATAGACAAATGAACACAAGGCTGTCTGTGTAACTGATGCAGAAGTACTCATGTTGGGGTAACAGTGATAGCTGTACCCCCTGAGACAATACTGTCTCCTGGCTGAAAGTGATGGCTATAATAGTTGTGTGTGCACAGCAGTGAACCCAACCTGTGTCAGGCGGCGCCAGCTGGGCGAGCTTACTGAGTTTAGAAAGGTGGGCTGAGTTAACCCATCTGATTTGTCCCAAAGCAGATTAAAGAGCTCTCACTCACACCACACTGATCACAGAGCTGTGGAGGCTGTAAGAGGCTGGCAGCCATGCTCAACTGGCATTACCAAATCCAGGATTTGGGACTGTGGTGTCCATTTCAGTGTCTGGGAAAACCACTTGGAGAAAACTGCATTCTGCCCTCCCTCAGACTTCCTGAGTTTCTAATGGATGCAGCGTTTTCCTGCCTTTCTTCGGCAGGCCACTGTGTTGCAGTGCTACTGCTGTAAGCTATTCCTGTAATCTACTTCAGGGAGAGTATTACATAATTATCACACCACAGCTTCTTGCATGAACAGGGTTAGAGACGACCAGACATAGCATGAGCTGTCACAAGGCAGACCTCATTGTTAGATCAGCCCAGTCCTGCTTTCAATTCTTGATTTACAATTTTTTTTCTCTTACCCAGTTTTTTCACTAATACTGTTCAGTGTTTCAACCTAACAAACAGTGTTCATGATTCTCTCCTATGGAAGTCTGGGGATGTAAGAGAAATGCTTCTGAGGTTTGCTCAGATGCACAAAAGCTAATCTAGGCTGTTACAGAAGGCAAAGCCCACATTATGCTCTGTAGTGTTTTACAAGCACTGTCTCAACCATTTACTGGACCAAACACTTCCCAAAGCAGTAGGGCACTATTTGGCAACAGCTTCAGAGAAAGTGGTATAAAACACTTTTATAGCAACATCAACAAAACAATAAAAAGTGCTGGTAGCTCAAAGCACTTAATAAAAAAGAGAAAGAAGGAATGGATTTTACCACAACCAAAATCTGACATCTACTAATTTGCTGCTGATCAGAGGAGCCAGGCTGGTCCCAAGTTCAAGTACCACTCAGGACATGGGGACCTGGCTGATGCCTGAACCCCAGCAGCAAGAAGAAGGGGAGACGGTAGGGAGAAGTAAAAAATGTAAGAACTCACTCTTCAGCCTTCCCTTAGAGATGAAACTCCAGAATATTTCACCTATCTATGCACTTGTTTTCACAACACTTAAAGGGAATTAATGTATCTGAAATCTCCACTCTTCTGTCAAGTTTAGTTGAAGCTGAACAGTAGGATCAAAAGTTATTGGGGGCAAGGACAAGGACAGACAGCTAGCAACCATATAAGCCTTACTTACACAGGAAATCATACTAGAAGTAGTAATTTTGATACTTATTTGCTTCTACACAATGGAATTTGCCACTCTGTGTGGTCAAATGGCTCCATCTCTGAAAATTTTCAAGGCTTCCCATGCCATTCACTGTTACAGGGTCTCCCTGCACAAAGACTCAGAGCATGTATGCTTTTGAGATGTCATGTGAACCACATGACCCAAAAAGGATTTCTTATTTTTAAATCAGGTCATGACTCAAATAACTTTCATATTCCCAGCTGACAAGAACACAGAACTCATCACCAGCAGCAACACCACAGCCTGTGAGCTTCCAGAGGCTGCCATGCCAGCCCAGAGTCCATCCCCATGGACAGAGCATTCTTTGCAAGTTACTCATGTTTAAGCAAAGCAGGAGCACTGTCTCCTCATCTCAGCAGGCACAAGAAACGTTTATAACTTTCTTTTCCAAAACTCTGTTTATAACCCAGCCACTGGGCTCTAACTAGAATGACTTTTACCATTGAAGGAACAGTTAGGGGTCTATTTTCAAGTAAATACTTAAATAAAAGTACTACTTTTAAAGAGAGGCTTTTACTTTAAATAGGCTACCTCACAAAGGGAAAGACTCCCTAATTTTCTACAGGTTATTAAGAACTCATAGCATTTACATAATTTACAACAGATTTCACACTTGCAGAGCATCCTGTGTTCCAAAGAACTAAAAAAACCAAAAAAACAAAACACCAAAACAGTGCAGATTTATAGGCAGATGAGGCCAAACTGATTCACTTTTGTCATTGAAAAGAGGCCACTTCTTGGGTGACACATGGCAACAGTCTACACTAACCAAGAACAGTGAGCCTGTTTGTTTGTGGGAGTGAAGAGAAGTCAAAACCTGGATTTTAAAACAGAGAGATCAGTACTGAATAATGCTTTTCCTGCAGAGATGTTCTCACAGCTTGAGACTGCAGTGCAGTCAGCACCAAAAATGTGCTGAATCCTACATTATGCTTATTCTATATTACAGAGGTTTTATAGCAAAACTATACCTCAGTAGCATTTACTGGTGAAGGAGAGTTTAAGACAAGTTTTAGCAACAGATATCAAAACAAATTATACCATCAAAATATGGGGAGAGGGCTGAGCTTCTGAAAACCAATCAAAGTTTGTTCACCTAGCAGGTGAGGAGTAACTGTACAGTTTGTAGAGTATCTGTGAAACTTTAGGGACATCTTTGTGCATTTTGCCATACAAAACTACCAGAGTCACAGGTCAGTTTGGAAGGGAGGCTGAGAGGTGCCACCCCAGGGTATCTGAGCCCACCTCTGCACATCAAGAGCACAGAGGGAAGTGCCAAACTTGGGTATTGGGTTTGCATTGACCATTTGCATGCTTGTAGATTTTCAGTTCCACACATAGCCTGGGATCGGTGCCATTCTAATAATAATCTTCAGTACAGCCTGTAACATTTCTAAATTCATCTTCCCTTACTGAAATGCCACAGCTCAGTCCAATAGGCACTTACGAATGTTATCACAGGCAAAAAGATGATGTGGGGGAGTGGAAACACATTACCAGTGCTTCCCTTAGACTCATTCAAAGAAAGATATTTCCCTTCTGAAGGTGAAAAAGAAATGAAAAAGAAAAAAGGGTTCTTCTATGCAAGTCTGCAAGGTAAAAGTGCAGTACTTGAATATGGCTTAGAAACTGGATTTAACAAAGAACATGATATTGTGAGTTAAGGAAGGAAAACCAAGAACAACAGTCGGAAGGATATAAAGATCAGTAAGGTTTGATTCAGAAACTGATACATCATAAACGTGAGTCAGGAAAACATTTAACATAGAACATGCCTTTGAATAACCCTCTCCTTCACTAATCCCCTTCTACAGAAGCACAACAAAAGCCGTATTTCCATGCTGAAAACATGCATACAGTACCTCCGAATTCTCTAACATGCCAATCAGGAGCAAAGTGAAAAAAGGAAGACAAAAAAATAAAATTAGGATAAGCACAACATAGAGGACTCACATATTCAGTAAGACTCACGCATATTAATTAACATTTCTTACCAGAAAAATGTTAAAGCGTATTTAGCAAACACAACATATTTGGGCAAAAAAAGCGTACAAACCTGATAAAGATAATTATAACAGCAAAGGGGGAAGAAGCCATTTGTTACAGAACAAATCTGACATCATAAATCATCACCAAAGCACAGAGGAAGAATTGTTCACTGACAGTCAGTTCCTACTCCCACAGCTGTCAGTGACAGAAGCAACTGACGTCAGAAGTGTAGGATTCAGATATGTAGAATGAGAAAGGATGAAACAAAATTATTACAATGGAGATTAAAAATAACACCTTGTCCTTCCTCCCATAGCAGAATTAATTTTCTAGTCTGCAAACAAATCATTGTTCAGGTGAGGAGATGGATGGAGCTAACTCTTCCAAGACTGCCTAGCATATCAGGTAAACATCAGAGCTGGATGTCCTGGTCTCAGGCTTGTTCTCCATCCCAGAATTGATGAAGACTGCCTTGTGTCCTAGTTTCTCAGTTTTTGAAGCTCCTGAGACTGCCTTACAACTCCCTCGTTCCCCATCACCACCAGCTTCACTGGAAAACTCTTCTTTGGTAACATACTCCCTCCATCTGTCAGATTTGTGGGACAGAAGGGAGTGAAGAGGAATCTGATACTGATGTCCCCAGGGTGCCGTGTTCCTCTTCACACACAAACCCAGCATCCAGCGCTTCAAAACAAAGCCAGCACTTCCCTACAGAGCACACACCAGGCCCAGGGTAGCTGAAGGCTTTGGTATCCCCTCTTTCTATCAGCTAGAAAGGTGAAGCACTGAATGGAGGCTGATCAGAATAAAATGTCTGAGAAAAACTGAGAAGTATCTTCCCCCCTTCTTTCTACAGAACTCTGAACTGTCTTGAAGCTCTTTTTTCCCCCCTTCTTTATTCTCCCCCTTTCTAGGTCCATCCCTTTGCATGGCATCTTTTCAGGTGCTGTACTAGACATTTCTCTCTTCTGACCAGCACCCCACAAACTGAACAGACCAGGACGTAAGGGCAAAGCAGAGCTGATCCCTGCAAAGCTGATGCTAACTGTGAAAACCAGACTTCTTGGATGACCTTGCATGAATTCCAGTGAGCTTTCAGTTTCAGCTGGGGTGTGATTTTCAGCAGGTCTCTTTCATGATCAAGCCTTCATGATTTAAGTAATTTCCAATATCAAACAAATTACAGAATTTCACACCTAGGCAGCGAGTTCTTCTGAGAACCTTTGCCTTCTCCCATCCCTTCAGAATAAATCACTGAACAGGAGGTGTTTCTGCAAGCTCTGAAAATCACTATTCAGTTGTTGCAACGTACCTATAAGGACAAAAAACCCTCTCTTGATGAGCCTTTTTTCCATGCAAAGTATTTTTCACATCTCCACTTCCTACATACTTAGGCAATAAATCCAGTTCCCTTATTTCTGGAAGTGCTGAACAGATGACTTAAGCGTCCCTTTGGTGGAAGAGCACGGCCTAGTGGCAGGAAAACGAAACACGGGCCTGTCCCACTTCATTTGATGTCACAGCTTGACACAGAATCTCACAGCAGTTACAGCTGAAAGCTGCTTTTGAACTGATTCCAAAAACTGAATGTCCAAGTAACTGTTGTATCAACAGAAAACATTAAAAGGGAAACAGCACAGTAAATGCCTTTCTTTTCTTTTACTCTTTAGGGCAACAGTATTGCTGTGAGCCAAAGCAGATAAAGACAGCTTGTGAGGACTAATTGCTTTTCTTAGACCCGCTGGTACAGACGGAAAAAAAGATCCAGTTTTTGTGCTCAGAATCTCTGTCACCTGAGACATTTTATAAGATACCTGATGAAAGGGCTCAGCTTAAATCTTGACTTCTGGACACATCAGCTACATGAGCTCGTCTAATAAAAGACATTACTTCTCCCTTCTGAGGTCCTTTGTTACGAGATGGAAAGAGAGAAGTGACGGCTTCTGTGACATGACATCTGAGCCCTGAAAAGAGGAACTTGGGGAGCAGGAGAGGGAAATTCACAGTTTTACTGACCTTTTGTTACCTTGTGGCTTGCCAACCAGGCTAAACCTTGATGAAGCGGACAAGTACCTATATAATGCTGTCACACCAAATGACTGTTTTTTTAAATAAGATCACAAAAGCTTCCCATAACTCTGCAGTCCCATGAACTGGGCTGAAAAAACAAACCCATATGCCCCAGCCAGAGAGCCACCAGACAATGACAGCTATTCACTGTCACTGTTCTGATGAAGTTCTAACGAAAAGTCAGTATCATCAACTGAATTATGTCAGCTGCGAGCTGTGGGGTAGTGGTTGTTTTGTGGGGTTTGGGTCTTTTTTAGATCATTATTATTAAACTTTTGGGAGAAAGGATCAGCAAGATACAGTAACTCTGGTGCTGCTGATGCTCCAGAAAAACAGGAGCATCAGCAGCTGGTAAGTCCCTTGTTAATCAGTGAAGTCAGCAATAAGAACAAGGACAGTTATGACCCTTCAGACTTAATACCTGCTGTGCAAGTTTGTTGTGGTTGCCGCTGTTTAGGTGAGACATAAAGGGCAAACACACAAGCCCTGAAAATGACATGGATCTCATTCATCCTGCCTACCACCAAGGGGACTGAATTTCTTCAGCTGGCAAACTTTCAGCCTGAAGCCAATTCTTTACTTTGACAATATGATGGAATTGCTTTGAAAAAGAAAAGAAATAAACCTACAGACCCAGGGCCTGAGAGCATACATACATCCCATGGTAGTACTTGAATCCACCTTGAAAGTATAACAACCGACTTGTAGCAATAATTTCCAGACTTTTAAACAAACAAAACAACCAAGCAAAAAACCAAATACACAAAAAAAAACCCCAACAAAACCAAATCCAAAGTCTCTGTAGCCTACTGGTAAGAGAAATAAAGTGGCACTCACGATCACCTGGCTAGTCTTGTCCCAAGCTCGTGCAACAAGCCCCTGTAACAAAGTACTGGTAACATGAATGCTCTGTACCTGCATCTTCCTCTTGACAGTCTCAAAGGGGAAAGAAAGTGTCTGTGCCACACCAGCTGCTACACAGCCATTTATGAAGTTCTGAAGAGGAGTGAACTGAACTATGGGCTCTTGCCAGATTTTGTCCAGACTGATGTAAACAAAGAATGAGCCCGCAGAAAATGGGACAGCACCTAGAAAGCAAACCAGACAGGTTTATATCAACACACGGGACACTAAGAGAACAGAGCTGCTCATCACACAGCCTCGAAAGATGGGAGATGCCACTGCCAGTTTACACCCCACATTCCTTAAAACCAATCCAAATTTTGAAGAACTTTACTCTTTAGTCCCTGGTTTGCCACCAAACACCCATATTGTAGCATCTAGATGTACTGTTAGGGAGACACACGTACATAGTAAAACTTGCATGTTATCAGAATTGACTGCTTTAGTCTCGTGACAGGTCAGTTCTTTCTCCAGGTTATCTTTTTTCTGACAAGCTCTTTCTCAGCCCAACCCAACTCTAGGACTTGTACAGGTAAACAGAGCTACATCTTCAGTCAAGCTGATGAGGGATAATTCTGTTCTCTTTTGCTTGTTTTATCCTCTCATCAATTTTATAGTGGGATTGTACATTTATTATTATTGTTGTTATGCATTTTTTATCATATCATGTTGTGAAAAAGCAGACTCAATGTTAATTGGCATTTTTAAAGGCTATGGACAGTAAATAAATAATTAACAAGTAATTTCAAGTAAAGAGAGAACATAACCAGCTATGCACTACTGCTTATACTGGTTTCACTGAACAGCTTGGGAGACATTCTCACACCTAGACAGGAATTAGGACCATGGTGTATATATATATTTATTTTTTTTAATGAGCTTCATGGTGAAAATCATGCATCCAAGCACAAATACATCATCTATAAAAAAAGAAAAAGAGTATTTTGCTGAACACTTAACCATACATGAAATACATAACATGCTACACACTTGATCATAATTTGAAGCAATAAAGCTGCAGCAGAGGTAATTGGTATTGCAGTGCCTTGCAAATCTACACATCTACAGGAAAACATTTCTATTTGCTTTTGAAATCAAGTGAGCAAGCGAATCCACTACATAGCTGCAACAAACAACAGGCAGTGAGGTGATTTCCTCCACTATTATTTTACCTAATATAGCTGGTGAAACGCCACGGTAGAGTGCACGGAGTCCTTCTTGATGATAAATTTTGTAAAAAGCGTGAAGGATTCCTTTGTAAGATGGTTCCAGTCGGTTCTGCACAATGAGCCGTGTTTTAATCACGTCAGTGGGGTATGTCACAATGGTTGCAACCATGCCAGCCAGACTTCCTGCCATGATGGCTCTCCAGTGGGAGATGTGACCCAACTCATCCGTGAAAAGTATAACAAGACTAAAGTAAACAAATAAAAGAAGTCCTATTAATGACACTGTGAACAAAACACATGAAAAATTAAGGCAGATAATTCTTGATGCAATTGTTCTTCTGCCCACAAGCTGCTTCAGCAGCAGGAATTGAACTAACACATAAATCATCTAAGATCTTATTATATGTAACACCACACAAGCATCCATCTACAGGGTGAAAATATCTCTTCTAGATTTCCATCTACTGGATGGAAATTACCACAACTTAAAACATGTCTGCCTGAAATTATCTGATCATCAGTCATCAGTTAGAGACATTAGTCCAACCCACTTGCCAAAGTTATCATGTAAGAAGAAATATGTAGATAATGGCATTGCAGGTCTTCAGAGAACAACCAAACCTTGCTCTGTTGCTTGTGTTAGGGCAGGAGGGTGCACATGGATATGTCTCTAGAGAAGACTTATGTCCAGGCACTATTATGCTCTGGAGGTTGTCTAAATTTGAAATTTTGAAACTAAAGCAGAGTTTTAAAGGCTACACACAACTTACGCATTTGTGCTGCACAGAAGGATTTTTCTATGGCAGGGCACTCCTCCATCAGGGAGCAGCAAGAAACAAGTAAAAACACTCGAGAGTAAGATTTTAGCTGGAGCTAAAGAAACTTATTATTCTATTTTGGAAGCATTAACTAAACTGCCTAAACAGCAGATCTACATTTAATCCACAGGGTGTAACCATGTCCAAACCAAAATACTTTGCAAAGATTTACAAGTCACTACCCGCTCAGTTGATGTTTTTTCACAGCAGTGTGCATCTTCTACTGGATGACAGATCCTGCCCTGCATCTACTTGTCCTGAGCTCTGGGAGAGCCTGGGGCAGAAAGCCCAGCCAAGCAGAGCGAAAGGGCATAAACCTTTTTTCCTGTGTGTCTTACACAGTCGCTAAACCCACACAGCCTGATTTTCCTGTGTGTGCACAAATGCGTGGGGGAGAGTGGTGAGGTGTCTCTATGTACTACCCAGATAACATGTGAAACTGCCAAGGAAAGGCAGAGTCCCTGCACAGTAATTGCTGATGGATCAGCCAAGGCACCCTTCCCCAGCCAGCTGCTCCCACACCACTGTCCCTGGGTACTGGCTGTGCTCAGCCCCACTCCTCCTGCCACTCGAACTACTGTTTACTTAAGCTGCCCTGTAACACTTCTCTTTTTGTGTTTCTTGTCTTTATACACACCATTCTCCTACTGGAAAACACATTGAGAAATCCCCAAATAATGTATCATGGAATAAGTATAGGCACCTTTAATTTCCTACTTCCACTTGACATTCAGAACACCCTGTGCGAACAGAGACAAACTACAGCCTTGCAAAGGGACTACGTTGTTTCCAGCTGAAAGAACAATGACGTCAGTTAGTTTGATCAAGATCACCTGGTTTACACCGGTGCAACACACTCGCCTTTCCTGGGAATTTTAATTACATTTAAATCACTGTTTGTGCCTTCTCACTGCCATTATCCCTCGCCTTGCCTGTATTGTGGCACCACAAAGCTGCCCAGTTTCAGGGTCACTTGTCTGTGGTGTCCTGAAGGTGCTGGGCGGGTGACCTGCTGGGACAGAGGAGTGACAAACCCAGCAGTGCCAGCGAGCCCAGGCTGCTGCCCACGATCTGAATAACCCATCGCCCAGCTGGGCGGAAATGTCATGTGCTACCATGAACAGCTGACTGCAATGAAAAAAAAAGAACGAAGGCCAAACCCCGAGCGGCAAAACATGCTGGTGCGTGCGAACAGGCAGGCAGGCAGGTAGGCAGGCACTCCCTGCACAGGCTGAAAGACAGTGGCAGCAGAAGGGAATCCTAGGAAACAGCACGGTGGGCAGAGCTCCAACACCACTGCTCCTTGTTTATCCTGCTGCAGCTATTCCAGCGTTTACCTTAGTTTAATAGCAGTGCATTATCGAAAACAGTATCTTAAAACAAATAATGTCACGTATCAACGTCAAAACTGATCAAATTTGCTTAACAGCTGCCGCACGGTGGGGTAAAGTATTTGATTCGCGGTTTTGTTACTTTCTTTGATACAGACAACGTAAATACTCGAGAGCGTGTAAACGAATGAAAAGAACTGGCTGCAGAGAACAGATGAGGCGGCCACATCTGCAGGGTATGCTACTGCACATTTAATTTCTAAAGGAGCCCGAGCGGGAGAGTTTTAAGCCTATCGACCCTTCTCCACCTGAACAACACCTGCGACTTCACAAGCCATTGCCGGCACCCCACTGCGAGAAATGCTCAGACTTACCAATAAAATTCAAAAGGGGACAATGCCGTCGAAGCAAAACTAAACTTTTTATTTAACAAATTCAGCTGAATTTGGCTGAATTTGGTCTCCTAGCCCCTCTGGCCCAGGAGACTTTGTCCCCTTCTGAATTTTATTGGTAAGTGTGAGCATTTCTCACCCCATCATCATCATCACCAGAGCCGGGATTTGGGAAGGGTTCTACCCCCGCGGGGGGCTAAAAAGGCACCCCAGCACGGCCTAAGGATAGCTAAGCGCCGAAAACCACTAAACGAGTGCCGGTATTACCCAGGTCCCGGGTGTGTGGGGAGGGGGCTCCCCGCTGTCCCCCCGCGGCGCCAGGGCACTCACCGGCGGGAGGCGGCGATCTGCAGGGCGCTGTAGGGGCAGAGGCGCAGGCAGGCCGTGAGGTTGCCCTTCCAGAGCGCGGCCGGGCCCTCTGCGCGGCACAGGCGGCGCCCGGCGCGGCGCAGCCCCCGCCGGCAGTGCCAGGTGCCCACCTGCGCCAGCACCGTCACCAGCTCCAGCGGCGCCGTCAGGCTCAGGCTCAGCGCGCCCGCCAGCCCGGCGCAGGCCAGGCGCTGCAGGGCTGTCACCCGCCCGTCCCGCCGCAGGGTGGCCATGGCCCCGATGGGCCCGGCCCGGCCCGACCCGGTCCGACCCGAGCCAACCCAGCCCGGCCCGGCCCGGCCCGGCCCGGCCGCCAGGGGGCGCCTCTGCGCGCCGTGGGGCGGCGGAAGGGAAAACCTGGAGCGGATCGCCCGGAGAGGATCTCCCGGTTCGGATCACCCGGAGCGGATCGCCCGGAGCGGCCGCGCCCCCCGCCCCTGTGTCCGAGCTCGCATCACCCGCGCTATCCCCCCACGGTGCGGCATTAAAACAGCCCTGGCCGCAGTGGGGCAGGGGCAGGCAGGGCACAACACCATCGTCTTTGCGGTTAAAGGTGTTCCCGCAGGGATGAAAGGCGTCCGCGGGTTACTGTTCATTAGTTGCGCTACCTGGAGGGAAACACTGCGTCCGAACTAGGGAGTTCTGCTGCTGAAACCCTGTGCGTTGATGCTGGAAGTGAGGGGCAGAGCAAAAACCATTAATAAGATTTACGAGGTCAGTTAGTTCGGGGTTTGTTGAGGTGCTGCCAGAGAGAAGGAAAAAAGGGCATGGGGATGTGAAAGAAGAAAGTGGAAGTGAGATACAAGGATACCAGGATCTATGGAGCGAGGAGATAATAGGTAGTAAGAAGGCAGCAGCAATTTGCCCCAAAACACAGTGTCTGCTCTATTTCTCGTAATAAAAAATCACTTCTACTCTGACACCGTCTTCCTTGCGTGCCACGTCAGTACCTAACAAGAATATGTTTAAAGTTTCATGGAAATCTTCTGAAGAATGAACAAAGCTGTTAAATAACACACTTTTCTGCCCTGCCATCCCCACATACCAATTAGAAAAGCTCTACATTTAGCCCTGCTCAGAGGCATTCTGTTGCCACTGCCTTCGAGGACATCCACTGGAGATTCCTAGAGCACAACATGCTTTCAGTCCATTCCTTTGCTGGTGGTGGGAGGAGAAGCCACTCCAGCAAGCAGCTGGGTTGTCTGTATGCCTGTTAGTGAAAATTAGTAGATTTGCCTCTGATAACCCAGGACATCTGTGACCAAGCCAGAAATAGAACCTCACACTGTTAGTCCTGTGACTTCATCACAAGCTGCCTCTCAGTACCACAAGTGACTCACAGTGTTAGCTGGACTGGGTGGTTGTAGAGCAGACTTTATAAGAAGGAAGCAACCAAGAAACTTTGATCTCTGTGTCTATATAAAAAAGCTCACACTAGAATTAATGGCATTGATATGCAGTCCAAGTATAGCTCCAAAATGTTATAAAACAGAATTATATTAAGAATTGTGTATTCAGGAATTTCTGTATAAATTAACACATTTCCTCTGGCTGGACAGCTTATGTTATAGAAAACTAATTCTTCTTAAAGCCAAAACTATATGTTGGACTAAGAACTCACTTTTCCTTCCTTCCTCCCTCCCTCCCTCCCTTCCGTCCTTCCTTCCTCTAAGCAAAATCACCCACTTATATAAAGAGTATTTCTGAGGTAACTTTCTTTTAAATTAAACCCATCACCACACAGGCTGACTAGAAAGTCCTGACAGGGAAGTTAAACACGTTGAAAACAAACCAAACCAAAATGCCACCAAGTACTTTTTCATATAACCTTACAGACCTTTAAGTTGGACAAGTTTTCAGTGCAGCCAGCCAGGGGATGGCAGCATTCAACCCATCATTCACTTGTTCCTGGCTAGAAAGTGGTTGTGTAGGTCAGCTGCCTCTCAAGAGCTGATCACATCAGTATCTGGGGAAAGAACATTTCAGCAGTGCACAAATTAGTTTTCTGAGTCAAACTCTGTGACAGCCATTTGCAAGAAGAAAGGTTGCATCATCGTTATTTATGAAACAAAACTATGCAAGTTTCCTACTGTCCCTTGGAACATGTCTCAGTGTTCTATTTAAAAAATAAATACAACTCTGAGATTTGATTTTTCCTATAGACTGTACAATCTAGAGGTAGAGAGATATACAGTCTCAACAGGGAAAGTTATCTTAGCTTTTAAACTACTTGAGCAGTACATAACATCCAGACATAATTCCTGGAATGACATTACCAAGCCACAAGCAGAACCATAGCCAAGATTCTTCCTTTCACATACTCAAACACGCTTCATGTTCAAATCTTTTTTGAACCATCTTCCTCCCCAGTCTAATCCTGAAGCTTCCGGACAAGCTATATGCATTGGTTTCCAGGCTTTAAAGCAAACCTATATGATATGTAGTTGGTTATGATGTTGCAATCTCTGTGCATTAAAGTTGATTCACTTCAAAACCTCTTTAGCTAAATGAGAATAAATCCAGAACAAACAAATGAGCTGGCTCTACACAGTCCTTGGCACCAGTTTTCCTTGGACTGATTTTCAAAGACATCACACGACTTGTTCAGGCAGGGCTTCCCCTTTCCTAACTGTGTCCAGTTTTAAGAAGAAAGTTTTTGTAAGAGTAGAGCAAATCTAGGTAGGTACCAGATGGGATAAAGCCTAGAAGATTGCAGGGTGCAGAGGGAAGTGTAACTGCTCTGCAGGAGGGAGATATGGGACAATTATCCTCTCAAGATCTCTTTCTAATGTCTCAGCATTGTATCTTTTGCATAAAATGAGGCAACTAATACTGACTCAAAATTGTATCGGCAAAACAACTAATTATTACAAAATAATTGCCAGTGAAAATAGGAAATGGAAGTGTATTTTTTGTATAACCCCTCTCATCATAGGAAAAGGGAAATATTAATTGCATTGCCTCCTGAACCAGTAGGGGTATATAATCCTATCTTTTCTTTCTGTACCCCACTTTCAGATCTTGAAAGAACTAGCTTTGTACAGCTACGTTAAAGCTTTTATTAATGAGTTAAGACCTCAAAGTTTCTCAACTTGTTGCATCTTTGGAAAAGCAGTAGGTGAATATAATAACCCTGCAGCTGCAAACTGATCTCAAATTCCAGTTTGCTTTTTTGGGTTTGGAAAGATATATACAGAAAGAAAAAAAATCACATAATTTAGAGACAGTATCTTTGAAATTTAACCTTTTGTACCATCAAAGCACAATTTTGTCTTTTAAGATAAAAAAACTCCCACAAATATCAGCATATAATAGACTCCCAGAAAACCTCCTAACAGAAGGAGAAACAACTGTGGAGGAGGCAACCAGACCCAAAAAACGCTTGTAGGTAAAGGTGGTATCTTTATCTTATCAGCTTGTATAGTGAGAAAACAGAGACACGCTTTTTGGCACACAAGTTGTCACAGAAATACACTCCCACACTAAATATACACGTAACAATTGCTCTCAAGTTGTAATTGCATATATAACAATTAGACCATTGGAGAACAGAAGTGGCTGGTACATCCCTCTGCCTGCAGCCCAAGCCTTGTGTGTGCCCTGGATCACCACCCATTGTAGTTACAACCCTACTGCACCAGGAGAGGAGATAAGGCGTCTGTTTTTAACGGGGGTCTATGAGGAATATAAAATCTATCATGTTTTACAGTTGTGTCTGGAAGATTCAAGAGACAAAAGCAACACTGAAAATGGAGGGAGCATTTGAGTGAATGGCTACCCTACCTTGAATTCCCTTGGGGACCTTAAAGTCAGGATAACCAAGTGCTGGGAAGTGCTGGTCCCTCCAGCAGTACCCAGGTGAGGCTCTGGCACCCTTGGGAGCCTTGGAACCGTGCTGAGACACGGGCACTGCATTCCCACTGCAGAAACACCTACAAGCCAGTGCTAAACCTGGGAAAGCCCAGACATAAACCCTCACACACTGTCACTCACAAGGACTGGTGGATGAGCTACCTTTGTTACAGGACAAAGGAAAACATGGTATTGCACCACAACCTCGGCAGCTGCCAAGGGGCAGCTCTTTCTCGTTGGTGTATTTTTAATGCATCACACACACACGCACAGATGCCCATGGGCCGAGGATGCTGCACCCAGGCAGATGCAGGGGTGTGCCGGGCAGCCAGGTGTAATAAGTATGTATATGATTCATACCAGTAGGGAAACATGGTTTTATTGCACCCTCATAAAACAATAAAACCAACTGCTGTAAGGTCATCAGTTTCCCTGAACCTTTACCAAGGAATACCTGAATTATGGTGGGAGGTTATCAAAATACTAAATTGTAATGTAGTAATTAACCAGTAGTAAAAATAATGACTTAACTGTAGCCATATAAGGAGAAGTATGTAAAATTCATATGTATACCATGTAATGAATATGTATAGATTGGCTGGATAAAAGCTGGACACACTTTGTACCTGATACACAAGTTGGTGAAGACTCCCCCCTCGCGTCCAGGCCTGCATTGCTCTTACCATAGAATACACCTCTTATAAAAAAAAATAAAAATAATAATTTTGTTGAGGCTCTGTTTCTCACACAGGGATGTGCAGGGCAGTCAGGGATGTGCAGGGCAGTCGGGGATGTGCAGGGCAGTCGGGGGTGTGCAGGGGAGCCCAGGGATGTGCAGGGGAGCCCAGAGATGTCCAGGGCAGTCAGGGATGTGCAGGGGAGCCCACGGATGTGCAGGGCAGTCAGGGATGTGCAGGGCAGTCAGGGATGTGCAGAGGAGCCCAGGGATGCGCAGGGGAGCCCACGGATGTGCAGGGGAGCCCAGGGATGTGCAGGGCAGTCAGGGATGTGGAGGGGAGCCCAGGGATGCGCAGGGCAGTCAGGGATGTGCAGGGGAGCCCAGGGATGCGCAGGGCAGTCAGGGATGTGCAGGGGAGCCCAGGGATGCGCAGGGCTGACAGGGGTGTGCAGACCCTCCAGGGCAGAGCGCCGGGCGGCAGGAGCAGCCACCGGCACCTCCCGGGGCTCTCTCCGCGCACCGCTCCTCGAACAGCACGCGTGGAACCCCCGAACCCCGCAGGGCCGGGCCGGGCTAGGCCGGGCTGAGCCCGGGGAGAGGCGGGCCCGGCGGGCGGTGCCGCCCCGCTCCTCCCCTCCCCGCTCCGTTCCTCCCGTGCCCTCCCCGCCCCTGCCCGGCCCGGCTGGCGGCGCTCCGGGCCGGCCGTGCCGCGGCGGCCGCAGGGTAAGGGGGCCGGCCCAGAGGGAGCGGGCGCGGCGCGGCGCGGGGCGGGCGCTGCCGGCGGAGGGCGCTCCGGGCCGGGTGCGGTGCCCCGAGGAGGGAAGGTGGC
>JAWWTY010000138.1:9172442-9203198 GCA_035222235.1 Margarornis squamiger | reverse complement strand
GGGTGCCCGAGCCCGCGGGCCTGCCGGGCCTGCCCTGCGGCCCCTCCGGCGGGTTCGGCCGGAGCAGCCCGACCCGTGCCGGGGCGCTGGGCCCGGGGCTGGCCCGGCCTGGCCCGGCCCAACCCGCGGCTGCCGCAGCGCCCGGAGCGGGGCCCGCTCCCCCCGGGGCTGCAGGAGCGGGTCCGCCCGGGTCGCCATCCCTGAACCCGCCGGGGCCCGGCCCGCCCGGCTGCGCCAAGCGCGGCCCCCGGCGCTGCATCCCGGGCCGGCTGTCCCCCCGCCCCGGGCCGGCTGTACCCCTGCCCGGGCCGGCTGTAATCCCCCGGGCCGGCTGTAATCCCCCGGGCCGGCTGTACCCTCGGGCCGGCTGTACCCCCTCGGTCCGGCTGTACCCCCTGGACCGGCTGTACCCCCGCCCCGGGCCGGCTGTACCCCCGGGACCAGCTCTATCCCTGGACTGGCTGTACCCCCGGACCGGCAGCAGGGCCATGTGCTGTATGCACACCCCAGGGTGGATGGAGCACAGCGGGGCTGGGGGCTTCGCTTCGGAACGACCCTTTCCTTGCTCTGTAAGGAAATCGCCTCCCCTTTTCATTTAATTTTGCACAGAGCAAGCCGGATAAACTGCTCTCATATCTTAAAAAAATCAGTTTAAACCTCTAGTTTAAACTTCTACAAGTGACTCTGGTCCTAGAATTGACTAAGGTTGGAAAGGACTTCTAAGACCGTGGAGTCCACCTGGTAACACCACCGTGTTTACCACTAAACCATGTCCCCAAGTGCTGCATCCATTCACCTTTTGGACACTTCCAGGGGTGGTAATTCCACCCTCTTCCAATGGCTGATCACTCTTTCAGTGGAGAATTTTTTTCTAATACCCAATCTAAACCTCCACTGATGCAGCTTAAGGCCTTTTCATCTTGTCCTGTTACTTGGGAGAAGAGACCAGCTCTGGGCTGTAGCCTCTGTTCAGGTAGTTGTAGAGAGCCATAAGGACCACCCTGAGCCTCCTTTTCTCCAGGCTAAACAACCCCAGCTTTTTCCCTGTGTGATAAACTTTCTACTACTATTAATTATCAATTAATATACTTGCCACGTTGCATTTGCTCATAGATGCTCTTGCATACCCACCTCTGCAGAATTTAGATATTTCCTCTGGAGCCTTTGGCTCTGCTGGTGGGAGTGCTCTGTGCATGAGGACAAGGAAAACTGATGTCTGAAAAGTAACCTGGCAAAATACAATTTTTTTTCCCTCAAGATAACCCTCTTTCCTGACCTGGTTGATGATATGATCTTTGAAACTGTTGTGATGGCCCAGGGCCTGGCATGAATGAGCAGCTGAGAAACTGGGGATGGTAAGACCTGTTTGAGTTAGCAGTACTGTGAGCAAATGTGAGGGGTGCTTTTGGATCATATTATTCCCACTACTTGTATGTTGCTCCTGTGGACTATGGGAGTGTTTCAGGTCAGATATTACCAGGTTGTTAATGTTTCTCTAGAGTGTAATTTTGTTTTAAAGTATGAACTTAGGTGACACATTTTAGGGTGTTGTAAGATAAGGACACTCTGTGGTTATGGTAATAAACCCTAGTGCAAGGGCAGATGTGTTCCAAATGTTATAACCATAGCAGAATGGTTAAAAGGAAATAATAATAATTTGGTAAAGGGGTCGAATGTCAATTTCCTTGTGATCTATTCAGTTGGAACAGTTAAAACGTAAGATAATGGCTTGTTGATATGTATGTCAGGGTTGATTCCAGAAAGCCATGCTGCTGAGCAGCAATTCAGCAGATCAGGCAGTAGATAATTCTGTGCTTTGTACACAATTACATGATGAGAAATACATTTCTGATGCTTGAAGAGCTCCTGGCTGTGAAGAAGAGCAGGGAAGAACAAGGGCAACAGTGTGCGCTGGCAAACCACTCTAGCTTATTCAGCTCTATGAAGAGCATTTTGGGCTTACTTTTAGGTGGTTTATTACAGTAGTAACAACATGGTTGCAGCCATGATGGTGTAAGGATACAAGTGAAGGAAGATTTGCAAGGGCAGGATAATATCAGTTGGTTTAATAGAAGAGGTACTTGCAAAACAGAACAAGATTTTGGGTACAGCAGCTGTTCTTCCTGCTTGACTTTCATATCTCCACAGGTTGCAACAGCAGTTCCCTGCACAAATCTTAGTGTGATGGAAGAAGTGTATTTGATACTACACTTTATAGATCTAGGAATTCTTTATCTTCATGCATAGTGGGCAGAAGGGATTCTAGAGATTACTCACTGCTTCAGTTTTGTAGTAAGTACTTTGGGTGTATGTGCTTTGCTTATATGAGATACTGAAGGTGTGTCTATATACATACACAGCTGTATGCAGAGATTAATCCTGAGAGATTCAGCCTTGCCTGACAAAGTTATGGTTGATTCTGAGTGCATTTGGCAGCAGTTCCCTAAGAGGAGCGATTCAGTGCTGCAGTCTGTGCTGTAACTGCTGCTTCCAGAGATTGCTGGTTATTTTATTTTAATTTTAGTTACACTAGCTTTTCCTCCAGTACATATGTGGGGTTTTTTCTTCATCATTCTCAATAAAGTGTAGTCACCCTCTTTTACCAAGCAGTTTCTGTGCTTGTTAGGGTGTATACTGTTGTAGGTTTGGGGTTTTTTTTTCTCCCGGAAGGTAATATCTAAACTGTGACCCTGAGATTTACTTCTGTGGTGGAAATAACGCTTCCTATTACTTATTTTTTCAGTGTAGATAGACCTCGATGCGACTTGCTTGAGTGTTTTCTCTTAGTGTGCTCACATCTGGGCATTTGAAGCTGATGAAATGCAGCACGCATCAACAGAATTCATCAATTTTTAAGCAAGCAAACAAGCATTTGATCCAAAAGATGTTGCTCTAAGAGTCAGTGAACTCTAGTTTTGGCAGAACTGCATGAATCCTGCGACCAGGAATGCTCTGCTGAACATGCTGAACTGAGTTCCCAGAAGAGCATGCCAGGAACGGGTTTGGTCACAGGTATGATGTCAGATTGTGAGCCCTTGATGTCAGGGAGGAGGCATTTGGGAGTGGGGTGTTTGAGCTTCATTGAAACCCAGGTGAGCTTCAGAAGAGATGTTCTAGTATGTCAGGGTAGAGAGAGACATTCTTATGAGTGTAGTGGTGTTTTGGTAGTCACCTGGGGTTTCTCATTTGCTCAGCAGGTTGTCTGTGTTTATATAAATACATGGCAAACTGGGCTGCTAAGTCTGATTCTGCTTCTTCTGTGACAGGTGACTTTTGATACAACCAGACATTTTAGTGAAGGAGCCATAAGAAAGAAAAGCCTCAAAATACTAAAGCTGCAAGAACAGGAGCGCATTCAAAAAAGGGGGGAAAAAAGAGAGGGGGTTGAAAGGTGAAAGTATATTTTTAGAGAATGTCCCATTTTCTTAAGATTTGTTACACTGCCTCATGCTGAGTAAAATATAGGAAGAGTAGCTATGTGAGAATCCAGGCTTTGAGGAAACTATGTAGTTGTTAATTTATGTGTTAGTGTCAGAAAGAAAAGCATCATGATAATTGTCTATGTAATGCATAGGAGTCTGAATTATGAGAAAGGCAGGACTGGAGACATCCAGAGGTCCCTTTCAGATGGGATTATTCTGTGATTTTGTGGGCCTAGAGTGAAATCAGAGAGCTCTTTCTTTCAGATTGATCTGAGGCTTGATTGCTTAAGATTTCTACATGTGGACTTTCTGTATTGCTCTATGCTGCAACATCATAAATAATGTTTATATGACCTGAAATAAAATTAATATCATGTACATTTCTGGGTGCCTCCCAGTTGACTGGAAGGTCCAAAGCTAGAAATGAATGCTTTTCTATCTTTACCCATTTTTACATGTTATTTTTTCATTGTTGGTATCTTTAGAGTAGTGTTCTTAAATTTTGTATATGAGTAATAGTGCCATATTGAAGTTTTGATTCTCTAGATAATATGTTTGGATGGCATCCTAAACTGTCACTAGTAATTAATCATGTTATATACCTTTATGTCTTAAAAAAACCCCAACACTTAGAATGCAGAGCACAGTGACATGCAATGGAAGCATAGTGTGCTAGGTCTCTAAAAGCTTTTGTTGTTAATTCCTCCTTACTCAAATACTTCTTAAAAAACTATTTTTAAACACTTATTTGTGTGCACACTGTTCCTTGAATTTCTTGGAGTTTTTTGTGCTGTGTCATGTTCATTATTTAGTAGATCTACTTTCTGCAGGCCAAGATTCCCAAAAAGCTGTAACAGCCTGTTGTAGTTTAACCCCAGCTGGTAATTAAGCCCCACAACAGCTGCTCCCTCCCTTCCTCCTCATTCCCTGGTGGGATGGGGGGAGGAGAATCAGAAGGGGGAAAGTGAGAAAACTCCTAGGTTGAGATCAAGACAGTTTAATAGGTAAGGCAAAGGTCATGTGCACAAGCAAAGCAGAACAAGGAATTCATTCCCCACTTCCTAAGGGCAGGCAGGTGTTCAGCATTCCCAGGACAGCAGAGCTCCAGCACATGTAACAGGGACATGGGAGTACAAACACCATCACTCCAAACATCCCCCCCTTCCTCCTTCTCCTCCAGCTCTATATGCTAAGCATGAGGCCATATGGTCTGGGATATCCCTTAGGTCAGCCGGGATCAGCTGTCCTAGTTGTGCCCCCTCCCAGCTCCTTGTGCACCCCCATTCTCCTCGCTGGTGGGGTGAGGAGCAGGAAAGGCCTTGGCTCTGGGTAAGCTCTGCTCAGCGATAACACCCGTATTACTCTTGTAATACCTCTTAAATGGGACCCTCCTGCTAATCTGTAGGGGAGATTTGTTAATTTAAGAATTGGATCCAAATGATTAGTCTGTAGTTGAGTCCTTGGAGACCAAGGATCATGTGATGCTGTTGTCCTGGCAGTGCTTATAAAGAAAACCCTAGAATACAAACAGTTGGAAGAGACAAAGAACCTTCTAACTCTGGGCATCAATTGTGTGTGTATAATTTTTGTGTCATGTTTTTTTAAACATGTTATTTTAACAAAGGAGATTCCTTGTTAGCCACATGTGATTCTTGGTGACTGATTGCTTATTATTAGCACTTCAAAGACTTACATCCAATTCCCCAGGACTCAAAATATAAACCAAATGTCATCTAAATTGTCCCATATTGACAATTACCTAGAAAAAGACGTGGTGATGAAAAGAAGTTCAAGAGAGAAAAAAGAAAGCTAAGCTCAAGAGGAGAGAAGAGAGGCAGATAGATGGAGATGAGAAACATCCCCCAAAGCAGCAGAAGGTACCAGCCGAAGAACAGCAGTGGCCAGAGAATATGCCTGAATGGGAAGAAAGGAAATCTCTGCTAGCTCAGAGAAGAGTGGAGTCTGTCAGACTGCTTACAGTGCTGTTAAATCGTGTGAAAGTAAGACTATTTTAAAACATATTTTAAATTTTGAAGAGTATTTATTAGAGCTTGAATAATTCCCTAGACATTTGATGCCTTGCTGCTATTCAGAAGAATGCCTTGGGGCTGACCAAACACTGCGAAGGCCTGAGGTTTGTGTCTTGTGACAATCTGCTCTCAGTCTTGAGCTGAGAGTAAAAGTAGTGCATTTTCAGCCAGAAACTTTGCTTTTGGTGCTTTTTTGAGGCATTGTCATTACTGAGTGAAAAGCAGGGCTGGAAGGGCTGTATCAGCTCCATTAGACTTGATCCAGCATTGCAAGCAAGGAGTTTTGGGGTGGGGACACAAGTGATGCTCTCTCTGCTTGTTTTGGTCTCAGGTGTAGAAGTGACTGAATTAAATTGGCACAGATTGTACCAGTTGCATTGCTTATAGCCTCTTTTTTTTTTTTTTGCCAACACTAATCTGTCAAGTTTGTTTCAGTTTGACTCAGCTACTGTCTTGAGAAAGGCAGCATAGGATTGAGAAATATTTGAGTGTTTTGCACACAGATTAATGTTTGGAGGTTTAGTTTAGTACTTTGGGCTAAAAAAAAATTAAGTGAAAACAGGGGTTTTAATTTCTCTGGGATTTTATTTTCTAACACGGCTTTGTCTTCACTGTTTGTTAAGAAAAATTTGATTGCAGCTTTTAACAAGGGTATGTTTTCCCCAGTCCTAGATGTAAAAGGTTTCTAGAGGACTCTGATGTTCTTTGAGTTGAAGTCAGAGGCTACCCTTGCCATTCTGCATGAATTTTAGGGCCCCATAATATCTGACATTGGCCTTCTTAATTATGAAGGTGACATGTTAAATAAACTTCTATTTTCTTGGTTTCACAGTTGCCAAGTCAAAAAGTGGATCCTTCATTGGGCGTAAGGAAGGACAATCCATTTTCTGAAACAGCATTAAAAGACTTACATCAGGAGCTGGTTAACTCCCATTATCACACTCACAAAGAGCTGAAACACAAGGAAGAGTTTAAGTGCCTGTTGACCCAAAAAGGTAGTGGTTTATGTAGTGAGGAAGGAGATGTGAGCCATTTCCATGCATCTGCTTGTCATATAGTCAGGACTGTTTTAAATGAGCCCTCTCCAGCCCTGTGTTCTGATGGACTGCCCAGCAGAGATGTGTGCAACTCCTCTGGCTGTGGATCTTTGCTGATTACGGTCACGCAAGACGGCAGGGTCATCGAATCTCTCCACGGAAGGGACCAACCAGCACTGAATGCAGTTCACAGGCAGACAGTGTCTGAGGAAGATGATTGCAAAAAACAAAAGGTTTATGAGACTGATGAATTCATCCACTATTTACTAAACTACTATCAGACACCACACTATGCACGTGTTTGCTTAGAGCCAAAAAACACAGCGAGCAAGTCCTGGTGGAAGAGAGTGGTGTCTGGTGATGGTAGGGGTTTTGACATCAGCTTGAGTAACAAACATGGCCAGCACCTCAGAGAAGTGAGTCGAGTACAAAACCTCCACAAGAGAAATTGTAGTAGTGATAGTAATTATAGGCTGGTGATCACTCTCGGGGAACTCCTATCAACAGACAAAGTGTTAGAAAACAAGGTTCATGGGGACAAGCTTGCAAAAAAGTTGCAAGTGCAGAGGAATGACTCACTCACTGTTGATAATTTACCACATGCTGGACTGAATCATTCTTTGGAGTGTGCTGCTGTTACTCATGATAAGGAATTCAAAAGAGAAGATGGTAGAGATGAAGGCACTGTACCATATGAAACATGTAGATCTGCTTGCAGATTAAAGGATTTGTTGGAAGAGATCAGTGATTCCGAGTATTTTAGAGAGGCATGTGGCTCAGTGAAGAGAGCAGAAAAAAGGTGTGAAGAAATTTACAGCCATTGTAATAAAGGGTGCTTGCCTGCAAGAGCTGGGGAAAGAAAATTGCTGGTTTACCATAAAAATGTAGCTCTGGAAGGTCAAGAGAAGGAAATCAATGAATGTAATTCCTGTTCTAACTCTGTCCATGAGAGCTTGGCAAGGCAGTGGGAACATAAGCTCAAAAAGTCATGCAAGAGGTCTAGTAGTAAATTGAGACATGAAGGACAAAAAAGTGAGAGACGATCCAGGGAAGAGGAGAGAAATACTCATAAAAAGAGGAAAAAACGAAAAAAGCTTTCTTCTAATTCTTTATCTGATGAATGTGGCTTTTCAGAGACGGACAGTTGCATGCAGCTGGAGTCACTCAGAAAGATAAGGAGAAAATGTAAGAAAATGTTCCACAAAAAAGTGAAATTCCAGACACTTAACACCACAATGGCAGCACCAGATGTTACCCCTTGTGATGGCTCACCCCTTCAGGAGATCCTGCAGACGAGAGGTGAGAAAGAGGGACACCACAGCTAAGGGGACTGAATTTGACAGGTTCTGCAGGTGAGGTTAGTTGCCACTGTTCTTACAGTGATGAATAGTGTTTTTAAGAAGAGTTTTTAAAATTGTAAGTGTGGCATAAAAAACCAGCACAACTTCTCTGCAATGACAGGTTTGTTTGGTTTAGCTCAGAAACAATACACACAGCTGCAGCTGAAGAGTAGTGTTTGTCAACTTAATTGGGTGGCAAAGTGTCTGGAATGGGCATTAGCAGACGGGTGGTTATTCTGTTAAAACAACATGCATGCTAACAACATGCTTTAGACAACTAAAACATTGATAGGCAATTAATATGTAGCACAGCTGTGTGGGAAGTACTGTCTGAGGTTAGTGAATTTCTGTATAGATGGTCATCTGATCTTCACACAGGATTGCTACTTGCTGTTGTTACAGCCCTTTCACAGTTTACTGTGCTTTCAGTTGGTTGGTGGATATGTTATGGCCACCTCCCCATACCCTTTCCCTCCCTGCCCACCTGACAAAAAGTAACTTCTTCATATACTTATCTGCAGGAGATGAGAGGAAATTAATGTTGAGAAGAGAGATGGATGCAGATGTCAGAGGATGCCCTCTATTTCCTCTTGAGATAATTCAGACAAACCCCTGCTCAGATACTTTCTGCGGAGCAGAGCCCAGAAGAGGATGCTGAACAGCTACTATATAATAGTTCTGAATTTTTTATACACAAGTGGGAGAAGAAAGCCCTTTGATCATTAAGAGGTATATGAAATACTGTTTGTTTTTTGGTTTTTTTTGCTTAGGTAATTCCTTTGGTTAGAATATCTAACTGGTGTAGTGAGCCACAAAAGCAGAATCTATGTTTACCTTTTGGATAACGGAGGACCAAAACTTTCCCCAAGGCCAGACAAACTTTCATGGACCAGTTACTAAGAATTTGAAAGGACATGGATTGAGATCTTGGAGTGTTATACTTTGTTTAAATGTAGGGAATCATGTAAATATCAAAATTGCAGCATTTAGTAATAATGAGTCATTGGAAAAAATCATAACTGTCAGTCTTAGAGCAAGCATATGAAGTGCCTCCTCAATCAGTTTGTTACAATGATGGGACTGGAAGGTGTGTGGGACATTTATACTCAATTGTGTGAAGTAATAGATTTCCAGATATGAAAAAAATCCCATCTTCTGTAAAATCCACACTGGAAAAATGCTTGTTTTCTATTCACATTCTAGAGGTGTTTCTGAAAACTTGCTGGTCATTGGGAGGAAGGATTTCACTGAACTTATGTTTGATGTAGTGCTTCCAGGAATCTGAATGGTTGTCCAAGCAAAGCTCTGAGTGTTAGATAATGAAAGGGCAGTGCTTGTCAGCCTGCTGACAGTCCCCTGTAAATGCAGGTTGACTGTTCACAAAATTTCGAAGGCACATGTGGTGAGGTAGCTATTTAGTATGAGTTTGTTTACAAATAATTTCCAGAGGAATTGTGAAATGTTGTCAGACTTGTGCTGCATGTAGGTAAAAATGTGAAAATGCAGTCTAGGAGCTTGAGTTATATCCATATTTATTCAGCTGGCTATATCTAGAAGACAGCCACAATTGCTTTTGGACAAAGTCCCTTAGCAAGATACAGAGGACCAGCTCGAAGTTCAATACACTGTTTATTGCAGCTTTCATTTTATTATGCTTTATTTATTACGTGTCAGTAGACTAAGTTAATGTGAAAATGTTGCCTTCATTACATAGAATCTTACCCATGTTTGTAACTTCTGCTCTAATAAATAGTAATAAAAAAGAATAATTGTAATTGTTTGTGGTAGATAGATTTCCCTCCAGTCTTCAATACTGGTGATTCCTACAGGCTTCTAAGCCACGTTTTATGAGTCTTCTCTGTTCATATGTTTAAGATGTTGAGTGCCTTTTCAGGGTCGTGAATGACAAATGGTTGCTACTCAAAGTACTGTTAATCTATTACCTTTATCTAAAAAGATCTTATTTTGTTGGCAGAAATATTTTCTGACTATTTTGAAGAACATTTATGCCCCCCTTAAGTCTCCTTTTTTGTATTTTATACAGTTCTAATGAAGACCAACTGTTGTATTTGTTGACTGTGTAAAATGTTTTCAGTTGCACTGATGTGACATACCAAGGGTGTTTTTTCTCTATGCAATATTTGCAGATTAAAGATGACAAAACTTCCCCCTCTGTCAATCTATAGACAGTTCTGTGTCCATGAGTACCCATTTCCCATGAGACAGGCCTTTCGATTACAGGTGAGGAAGTTATTTCTTTTTGTTAATCCAGGAGAGAAGGAACTAAAGATTTCCTTTGGTGTAAATTTCCAGTGTTTTATCACTTGCTGTCACAATATTCAATAACAAATAAATACTCCAGTTCTGTAACTGCTTCTTGCATTCACCTATATTGATTGAAACTGATAAAGCAAATCCTCTGTCTTCAAGTCCTCATTCCATGTAAAACATTAGTAAATAAAAAATGCATGCACTTTAAAATGTGAGACACCATTGTAATCTTCATACCAAAACAGAACTTTTGTGTTTCCTATTTGTTTATAGGTGACAGTATTTAGAACCTGTTTTCAGGGGGTTTAATATTAATTCATTACTTTTCACAAAATCGTAGAATGGTTTGGATTGGGACCTTAAAGACCATCTAGTTCAACTCCCTGCCATAGGCAAGGACACCTGACACAGGTTGCTCCAAGCTCCATCCAACCTGGCCTTGAACACTTCCAGAGGTGGGGCAGCCACAGCTTCTCTGGGCAACCTGTGCCAGGGCCTCACCACCCTCACAGCAACAATTTCTTTTTCCTGTCATCACATTTGATATGAGTCTCATCCTTTCATACGCTGGACTTCTTAGCATAAGTTTATTATCCTGAAGGCTGATCTCTAAAGATAAATATAACAGCTTTAAAACTTTTAAAATACATAGCTTTGTAGATTGGATTTTAGTAGTTACAGGAATAAATGTCACATCTCTAGTATGAAAGTTACAGAATGTTTTGGCAATTAGAACATGTATTAGATGAAAATATGCATTAAAAGCAGCATTTATATAGTTCAGCAATGGAAATGTAGAATATTGCAGGCATAATCTCACACCTTTCAGTTGGAGCTTGGTGTGTGCTGTTGTGCCCAGCTGGTGTTTCAGGAGGCTGGGTTCTTTTTATGGCAACAGTTTACTCTGACATGTATGAAACAGAGCCCTGAGACTGCAGATCTTGCCATCAAATCTGACTTTGTTTCAGAACTAATGAAAATATCTCCTCATAGCACTAGTAAGAACTGAAGTCCTCAGGGAAGTTGGCTGAACAAGGCTTGGTTACTGAAAATATGTGGCCTGTGGGTTGTACCTTGCACTGAATGCTGAAGTCAGAATCCGACAGGCTGGTTTTAAAGCAGAAATACACAAACCCCATTATTACATCAGTCCATCTGCTTGAAATACAATACAGCAATTTTGAGATAAAACTCTTTCTTCTTAATCCAGGGGTTCCAGGCAATGCATAGAAATGCCTCACCTTTTGTAAAGCCCCTTACATAACTCTCAACAAAAGCATTCATTAATGAACTCCTTTTTTTGTTCAGCTGAAACAACAGGAATTAAGTGCTAATAGTGGTGATTACGGGCAGGCAGAGTCCAGATAAAAGAATATCTGAATTTTACAAAGCAGCTGACAATATGACAGAACTGGTTGGAAATGAGTTGCTACTCAGTTGTATTGATTTGTTCTGGAGCTCCTCGAGTATACCTTTGTGACACAGCTGACAGGTGTGGGACACTTCAGATGAGGGAGCCTGGTGACAGTCTCTGCACTTACTGTTGTCATCATCGTGTCCTACATGGTTAATGTACAACCTCAAAAGCTGCCTGGCACAGTTCTTTTTTGTATAGGCATTGCTGCTGTTGTAATGTACAGATTAATACTTAAAATAGTGTTCAGTCCCTCAGGATACATTACAGAGTAGCTTAAGAGTCAGGTGGTTGGGTCTCCTAAAGGGTAGGTTACAGCCTAGCCTAGTTCCACCACGAGAGCCTTACAGAGCTCCAGCTTTTGCTCAGTATTAACAATTACCCGGTTTTGTTTTGGTTTTTTTTTCTGCCTGGCTCTGTTTTTGCCACAGCAACACATACTATACAACATGAACATGTTCTGTATTTAATATTCTGCTAAAGTTATGCTACAGAACTGCATTTACAGGCATTTGATTAGAATGTATTATACTCATCTATGTGAGACATAGGGGAAAGAAAAGATAAAACATGAAACATTAGAGGAGGGTTAAGTGTCACATTTGGTTGCAGTAAATAAAAACAAACACCACCATTATGCAAGAGTATTTTATTTTCTGCCTTAAACAAATAAAAGCACATTTCCAATTTGAGGTAAACCATTAGTAGTAGTTTGCAAAGAGTATAAATGTCTCTAAAAATAAAACAGCAACACAAAGGTCATGACAAGATCTACATTTGTCTCTAGACCTTCATTAGGTAGTTCATACAGTATCACTTTACGCATGCTGTCAAACAACCATGCTCTTCATTGGAAGGCCCAGTGCAACCAAAAGAAAATGCTAGGACAGTGTCTGGACTGAGGGAAAGTCACTTGTTCTCACCACAGATGGTCTCAGGCACTTTTAACATGTTGTGTCAACTCAGTTCATCATTTTGGTCGTGTTGCCAAATTGAAATGACCAGACAGCTCAGCCAGAGAAACGAAATAGAGGGAACTATACCAGACAGGCACCCTGGGATATTCTGCACCAGCAGAAGCATCTGGACAAGAAACACCTTTACAAGTGATCAGCAAATCATTTGTGATCTTGGACTTATGAGAAAGTTTTACAGAAGTATTTTGGATGATGATGGAGCACATTTACATTTTTCCTTGGCCAGATCCATTTACCAGCCCTCTCTGGTAGGAGGCAGGTTGCACAGAACAAACCTGGAAATTAACCACAGATGCGAGCCAAGAGAGCAAATAAGTAAAAAGTGACTCAAAGGTCAGGTCCCCAGGTACAGCATTGCTGGTTATGCATGAGATTGTGCCATTTTTTATAATGGCAACGTTCCAAAGCAACAAAGGCCTCAGCACAGAAACAGCTTACACCATGTCATTTTGTTTTGTACCGGAAACTTGTGTAAGTTACGCTGACCAGTAACATTTTTCTGGTAGTTAAAGTTGCATATACAAGAGCACTTGTTAATCATGCCCTACCAGCAACTTTTGTTTTTCAGGCCTAGGAATCAAGAGCAGCTGATCTTCCATGTTTAATATAATTTTATTAAAATTGACAGAAGAGTTTTACTAAAAAAATTGAATGAACAGTAGCCCAGTGGAGTCACACTTCTTGGTGCACCTCTAAGGATGCCTAGTTCCACTCAGTATCTGAACTTTTGTAACACTTCAGATGTGCTTTAAAAGTGAACAAAGAATATTAATCCATGCAGAATTATGCATGTTGAATACATCAAGTATTCATCAATCCTTATTAATTTTTTAAGTATCTAAAACTGATTT
Source organism: Margarornis squamiger (assembly GCA_035222235.1). Lineage (NCBI taxonomy): Eukaryota > Metazoa > Chordata > Aves > Passeriformes > Furnariidae > Margarornis > Margarornis squamiger. The sequence continues at coordinate 9,189,856 of JAWWTY010000138.1, read as the reverse complement.
AACCTCTGAAAAATTCTTGATATTTTTCAAAAGCAGTTAGTATTTCATCTGTAAACTGCTAACACAACTCCTTAAAAGCCAAATTATCTTGTGTAGTATTGAATTACATTGCACAACAAATCAGTTGCCTCATGGACAAATAAAATATAGTCTCTTTTCTAAGGGAACTACAACCCAAGGGCCAGACCCTGCAGAGGCTAAAACAAAAGAAGATTTAGTGGAATTTGTGTTGCATATGTGAAGTTACTCATGTGCTTGTGTCCACAGTGGTGTGTTGTTAATGAAAAGATGGATTTCAAACTACTTTGCACTAAATGGTGATAGCAGAAAACCAGTAAGAGTCCTTTATTGCCAAAATTGCAGTTTACTTCTGCACGGGTATTTGTTGTGCACACTTCTGATTATGTGGGTTTAAAGGAAGACAATCTTAGACCTTCAGTAGTTTACCACTGAATTTGAAAAGGAAACCTTTGAAAATAAACAATTCACTGTAACTCTGGACCTTTTGTAAGCATTGCTGCTGCTGCACCTTGTAAAACAGAAGTGGAATGTTACAAATGATCCTTTATGATTCAAAAACAGATTGTCCCTCACTGCACTCTACTCTTTCTTTGCATCCTGGGCACCTTTTTCTTCTTCATCAGAGTACACAGTGGGTTCCTCCCCCTCCTTCAGCAGCTTACCAACATGATGATACTTAACTGGGAAAAAAAAAAAGAATCCAAGTAATTATTCTGCCCTGAATATGTACCTTTTTTAACTCTTTTTTCTGAATTAGCAAAATGCCTGTATTATAATAAAATAGCTCTGAGCAACTTGTTCCAAACACTGTGGGGAAGGAGAAAAGCCAAAGATCAACTACCTGAACTACTATTAATGTTGTAGCAAGTATAAGGATCATGCCAAGTGAATGTAACTATAATTCTCAATCTCTTGTCTAAGCCAAAAGATGAACAAATGTAATAACAAAAATCAGAATCCTGGATTAGATTAATTTTCTTGCCAATGTCAAAGGTGGTCTTTCAACCAATGGCATTGTCGGAGTACTTGTATCACATATTAAACATGCACATACTTATGTGCATTCATATACACAACTGTGAAGGGGTTTTATTTTTTGTCATGTATGTTGAAAATATCCAATAGGATAGAAGGAAGATCCTTTCTCCCAAAGATAAAGATGGATCTGTTATCCAATTATGTGATTAAGCCTCTGATTTATTTTATATCTCTTTTTGAACACATAAAAATGCCAAGATCATATACATGTAAGAACTGAGAGCTATACTATGTTGCCCATCTGTCAACTTCAACAAAGCAAAATATGCCCCTGATTACAGGTTTTTTGGACTAGCATTGTTGTTATGATTTATAAGAATTTAAAGCAACTAATTCCTATATTTAGTAGAAACACAGTAATAGAAAAAGTGCAGTTTACTATCAGTCCTGATGTTCAACTCTTGTGAAAGTACATTGAAACAGTAGTGTAGGTCAGATATTTGGTAGCATAGTTCTAGTTTCTGCAGCATGCTTGTTAACATAATAAAACAACCATTCAGTGTGGCACGATTAACAGTCTTCATTAAGACAGGAAGAGAGCCAAAATAGTAGGGGCACATCAGGTCAGGACTGAGACATTCTAATGACATCATGTGGAGGAAAACTCCATTGTAGCTAGTTATAGTAAATCTTTGAACACTACTCTTAAAAACAAAACACATTTAAATTCCACTATACTACTTTTTGGTATATGCAATTTCCATCATATATATACACACACCCACACACCCACACACATATACATTCAGCATCTGATGTATTCAATTTTTGCCTTATATGAGTAGAAATAATTGCCTCACTTAAAAGACATCATGAGACATGGAGAAATTGGTTTTCATCAACAAGATACACAATAAGACAGGAAAAAAATCATACTAGTGGGCATACCCTGGTACAAGGTCAACACAGCAACTTCCATAAAACTGTGGTTTGAAACTGTTTTTGAGCAGCAAATTGACACATGACACAAATCAGCTTTTTTAAACTTTTAGCACTAAGCATAAAACAAAGCTATTATGAAAGTGACTTCCTTCTGTTAATTCTAGAACAAACATCTCAACGTGTGCAAGTTGCCTTTTTTCCTCTGACCATCACTGGCACTGTACTGACCAGGCGGTTGGCAAGCACAGAGGTGACATTTGCCCATTCCTGATCGCTTCCTGGGGGAGAAAGTCGGCTGAATACAGTTGTCTTTGAATCTGCTAAAGCCACCAGCAAGGCCACGCAGATTAAATTACTGAGAGTAAAAAAGTTCTATCAAAAGCTCCAAGGGGAAAAGGCCTAGTTTCAACAGTCTTCAAAAAATCAAAATATCCAAAATTCAGATGTTACTGTTATTTCTGAGAAGATGAATGGGACATAAACTTCATTTTTCAGAGCGTTAAAATCTATCAGTCTCTACAGTCTTTATCAAAAACATAGTCTTTATTTCCAAATCCTGTCACCTTTTGGGGTGGCCTTATAGACCTTACCCTGTGATAGAGTGCTTCCATCTCTGCTACTGTTCTGTAAGGAGCAGAGGGAAAGAGAATGCAGAAGGAGAACCTGACATTTCTCTTTAATTCTAAGTAATAGTAATTCTAGTAATAGTAAACCAAGGTATTGATTTTCAGACTATGCTTCCAGCTGGTAACAGCCTTTTAACTATTGCTTCCCCTCTTACACACCAGTTACTGACTTCATTGTAAATAGGTTTAAAATTGCTTACAAGTGAATTGTGACTCCCAGTCCCTCAAGGTCTCTTGCTGCGTAGCGTTGAGGTCAGAGAGGTCATCATACTCATCCCTCAGTGCCTCCTTATCCAGGCAGAAAGTGGCAAGACCTCGGGAGGCATCTCTTCCAGCAAAAATGCCATACGGGCCCTCTTAAAATAAAAACATAAGCAGCATTATTGCAGAGGCCATGGATGCTGTGTGATCTTCATGGATCAGAGACCCCAGACGAAAACAGAGAGAGTTCCTACACTGACCTGTGGGTCAGAGGTGCCTCAAGCTTCTGAAATGCTTTAAAGTTTTATTCTACTTGGTAATAAGGGAAAACAGAGGAACAGGACAAGAAACAAAACCATGGAAAAAGATAGTGAGTTTGCTAAAACATCAGAAAATGAACCACGCAATGGTGCATGGCACACACAGACAGGGTAAGGATAAGCATATGAACTGGGAAGCACACCCTCAGAACAAGGAACAGAGGAAGGATTTGTAAGTCTGAGGTGAAATTAAAGTTTTTCAAGAGATACCTGTGACTTAAAGAGATGAAAGGATGGCTTGACAGAAAATGTACTGCAGATACTAGAAATTATTAACTTGGAAGAAACGTCTATTAAAACTTTCAAAATGCAAGATGAACTCAAATTATCAAAACATACAACTCACAGCACACCAGAGATACCAAGAGACCCTTGATAAACTTCATTAATGATTAACTTGCTTGCACGACAAGCCAAAAATTGAGATATTGCATGTTGCAACTAGACATTCAAAGTTCTTCTTAAGGGAGCTTAAAGAAGTTAGATGTGGACACTGGTTACTGTAGGGCACATGCCATCTTCCACTCCTCCCAAAGTGTGCTTTTTCCTAAATTCCTCAAAAGAATCTTACTTTTCCATTAAAATGAAAACCAAACTAGCCAGACACTGTGGTGAACCATTCAGCAGTTACCAAATTAGATACAAGGGACAGCTTTTCCTGCTGTCAAAGGAGGCAGTATTCAAAGCATGGACCTTATGTCAAGTGGATTTTACTTTACACAAAGACAAAATAGCACATCTAACTCAGCTGTAAGTGCTGCAGAACCACAAAGTTACAGCCATTCGGTGACAGTCTCTAGTCTATGTTTGGACAAAAAGTAATAACTGGTAACACTTCCAAATACACTGTGTCTCCTGCACTATCCTCCTTGTCTCTAAGTAGCTCTGGCAGGTCACTACTGCAGCTACCAGCTATCTGGACAACTCAAAAGTGGTTATGCCAGACAGATTCTGGTACAAATCAGCAAGCCTTAGTGGGGCTTTTTAACAGGTGGCTTCTGTTAAAAGTAAAGCCCCATGGCCACGTGGAGGTGATTAAACTGTGACATCGGGGTGCACACACTCCCAGCCACCTCATCGCTGGCTGCTCTGTGGGCATAGGTTATTCAGTCTTTGCACGTTTGAACTATGCTCCTGGCGAGGAAGCTGGTTTAATCTAAATTGGTAGGTATTTAGTATAAATATTATGCAATAGAGTGATGTCCACTAAAAGCAGCGAACGGAATGCAAATAGTGAGAGAACACTTCGCTTCTGCCGCCTGGCATCGAGCAAAGGCACCCCAGGGCGACGAAGCCGCCCAACCCCTCCTGGTATGGGTAACCTGCCATGGGAAAACAGAGAGGATAGTGAAGCAACGCAAACTCGCAAAGCCGGAGTTTCTACCGCACCGAGGCCCCACTCTGGAGCCCGGGCGGCAGCCGTAACCCTGCCCTCCGCCTCTCCGGAATGCGGCACCCTCCCCGGTTCCAAGCAAGCCGTGCCCGTCCCAAGGCTCCGGATCGGGAGGCGGGCGGGGATGCGGGAGAGGCGGGCGGGGATGCGGGAGAGGCGGGCGGGGATGGGGGCGATGCCGGAGGAGCGCGGGGCGCGCAGCCCCCGCACCGGGGGAGCGCCCCGAGGGAGCGCCCCGAACCCGCCCCGAGCCCGCCCCGGCGCTCACCGGGCCCGTAGAACTTCCTGGCACGGGTCACGTCGAAGACTTTCCCGTTGACGGCCATGAGGATGCGCGGGTCGCTGACGCCGTCGAAGGGCCGCAGCTGCGCCAGGGTGAAGTCGCGGCGCTTCATCCTGGGCAGCGGCGGCGGGTCCGCCTCGCCCGCGGGCGCCGCGGGGCGCTCGCCCCGCAGGATCTGGTAGAGCAGGAAGAGGCAGAGGCCCAGCAGGCTGAGGTTGAGCGGGGAGCCCACGATCTCCATCAGCAGCCCGCCGGCCTCGCCCGCCGCCTCCTCGCCGGCCACCGCCGCCTCCTCGCGGGCCATGGCGCTGCGGGATCTGCGGGAGCGGCGGATCGGCGGGATCTGCGGCGGCTCCGAGCGCGGCCGGCCCGGCGGGGCGGACCGAGGGGAGGAGGGAGGGGCAGAGGGCGGTCCGTGCCGCCCCCGAGCCGGGCGGTCCGGGCGGTCCGTGCGGGGCCGGTCCGCGCCCGCCGCCGGCGCTAGAGGGGGATGCGGGCCCGGGATGGAGAGCGCTGCCTGCGGGCACCGCGAAGGCTGGGCCGGGGGCGGCCCCGCGGGACACGTTCCCACGGAAATTCCGGCAGAAATAACCTCGGGGTTGCGTCAGACCCGTGTCAGAGCCAGGCGGGTCCTACCGGGTTGAGGATGGAGGATGGAGGATGGAGGATGGACCAGGCTCTGCGCAGGGATGTGGAGCAGTGGGACAAGAGGCAATGGGCAGAAACTGATGCATAGGAGGTTCCACCTGAATATGAGGAAGAACTTTACTATACGTGTGAATGCATGCTGGAACAGATTGCCCAGGGAGGCTGTGGAGTCCTTCGCCGATGATGCTCAAGAACTGTCTGGACACAATCCTGTGCAATGTGCTCTGGGCTGGCCCTGCTCGAGCAGGGAGGTTGGACCAGATGACCCACCGTGGTCTCTTCCAACCTGTCCCATTCAGCGACTCTGTGATTCCCTGCACTTGATCCACCTGTGCCAGGGCACATCTTCACTTTCCTGGCAGGGCAGTGACTTTTTGGAGTGCTCTTTAGGAACGGTGCCAAACTCAAAGTAGGAGAAAAGGGAGGAAAATACCAGACTTATGGGTTTTTCTCATTCAGGTAATAACCCCATCCCTCCCCCAAAACTACAGAAGTAGCAGCCACAATGTATTATTGTAACATGAAAAAGAAAGACATCCTGTTGTGGAATTCTTTATTCAGGCTTCTTCTCAGTGTAGATTTTGGTGAAGTAAAACTTAAGCTGAAGGGAGTACTAACTGAATGTATCTACTCTATATGGTGTTTAGATGGAGCAGAAGGAGCCCTGAATACATCTCTGTACCCCTGGTGTCATCTGCTCCTTGGTATCTGGTGTGAGAAAGCAGAAATTATGTTTTGGGTCTCTGCAGATTGTATCCTCACCATCCTTCAAAAAGAACACAAACAAATGCCCTGTCAGTATATCATCATTTCCTCTACACAAGTGAGTAACATTGTTCAGGGCACACGTAGAGAAGAAATGCAGTGTACTGACCTTGATCATAGAATCATTAACGCTGGAAAATACCTCTAAGATCATCAAGTCCAACTGTTAACCTAATCTTGCATTGTAGCCTGGCAGGTGGCTCATATCACTGCTTCAGAGGAAGGAGGCAGATTGGGACATTTGATTATAGAAAATCAAAAGCAGCACATTTAATTTACTTTCTAATTCTCAGCAATAGGAACATTTTAACTCTATGGGCCACAGAAGATACTGACAAACATTTGCCTTTTGGGATACAGTCAAGACTTCTGAGTACTAAGGCATTTAAACACATTGGCTTTTGCAAGGGAAGGTGTTTGGTTCCATCTGCTGTCTCCTTTGGGAAGCTTTTTGTTTTATGGGTCAGCACTCGAACTTTGAGCTGTCCTTTCATGGTATACATTGACTTTTGCTTCCATCTGCTGTGTAACTTGAAAAACACCTTGTTTCATTGATCTGATGACTAAGATTTGCACTTGTTAATAAAGTGGTTCTGAATTTTGGCCCTATTTAATATACTAGAGAAATCTCCAAAACTTCAGAATTATTCAAACTGGGAGCTGTATTACCTAGTTAATTCTGCTCAGTGTAGACATTACACTATTACACTTCATTGTGTTATAGTACATGTTATAGGAATAGATGTAGAAAAACCCCAGAAATTTAGAAAGAGATTTTTCTTTCATATTTTGCAACACATTTGTTCAAAAGTGAGGAAAAACCCCCAGACTCCAAAACAACTCTAACCCTGAATTTGACCTTGAACCAGACACTGAAGGCAGGGAAAAAGAAGCTTTGTTTATGCTAGTATCCTAGAGAAACCATCCAAGAACAATTCATTCTTAGATAAAGAAGGGCCAGGAAACACTGCCAAGACTGATAGAATCTCAAGTTATCTGCGACATGAGCACTGTTACTGCAAGTTACAGTGGCCCAACTTCCAGCTCTTTTTTTACATTGCAGCATACAAAAAATATTCATATGCCTAAGAATTCATCTTTAGAAAAAAAAAAATAAGAGCAGATATTTAAAAATAAGTGTGTATGAATAAAATTATGATACATCAGTCAAAATTATCTAAATTCATGAACCTTTTGTTAAACATTTCTCTCTAGTAAGCCTACTGGACAATTCCTTTAAACAGAACTGAGGTTCTAGTCAGAGAAGAATTGGCCCCAGGTCTAGTTAAATACCACAGACATTAACCATGCTCCCACACAGGATGGGCTGATAGAACAGTTCTAGTAAAATGCTCTCAGTAACTGGAAAAAACACTGGAACTCAATGTTCATATTCTTGCAGATCAGAGTAGTTCAGTTTTAAAATACTCCTACTTGTTTGGGTTTTTTTTTATAAGCACTGTAAATCTGTTAGAGATGAAGGAAAATTAGCTCTACACCTCAGCATTCTTCTTACAGTTCTATTTCCACTTTGGAACTTGTCTGATAGATTTAATGAATCTTTTAGAGGATATATAATGCTTCTGAACAAAGTGTATTTTGCCTAGGTTGCCCATGACACATTTTATCTTGGCAGAGTACATGGGGACCATTGCTGCCAAGCTGGTTTTGGGCCTCATTGTTCCTTTGGAAGCCCTTCACAAGAATTCCTTTGTCTGAATTACCTGGTTGACCATTTTAATTTAAACTGTGACTGCAAGAAAGTTTTCTGAAGTTTGTGAAGATATCAGTGCCCAATTTGCATTACTTGTGTGTTGATTCCCAGAGCTGCTGGTCACCTGGAACTATTCCTGGCTTTCATTCAACCTGCAAGGACCCAGGGTTTCTGAAGAAGAGATGAAGTATCAGTCTTTGAAATACTGAGAACTGGTGACAAATAAAACCCCTGGAAAATTAGGTCTTTGCTGCCCAGACTAAAGTCTGATTTTTAAGTCCCACCTGAGAATCTGAGAGTCTTCAGGAGCATGCTGTAGGATTGCATTACAAACAGTTCATGACACCAACTAGCCACAGAGAGATGATTTTGCCCTGTGGTCTGATGGCCTCTTGTAGACTTGTCTAAGTAAAGAAATTAAAATGCAAGATTAAATGTGCCTTACAAGGATACCAGCAAATCAAACCTTCTAGGGAGACATCATCTTATATGAAAGACATATATAAGAGATATATAAGACATCATCTTATATGAAACCATTCAATATTTTTGTATGGGCAAGCTCTATCATGTCTGACTAGTTCAGTGTAATTAGGGTATTACATCTCCCTCTTTTTCTTCCTTTCTCTTCCCTGCCCTCAGTAATAATTTAAATTACTAACAAGGAAAAAGAAAGGAAAGATGAGATGGGGTAATCTCACACTTCTTTTACTGACTAGGGCCAAGGAAGCAGAACCCTTCTCTAAACTGCAGAGGTCCAATAGGTCAAATGTACTAATGCTGGCAGTAACCATTATATGAAGCAGCTCTGTTCCACATGCAGAGCAGGCATTTAACCTAGGAATGCCCTGAATTACATCTAGTCCTCAGATCAAAAACACCGACCATCTTTCTGATGGACTTTTGTTTGTTTGTTTGTTTGTTTTTATTTCCATCTCCACTACATTTCCATTTCTTTTTTTCAGTTGCATCTTCTGACTTTCTAGCTGTGCTCTCCATCCCGCCAAGTGTGAGAAGAAAGGACTATGCAATGTGAAGATGACACTATGCTGATGGCTATCAAGATCCTGTCATTCCTGGAGATATGTGTGTAAGCATCTGCAGCATAAAACAGCTCCAGATGAGAATTTTTACCAAGCTTTAGAAAATGTGTTGGAGAGGGGGATTGGAAAACCAGAGACTGCTCCTGCTGGAGAGTAACTTTCCTCAGGAATAAACTATTGTGAACTTGTACCTAAAAGAGGGAGGTATCAATAAACCACACAATTTTATATGCAATGTTTCTGCAACAACTTAGTTGCATGGATTCTCATCTCAGAGTGAGTTTATTTAGCTGAAATCCGCTTCTAACACCCTACTTGATTACAAAGAGAGCTTTTGTTGCCTTTCTTTAATCTGATTTAGTTTGGTGGTCAAATCCAAAGCAGCACAGACAAGATGGGGGTGACTGGGTAAAACGGAGAAAGCCACAATAGGAAGACACACATGTGGCAGGATTATCACTCATTCTTTTTACAAAATCATCTAGGTGTCTCTCTAGATTAGATACACTTCCATGTGCAAGACAAATTTTTGGTTAGTTATTTTTATCCTTTGTTTTCTGTCCTTATTAAACAGTTGAAGGCAGTTCAGTCATGTTTTGCTTTACATAAAGGAAAATGCTAAGTAGTGATCCAGTAGAATACAGTTTTCAACATGATAAGGAAGCATGCCATTAATTTCCAGTCTGATGCATTTCCATCTGTTCTAGTTACATGTCTTGAATGGGAAAATCTTTCAGACCATCAAGGTCATCCCACATCCTGAGTGATGTTACCTGAGTCACATTGCCGGGAAGATGCTTTGCACCCGTGCCCTGAGCCTCCAGGCAACGTGCTGAACGACATCTTAGGTCAACCTTAATGTTTCCCTAAGCCATTATGTCTCAGGAGCTGGGCCCCAGAACTGCCACTACCATCACATGAAGCTGAGCCAGGGAAGGTTTAGGCTGGGTATCAGGGAAAGGTTTTTCACCCAGAGGGTGGTTGAGCCCTGAACAGGCTCTCCGGGGAAGTGATCAGTCTGAATTCAAGAACCATTTGGACAATGCTCACAAGCACATGGTGTGACTCTTGGGGTGTCCTGTATAGGGCCAGGAGTTGGACTCGATCATCCTGATGGGTCCCTTCCAACTCAGCATATCCTATGATTATACAGCTCTACGATCGCGCTGTCGCCGTGCCTTCACAGCAGAGCTATCGCAGGTCTCTCAGGCCCGAGTCCTTTAAGATTTCACGGACAACAAACCAGCGGGAAGCCCAGGAAGCCTTGAAGGTGTCACAGCCTTCCCATCCCACAAAGGCGTGAGGGAGAGCCCGATCTCTGCAGTGCCTTCCCTCTCCGTGTTGCGTGAGGGGGTTCCCCTTGCCCCGCGCAGCTTTCGGGCGGAGGCGGGGGGGTCGGAGCGGGCCAGGGGGTGTCCGTGCCGCTCCCCCCGGCCCCCCCCTGCGGTAACAGGGTGGAGGGAGGTGGGGCCGGTGCCCTTGCCCGGGGCGGGGCGGGCAGCGCGGAGCGGAGCGGAGCGGCGGTGAGCGGCGGCGGGGCGCGGGTGGGGACGGGGAGGGTGGATGGGGACGGGGAGGGCGAGAGGGGCACGGCCCCGGCCCCCGGCTCGGGAAGGGCTCCTGCACCGCTCCCGCCCCCTTTGGTGCCGGGGGAGCCCCCCGGTGGTGCCGGGGCCGCATCCGCGGAGCCCCGGGAGCTCTTTGGGATAACGCGGGCGGGTGTTCCGAGGCGGAGGCGAGCGGCGAGAGCTTTCCGTGAGGCACTCTTTGTTCCAATGCTGTGACCACCGGCAGCCGGCTCCTCACGGCTCAGAAAGCTACGTGGGCATCCTCATCCCCAACTTGCAGACTTGCAGTGTCGGATCTCCACATTCCATGCTCCAAAACAGGTTTTTAAGCCACGTTAGTTAGCTGGAGTAGTTGTGGTTGTTAATACGAGCTGGAGTTTATTTTGTCTCTTGCATCGTAAGTGGAATTGGTGGCTGTCTCCCGGGCGTGAAGGCTTAACAGTGGTGTGGGGACCGGGGGAATCCATGTGATCTCAGAGAGAGGATGCAGGAGTGACGTGAGAGAAGTAGTAGGGTCTGGAAACGGTCAGATCCTTAAGCCGTAGTAGAGGAGAAGACACACAGTGTGTCATTTCTTATATGATTATTTTGCTGATACGCTCCGTAGGTTGAACTTACAAACAGATTGTGTGCAGGAGTAAAGCCTTAATCACATAATGACTTTGATGAATTTTCTGTGGTAACTGTCCTTGTACAAGTCAGAGTGGCTCATGTAAGGGCAAGTGCTTTCAACCAGGTTACAATCTGAAGACAGGGTATGAGCACAAAATATCCAAGAACCCCAGCAAACCGCCTCCAGTCTTTTCCATAGTGCCATCCAGCTCCTCTCTGGAAAATCGAGGAGTTTCTCATTCAAAGTGTCCCTTTTCCAGTTAACTTGAAGTATACTATTAGAATCTTTAAAACAGAAGCAAGTTTATTAACAGCTTCACCAATGTGAGTTTTCTCTTTCTTTTTGTCTCACTATACAAGTGATAGTTGGGACTCCAATACCTTTGCAGAACCAGTGTAAGATATGAAATGCAAATATATATTTGACTTGCTTTACAAAACAAATACAATGAAAAATTAATCCAGTGATTTCATGAGCATGAAATTACTTTTTGCACTGTTTGGTTGATCGTTTGGTTTATAGTTTGGAGTTCTAGCTATATAATATACAGACCACATTGGTAGTTCTTCAGGCCAATTCCTGAAGAATATTGCACCTGGTAAGTTACACTGACTTAGTGAAATTGCTCATCTGTTTCTAGTCATTGGCAGGAGATGACTTATCACAAGACAACACAGCTACAATTCTCCAGCTGAGCTCCTTCATATCACAAGAAAATGCAGCCCTGTTGCACAGGTAGGGTGTGAGGTTTGCAAGGATCCCAGAACTATCCAGTCCAACAGACGATTTCAGTCCATAGCTGCAAAATTAAAAGTTGACTCCATTCTTATATAGTATAAGAAAGTGCAAAGCACTTTTTCTTGCCTTTGACTTCATGACTGAGTCAAGTTTAGTTTATATGTAGATGTATGCACTTAGGTATGTATATAAATGTTTTTTCTAGTATGCAAAATCAAGTTGGTTGGATGTTACATGAACAAAAAGTAAACTCCTTTTTTTTTTACATCATTGTGAGTTGGAAGACTTTTCCACTTAAGCTGTTTGCTTATGTTCCTGTCAAAGATTTGATGGAAGTTTTCTGAAAATTAAATGTCTCAGATTCCTGTGACCACAGAGATGGAGACATGCCTGGTGCATATTTGATGACTCAAACTTCTTTGTCCTTTGGAACCTTCAGCACAGGGGTTTTTTTCTGTATTCAGACATTTGGTAACTAAATCCCCTTTTAGACTTTTTTTAAGTTTTCCTGGGATCCAGTGAGTGCAAACTTACCCAGCAAAAGTTAAATGTTACCACTTTAGAAGTTTTACTGGCATTGACTTCAGTTTCAAAGTTAATATTTGTGTCCACTTGTAATGTTTCTTTATTTACCAGTCAGGGAGTTTGCTACAGACAAATGCACAGCTATGTTTTCTTTTACCAGAAGGCATATGGCAGTCAGAGAAGAAAAAAGGAATTGTACTTGGTCCAAAGACCTGCTTAATACAGGCCCATTAATTTAGATTTTAAATAAATTTATTTAGAGATCAATGGTTACTTAGAATATCTCACAAGAAAGCATTAGCTGCAAGTGCAAATATTTGGACCATGCATAAGCCTTAAGAGACGGGCTGATATGTTACTCAATTTTGAGCAGCTGCAAAAATGGGCACTCAGGGAACAATATTTTGTGTATGTGGGAGTTGGATACATTTAATACCAACAAACACATCTTTAGTTGTTCCTGCTTAATCTCTGCTAAAATCCACTGTGACTTTGACCAGAATGTTTAATGTATCTGTTACTGTTAAAGTGTGTTAGACATTCATTCATATGTATTTATTTATTTATGTGGAGGCTCTCTCTATATAAATGAAAAGAAAGTACACATGGTTTAGCAAACCGGGGAGCTGATTTTTTTTACCCCTGAGGATTTTCAGTAATCCTTATGTTTTTACTGTGGACAGTGTGCGTGGTGTGGTTGGTCTCAATATCTTTGGTTATGTAACATAAACATCAAGCTGTGCTGTAAGTCAAACAGGGGACAAAGCAGCGTGACTCTAGTTTCTGTGGTACATCAGACTGCAGGCCGACACTGTGATGGAAGAGTTGAGTTCAGTGGAAAGACTGTCATTGATTTTAATGAGCTTTGGATATGGCCCAAGTTCAAGAATCGGTGGCATGCCTTTATTGGAATGCCACCAGCATCATGTTGAGTCATGTGTGCACAGATACATATACATCCTCTTAAAGTTTAAAATAGCTTTCAAAAGGAGTGCCAATGCCACAAGCAAAGATACCATTTGTATTTCATCATTTTCTTCTAAATGAATTCAAACACGCTGTGTGAGATTTTGGTACTTGACACTGGGTTTAGTGGAAATGCAGTTCTGTCCCCTCATCATTCCCTCAAATGAGTTTCTATGCCAATTCTTCTGTCTGTTTAAGGTCAATCTATTGTATGGTTTAAGCATAAAGCTACATAGCTTTCTCTCCATCTGGAGAGGTTTGTCTCCATATCTTCAGTTGACAGCTTGTATGTGCAATGGAAGGAGTGCTACAGGTTAGAACTTGAAACCACCTCTTTGGCAAGCAGCACTGAGATTTGCAGCTGATGTTATTAACAAGCATTGTTTTAACTACTATTCATCTCTCACTCCTGCTGACTATTGCAGTTCCCCCCAAAGGTCTCATGAGCTCTCATCAGGCCATAGCTCACACAGCCAAACAATCGTGCAAGACACTGAACATTCTTCTGAGCAAACAAAACCAGGAAAAATTGCCAAAATAGATCCTCAGCCACAAAGCTTGAAAGCAGTATCTTTAATGACTCAGAAACTGAAAATTAAGAGAGTATCAAATATTACTTCCAATATATTAACTTGTTTCAGCCATCACATAGTTTTGCTGGCTCAGAAATGCTGAATTTTGGGTGGCTGGACTAGTCTAAGCTCTTAAAACTGTAGGAAGTAAAGAGGATCTTATTTCACAGCTCCTGTTGAAATTTCTCCTTAACAGCCTGTGGGGGAAAATGGAAGTTAGTGCACATACTTATTTTGTGTACAACTTTGACACCATCTTTAGGGCTGACCTCAGCAAGATGACATGTCAAGGAGTCACACAGCCCATCCTGCTTTCATTGTCATTCTTTGGCTTTTTGTCTACTGTTCCACCCTTCCTTCTTTCTTCTGAGCAAGCATTTCTTAAATTTAAATGATATTTGCCAGTAAAAGAAGCTGTCATTATTCATAGGAGTCTTTTAAATATTATTGCTACAATTTGCCAGAAATGTTGTAGTAGCTTGTGGTCAAGTGTGTCCTTTCCCTTCTCCCAGTTAATACTTCATGAGATTGTTTTGTATTCCACTAGGTTACATGGGAAGGATGCCTGCCAGCACATAAGGGGTTAATGGTCATGCATTTGGCTGGGTCTTTGCTCTTTTTAGTGCCAAGAATTTTTTTTAATTTTTTTTTTTTTTAAAGATTCCTAGCTTAGCAGAGTTGGAGCTGTAGCCCTTGCAATGCAATGTGGGACATTTGTCTCTCCCTGGATCCTGGTATCCAGCAAACCAACATCTTTCCCCAGTCCTGTGGTACACAACTGTAGCCAGATAAAAGGGGTTTAAGGCTCTTCCTTGCAATGTCAGGATAAATTTTATCCCATTGTTCAAGAAGCTATTCATATATTTCTCAGTATTAGTAATGACAAGAGAGAGAGGTTCAAAGAAGATGCATTCTCTGATCCTGTTTTTCAAAGCAGTGTCAGGATTTCTGAGATCTTCTGAATTTACCCTTTTTTTAATGATACATTTCATTATCTCAGTAGGAGGAAGTGAAAGGACGAGTGAAAGAAAGCAGGATTGGCAGGCAGGGTGGTTTAATTGACATCTGAGAAATGATCCAAGAGTTTCTCTATAAATTCAAACTATAGACCCTTAGTATAATTACCCAGAAACATGCTAGAAGCAGGGGGTGTTTATGAATGGTGCTTGCTTGATTTTCTTGTTTTTTTAATCTATGTGTTGTATTGGAGTCTGCCTTCAAATGATGTAACACCTCATAGGGAACTGGTGGATTTATATAATTGACTTTAAATCTGAATTAAAAAGGGGGAGATGTCAACACAGCATTATAGGGAATGGGACATAGAAAACATCCTATGCATGAGGAGACTAAACTCAGCTGGAGATATCATTTCCCCCCAAGTCCTCAGTTCTTTGTTTATAGATATATTAAGAAATATATTATATGCATAAAGCTTTAATTTTTTTAAGATTTTTGTCCTTTCAAAGAGACATACCATGCTGCACATCAAAGTACATTTCAAAGCCACAATGCAACATTCAAAAACAATACAGTGAAGAGAAGAACATGAGACCATTTATACACTTGTTGTTAACTACCAGCATGTACTTTTTCAAGCATTTTTTTTTTATTGCTTATTTTCTTTTTTTAATCTATCTTTTGTACATTATCACTATGTTGCTACTGAGCTGACAGAAGAGTGGATTTACCTAAAGCTGTGGGTTCTGCAATAATTAAAAGTGGTATCTTATTGTATAAGAAAATACATTAAAATGGTAAGGTTCTTACAATAAATCAGCTTAAAGCAAGAAATCTGAGTCAAGGAAAGACTATCATTTATCTCAGTTCTTGCTTTAGTTGATTTTTCAAGCTTCTAGGCTATACAAAAGGTTTTACATTATCTTTTTAATGCATAACAATGTAAAATCATGTTAAATACAGGAAAGAGGAAAAAACGGAGCAAACCAGCTGCTTGTATTATGATGAGTCTGAATAAACTGTTATAACAATATCACCCCAACTTTTGTGGGTCAGAGAGGAAAAAAGAGAATACAAACAATTTACATGCTCTGATTCTGGTGATCACATTTCTTCTCTACTCGTGCTCGAATTATGGCAATTGCCTCTGCTCTTCATTCTGCAGTTACAAGAGGGGTAAAAAAGTAATAGGGTATGACTTAGAATTTAGTCTATAGTACATTACTCAGCATCAACACAATCATGTGCCTTCATTCCTCCAAAGGAAACATTTCAGATTTGGAACAGGTTTTCATTTTGGTGAAAGGGGTGTTATATTTGCCTGGTGTATGGGACTCTTCAGACATAAGGTTTTTGCTAGTTTTGTAACTGATTTTTGATCATATCATCACTAATATAATTTTTATTGATGACCAGTAATAATTCTGCAGCATTCAATGAGATTTTCTTTGGATGGTTATGATGAACATCCCATTATATTTAGCAATTACACATGAATTCGTTATGAGAACACTTTGCACAAATCAAGAAAAAATACCCTAGACCTCTTAGTAGCATTTAGCATTTGTACTTGGTTGCATTTGCCTTTGTGACATATTAAATCTCATCTGTGATGAGAAAATATTACAATGTTGTTTTTGTGTAGTGGTAGCGATAATTATGGGTAGTGGTTATTGGGGTGGTGGTAATTAGGGGTAGTGGTAATTAGGGATCACGGGCAGGATGGCTCGCTATCCTCCCAGCAACCATTCTAGGTGAAGGACAACTCTAACTCCAAACCCAGGCAGATGGAGCTCACTTAGCCCTGTAAGGCCATCCATCATTGAGAAGGATACTCTAAGCAGTCCTACATCCTGAGGACTTCGCTGTCACCATCCAAGCTCGCTTGGCCCTGGCAGATGAACCTTAGGAGTAAAGGGTGGGGCCAGTTCTGCGCATGCTGCGCCTCACCTAAAAAATCCATTGCACAGGCTCTAGGGTTCCTCCCACGCTCACAAAGCCCTGTAGGGACAGGTGAGGGACAAAATGGCAGGTGATAAGGTGCACTGGAAGCCACAGCCCCAACCCCTCATGCAGGTGGTTCAGGACATTGTTCGCTCAAGACTGATTCGGAGTCTGGTTCAGCAGAGTCCTGAATAACCAAGCAGCCTTTTTCAAGGAGAGCACTGCTTGCTCCACATGAAGAGGGGCCTAGAAAAGGTGTCCTAACCAAAGCTTATCTCCACCCTTCACCCGGTTGGCTTACCACGGCCAACAGGCGTCTTCTGATGTGGTCAAACAAAACCAAAGAGACAAAGGCATACATCTGCCTCCAAAGGTGTGTCAAAACTGACAGTGGCATGTTGGAACATCAGAACCATGCTTGATTTTGCAGATGGTGGATGTCCTGAGTGTCATTCAGCTCTAATTGCCCATGTACTGTCACGACTCAACATCGACATTGCTGCTCTCAGTGATGTCTGTCTCCATGAGGTAGGCAGCCTTAAAGAACAGGGCGCTGGCTACACACTCTATTGGTCAGGCAAACCCAAAACTGAA
>JAWWTY010000138.1:9156001-9172342 GCA_035222235.1 Margarornis squamiger | reverse complement strand
CTGGCTACACACTCTGTTGGTCAGGCAAACCCAAAACTGAAAGTCACCTTTCAGGAGTTGGTTTCATGATTAGAAACAACATTGCCTCCAAACTTGAAAATTTGCCAACAGGTCATTCTGATCACGTTATCTCCTTACACCTCCCACTACACAACAAGCAACGTGTTGTTCTCTTCAGCGTATATAAGGATCTGAGTTTGTGTTCTTGAGTAGGTGCTGATAAAACCTATAGAAGGGGTAGGTGACTTTTCAGCTACATGGTGCATGGTGACAACTGCTCCTCTTTCTGTTTGGATCTGCAGTGTTGTTGGCATTTCACTGTTTGAAAACTACCTGGATGCTACTCAGTAGCAAGGATTCAATGGTGGAAGCCAGTACCAGTGGGTCTCAAGTATGTTCTATTTAAAGGGGCTTGAGTGGTGAGTCTGAGTGGCATTATCCTAGGAAAGCTGTAGGTATCTCCTAAACTCTATGGTAAGGCAGAAAGATACTAAAACAATGGACTTAAATTTGTCATGGCTATGAACTGCAGCTTTTTTGGATACTGCTGATCCTGGGGTGATAGAGAGACCCATCAGCTTAAAGTGTGTGCCAGGCTCTGTGATTGGGAAGGACCAAGAAGAGATCCAGTTTAAGCATGTGATTATGTGACTTAGTGACACAGAACTGTGGTTTATTCAACAGTTTTAGGTAAAATTCTTCTGCAATTAGCTTATTTCCTGTCTCTGGATATTTATTAGATATTTTCCCTTCCCACTATGGTGGGAACAGCTCCAGCATATTTAATAGACAATTGAGAGCACACTGGGGTACTTAAAGATTGCCAGAACTTGAATCAGAGTAATGTGTTAGGCTGCTGTGTAAGGACTCTGCTGTGCTATGGGTCTGTTCTGGTGAAATTGGCTCAGTATGAGGTATTTTTTTTAACTATGTGATGATTTTAAAAGTCTGGACATGCGGGGCCAAGTCATGTAGTGCAGTCACTGATTTCTAATTTAACTCAGCATTTTGATGCCAGTGCTCCTGCAGGAGTTCTCATGGCTGGAGGCTGGCTAGTGAACTTAAAGTTATCTTGGGTATTTATAGGGTGCCTATTTTTGTAGGGTCTTTTTGTCTGTCCTTATTGAGCAAGGGAGGATGGGGAAAGACTCTAAAACACAGTTCTAGGCACCAGGAATTTTTGAGTTCAGTTTTAATTTATGGATTCTGGATTAGCTGCTGAATAACTCATCCCCAATTGTCCCCACTGTATCTGCAGTATGGAGTAACATATGCTGTGCAGAGGGACACAGGTCTGCTATCTCACATTTAGCAAGTGGTATGAATAAATTTATTGTTTCTCAGTATTTTTGCTTATTTTGCAGTTTGTGGAAGGAACCAAGTCCTGTATTTTTGCCATTACACAGAGGAAAGGTAACGAAGAAAACATGATGTTACCATTGCCCATTAATTTGAGTTAAATGCCAAGAGTATGCAGTTTTGACTTTTATTTTTCTGTTTGCTTCCCCTTGGAGCAATAAAGCCTGCAGGCAGGACATTCTGGGACTTCACTGCCCTTCTCTGAAGGTTAATGGTCACCTTATCTTTAGCCTTGTGTTCACAGGCACTGGAGCCAGACAGCCTTTTCCCCAGAGCTGCGCTTCCGTGATTTCCCATATTATTGCTTCAGCCGACAGCCACTGAGATGGTATCAGAGATGACCTTCACTGCTGAATTTTTATTTCAGTTGCAGCTGAAATTCAGGATGTTGATGGTTTTAGGAATATTATTCCAGATGTGTGAGTCCCTGATTCTCCTCCTGCTTATACCTGTACAAACAAATCAGAAGTAATTCTGTTGAAGAGATGTGCCTACATTAGTGCAGAACTAATATACACGGGAAGTCATTAAACTTGATTGCTGTTCACAGCACAGGCATTAGTGGCAATGTCAGTCTGATCTGTCTCCAAGGGAGCTTGGCAAGTGTGTTGGAAGGATGTGAACTGGATCTATCCCTAGAGGGGAGTTTGGGAAGAATGGGGTGTAGAAAACTCAATTCATTATTCACATCATCTCAGGATATTTGTTTAGACTCAGTAACTGTTACCTCTGATGTTCGACATCTAGACTAGGCACTGGTCCATGTGCCTGTAGCTACATACTGTGTTCTCACATTTCTTTCCAGATGGTCTTGTATATTGGTGCCTGCCTGGACACCGAGAAGGAAAAGTTGTGTTGTTGGAACTTAATATTTTTTAACATGGTATTTTCTTAAGTCAGAATGTGCAGAAATAGAGCTCCTTTGTTCAACTGCTGCACTACCCCCCCTTAGACAAAAGAACCACAGTTTCCCAGTATATAAAATATTGACCATGCTAGTATTTTCACAGGAAATACCAACTCTTCCACTGTGTCAAAAATAATCTGCTTTTCATTCAGATTCTTTAAAATCACAGACTTTAAATTTATGAACTTGGATGAAACAAGCAGAGACGTGAGAGGCAGCACATCCTGGCTATATTCTCTGTGTATACATGGATGATGTCGCTTCTCTATTAATGGATTACATATTTATATGCAAATAAATCCTTGTAGATTTGTAAAATGTCAAACAAACAATTCTATCTCTGGATCTGTATTACTTGTTTGTCAACTGGTATTTTCTGTCACTGAAGTCTGAGGTTACATCTGTGATCCTGTTGCAAATCTAGAGGAAATTACCTTTTGAATGACACATGGCCTGACCTTCATCTCCAGATAATCCAGGAAGAGTTTACATTTGGCTGTGGGGACACAAAGGATAGATTTAGAATACCAGTATTTTTTGGCCGTATTTTAGAATTCAGTAATGCACACTGAAGCTTATCTTCGCTCCTTCCTCAGAGGTGAAGACTGTGTTTGTGATAAACTGCGAGAAAAAATTCAGATTCAGACTTACTAAACACTAGAATCAAAGAGATTATATGTATCACTGCTTTCTTTGCAATATTCTTGTTACTGATGGAGGTTGCAGGAAGTTCTCTCATAGGAAACAACAATGAAAATCCCCCAAATCCCACACATTGTACATGAAGTGTAAAAATAGACATAATTAGAGCAACATACAGTAATCAGACTCCAGAGAAAGTGTCATGGTAAATTCTTCTGGCTTATATGCATGAATAAAAAGCTGTTAATAGTGTATAGTGGGAGGACTCTGACTATACTCTCTACTTTCAGTTTCAGAGATAGGCTTTGACTCTCATTTTCCTCCTAATATTAATCACAGATGGATGTATAAACTCTGCAAGGCAGAAATCCTCTTATCTCCACTTCTTTGTTGTTTGCAGAGTACTGTGTTTGATCCTAACCCTGTTTGTTTAAAGCTCTGATACTGCAGCTTTTGACAGTGGTTCATGTTTAGTTGTTGCTTTAGAACTGAAGGGCTTTCACAGAAAATTTTTAAGCCAGGCCTATTTGCCAGTCTGGGAATCTAACTTGTAAGAAAACTGAATCCTTTTCTGGTTCTGGAAAGTGTGTCCTGAGAGTCACATTTTTGCTGGCACGCAGCTGCAAAGCATTGTTGGGGGTAAAAATGCAATAGGCATGTAAGGAATACACAGGATCTTCATTGTAAAATCCAAGTGCCCGTAGGTCAGTATCTGGTGGCTCACCCTGCCGCAATGGGGAGTGGGGAGCTGCAAACCTTTCAGTGAATTCTCACCTGATAGACACTGTGTTTTCAAAACAACAAAACTTACCAGAGGAAAGCAGCCAAAATGTGACTGTCTTACAATGACTGGGTGAGAAGAAAGTAGACTGGATTTTGGTAGATTTTGAAGGCCAAAAATGGGAGACAAAAGTCTGCCTTGTTAACAAGAATTCAGTTCAGAGACAATAAAATATACAGGAAATATGAAATGCTCTGGTCTATCAGTTTGCTGTGGAATTTCAACTCCTACCTCTAAATTTGTTTAGTGAAAAATTCACATGAAACTCTTGTACCTTTCTGAAAATAATTTAAAAAAATGTAACCCAAGCATCAATGTTTAAACACAGTTTGTGAATCATGGGATTTCCTAACTGTGTGACATCTGGTCCATCCCTGCTGCTGTGCACTGTGTCTGTGTCCTGATGGGCAAAGCAAGCCAGTTTTTCATGGACAATTTGTGAAGTGTGAAATGTTTGCAGTCTGGGAGCTGGGAAGGCAAGGACAGGGTCAGCCCTTAGGGACCCAGTACAAGAACAGGCTACAAGAAAAGCAGTAGCTCTGTCAGACATAGAACATGTCTAGAATTGCTGGTTGTGTGAGTGGTTCCTGACATCTCTGCTGTCAGGCTGCTAGTATGTACCCTATATATTTGTCATATGTATATACTTGAGTTTCCTCCATTGGATTAGCAGTTATTGGTGGTTACTTATGTTGAAGAGGCCTTTTTCTGCAATGACACGTGACAGTGCCTGTGAAACAAATAGCTTGCTGATTTTAGGAGCTATATTTTGGTACAAGCATTTCTCAGTGATTGGGTTCCTGGGCCTTGCTCAGACTTGCTTCCCTTGTTCCCTTTGGAGAAATTAAGAAACTTGTTGGTAAGTTTACCAGGCACTTGTATCTCTGCTGCTGCCTCCTCGTCACTGCAGTACCACTGCGGGAAGGCAGCTTCCCACCAGGAATGCTTGTTCTCCCAGAAGATGAAGCAAGGAGGATTTGGATGTGCAGTGATCACAGGGATGCAATGTTGGGCTGTTGAGGGAAAGCAGTGACGGTGCGTTTGAAGAAGTAAATGGGGAAGGCCATAATTTTCAAATGAAAGTAGACTGGGCTATTTCAATCAAGCCGAGCCACAAACTTTAGAGGAAATCCAGATCTGATTCAGCTTCCAGGTGTTTAAAGTTTCTGTCTTCCCTATCTTTAAAGAACCATCTTTACTTTGCCAAGCTCTGTATTTGTGGTTATTTGGTGTTCACTAACACTTTCCAAGCTGAAAACAGCTTTAGTTAATTAACTGGCAGTGGAGTAGCCCATTCACTTTGCACTTCAGTGAAGAGCTAATGTTAGCACAGCAATGTTTGGCTCTCAGACCCAGGGTACAGCACATAAGTGCTTACTTGCACTGATTTTCCTGTGGATGAGGAGCCACGATGTTTATCAACATCTAAGATTTCAGATCTGTACCCAAAAAGCTCAGTGTGTAGCCATTTGGAGCTGTGTTAGTGATGAAGAAGCAGAGCACTGAATAATAAATCTAGCATGAAGTGGCTTGGAGAGTGATATGAAGATAGAGAGTTAAAAAGGATTAAATCCTGAGGTGGGGTAATTATTTTTAATGACTGTTTACTAGTCTGCGCTTCTTGGAAAGTAAGGGTGTTTTGAGATGGTGCGATGTGTTGATAAACTGCCAGTTGCTGGGAATGGGACTCTGTTTGACCTAAGTGGAACCCAACAGATGAAGAATTACATGTTCAGGTAAGTAACTTCAAGACAAAAATGCATGAAAGAAAAAAGAATAATGAAAGGAAGCATATTCTGAAGGCAAACCATCTGAGGAGGTTTGGAGACAGCGAATCTGCTTCATATTAGCAAAAACTTTGATCTTGTGAAGCTTGTGGGTTGTATCCTACGCCAGCTAAAGTGATGAAATTCTTCCAAAATCGTCAAGATTGTACCCTACCACTGGCTTTAGGGACTGTGCCTTCCCACTGGAAGGCCATTTGATCTTTCTAGCTTTTAAATACAAATGTGAATTTCTCATGAGGTGTCCTTCATTTCTTACTGTACTACAAATGTTTCTGTTGGCAGCATTTTCTGAACTAAATGCCAGGCTGATTTCAGAGGCAATCCTACGTCCAAGATTTTGTACATTAAGCCAGGCAGAATGTTTCTCCAGTAATCTCTAGGAATTCCTTCCTGGTGGTGGTTACCCAATAACTGAAGGCTTGATTTTGCCTTTTATTTTTTTTTTTTTTTCCTGTGGGCTTTCTCTGTTGGGTGGAGATTAATGCTCTCTAGTGAGCCTTTTTCTGCTGGGATTAGGAATTCAGTGTGAAGTCATCATGACAAATGCAGTAATTCAGGACAACAATGAAACTTGCTTGGTTAAAGCCTCAACTAGTGTTACTGTATTTTTGCTTCTTTGCCTTTTCCCAAGAGACAGAAAATGTATCTGCTTGAGGTCAAGTTTGATTTACAGTTCTTGTGTGGATGGCATTGAAGCTGGCTGCTTGGAGAGGCTTTGCTTTCCTGCTAAGTGGGAAACTAGACTGGAATATGATTTGTTTCCTGTTTCCCTTGCACTTGCTGTCATCTATTATTTGTGTCATGGCTTTGCTTTGTGTAGGAGCCTTAATAGAATATAGAGAAAGGGAGTTGTCCATTCACAGATTTCAAAGTTCTGCACTGTAGAAAACTGCTGTACCTGAGTCACTTATGTGACTCCTCACCAGAGATCCATTTCTCAAACTTCATGTTTCTCTTACAGGAAAGGTATTAAAATAAAATACTGTTTTTCCTAGTATTCCAGCAGAAGTTCTCCACCTTAGATCTGGTCTTGCTACTCAATGCCTTTAAGAGGAACTCATATAGGAATACTCACTAATACTGCCTCTTACTGGCTTGCCAGACCCAAGCATTCAAGTATTATGCACTAGCTGAGAAATATAAATAAAGGTAGTTTTCTTCTGGTCTTCTAGGAATGACTGTAAATCTTTCCTTTGCTATTATGAGAGTTATGAACTTCCTACTTTCAAATACACGTGCATTTTTTAAAACAGGAGCTGAGACTCTTAGCAAGATACAACTCCAAGAACAGGCTAACACTGTGTTACTGGCTGCTGCTGCTCCCTCCTTTTGTGCAAGCAGCACAAACAATGTCTTGCCTCATGTCTTTGCTCTTATCTCAACAGAGGCTATTAGCAGCTGTGATGCAAATTAATTTCCATATGAATTTAATGCAATGTAAGTCAGAATTGTGTACAGCTATGTTGTCCCCAGAGCTTGGGTCACCCCTGTGAATGAAGCTGCTTGAGGTTTATGTTCCCCAGCATTTTTCTCCTTCCACACCCAGTGAGGGCCTCCTTAGTTGTGATAGTGAGTAACAGCTATTAGTGTATTGTCAGAGGTCACCACCAGGCAGTAATTTTGTCATATGGGTCTGTTGCCTACTTTAAACTCTAGAGCTTTTTGCCTGACCTTGCAATATTGCAGGGATGTAGCTGGGGTTTCCTCTCCCCTGCCCCTCGTTAATGTGCAGAATAGCTATTTAGAATAGATTATGATTTACAGTGAATTCGGATAATGCCTATTTTGGAAGGTCCTGTGCACCCCTTATGTACTGGAGAATAACTACAGTTTTTAGTGGTTATTTTAAAGACTTTGCAAGTATTTTCTGTAGCTTTTCTCTGTTCAAAAAATAATAATAACAATTAATCTCCTCAGGGCTTCTTCACATCCTAATTACAACCAAGCTTCTCATTAGTCCCACAGGGAGACGGAATCAAATGCCATATGGTATTTTACACTTAGGATGCTGTGCGTACCAAGAGCTGGAAAGAGAGAGGAAAAGGGGGAGTTAACAATTCATAACCATTTATGGAGCAGGCACAGCCCTCCTTGGACCCAGTTCAGCAGAGTCTGAGGGCCTCAGATCAGGAACTTTATCTGGCCAGTAATTGCATCGGCATGCTGGCTTTCTTGTGCGCGCGTGTGGGCAAGTGGTGAGCAGGACACAAGGCTGCAGAACCTTTGTGCTGCCATCCACACCCTGCGATGAATTAAATGCACACACGCCTCCTGGGAAGCACGATGGCTGGATTCTACGGGTGCCTGAAAAGTAAAAAGTAAGTGCCATGCTGAGCCCTCCCCTTCACCTTTCCAAAGTGAGCTGAGTCTAGTGAGTACTTCGAAAACCTGTCTTTGTTGTATTGCAGCTGCAGCACTGAGCAAAGTGCTTATGCCTTGGGACTGAAGTGCCATTCTGAGTGAAAAAGTGCAAGAAATCAGTCCTGGCTAAAATATCAGAGTGGTGAAAATTGGTCATGTTTTTTCCTTCATAGGTATAAACATGAAATATTGAGAATAGAATTAAGAACCTTTTCCTATTTAATTATAGCAAGAGGAAAAATGTCCTCTTCCCTAGTGATTAGCTATATCAATTATATATTAACATGTAAAAATGAGAAATACAGAAATGTACATTGGCTTTTAAATAAACATTCAGCTAGAAGTCTGGCAGTAAATGCTCGTTAAGAACCTGATATGCTCAGTTTTTCTATAAGCAATCTGAGGTTTGTTTCTGTAATTGCTCCCTGATGAGAGATTCAATTGTATTTAAAAGAAATATTTTTTTATTGCTTCACTGACATGTTCTGTTGGAGTAGACTATAAAGGGAAAAGAGAATGACATAATGCATGTTAGTATTTGTGCTTTAAACCACCATGAAGATGCATACTGTTTTTCCTTTAACATTCTCCCTGCTGAGGAATGGAACAAAATTTCCTGCTGCCAAACCCGAGCAGTGGTTTGATCATGTTTTGCACCAGCAGACTGCAGAGGGCTCTATTCTTGCACCCAGTGTGGGATTACAGACAAGGAACATTCACAGTGGAAGGCAAGTGAAGCTGTGTCTTGAGGATTAAGAGGTGAATGCTGATAGTTGAATGTGTGGGTAAGTCCTGGTTAGCAGAGGGCAAAACATAGCTCAAAAGTGGTGATTGATGCTTTTTCCTTTTCCGTCTCCTAAAGGTTGTATCCCTCACACTAACAGTTTGTCTCATGTTACTCTGGTGGAAACGTGCATTTTGAAAGGCACAAAACTCTATTGGATTTCAGTTAGCATTTTCATCCCACGCTGACTCTTTTCCTTCTTTGAAATGTGTAACAGAGAATTAATATTTGAAATATAAGTTTGCTTTAGATAAAGGGAGAGTATGCCACGTGAACTAGCAAGAGGGCTAAGAGTCCTGATGAAGATAAGTGGGTTGGCACTTGAATTGACAAAAAAATTCCATTTACATTGTTTGATTTTTGCTAAAGTTTTTTCTTCCCCAAAATCCCCCAGCATCTAATGCATTTAAAACAAAATTGAAAGTCTGAGAGAGGCCAGAAAGTTTGGGCAGATGAAACTTTTTATATGTGGTATACCATCTTTTCTTTCCTGCTAGATCTCCACCTGATTTATGAGGAACAGGGTTTTTTTTTCTTCAACAGATTCTTCTTTCTTGATATTCTTCAGTTAGGTCTCTGCACTTGATAGATATACAGATTATATTCCTCAGCCTGTTATTTCAGCCCTATGATGTGTTCCCAAGTGAATTAGCAACTATTAATACTTTGCAGTCATTATAAATTTTTGTATGCTGCTTTGGCTCTGGTTATTGGCAGTTAAAATGAGTCCAAGACACCAGTTGCAGTAATAGTGATGTTTTTAGCCTGAGATTAATTTTGGAGGAAATTTGTTTGGAGCTTGATGTCAAGTGTTTGTCTTTCTGGACAAATGCGTCATTGGAATGGCTTCCCCAAATTCTCATGTGGTCATTTGACCTGTAGGAGTTAGTTTGCTTTCTGAATGAAAGCTCTTTTGAAATGAAATGACTTTTATGTTTTAAGCAATTGGCTTGGGCACTGGTGGGAATTTGGCCAAAGTGGCACAGAGCTCCGTGCAGACCATGAGACCTGCCGTGGACACTGGGAAAGTGTTCCCTCCAGGGCTTTGAGCTGCTGAGTCCAAAGCACCTGGGCTGTTTTAAAAGCAGCTTTGGGTAGTGTTCTCTCTGCTGTCACATTTACCTTCCTCACATTTTGCAAAAGGAAGCAAAGGTTTTGTCTTAGCACGCTGCAATAATGTGTGGCTGAATCTGATCTTTGTGCAGAGTCTTCTGCCTGTGCTTTGTTAATGTTCTTTTATGACATTAAAAAAAAAAAAGCCCAAAACCTAATCCGGGTAATTCTTCATCACAGCTCCAATTTTGGCTGCCATGTCATTGAAGTGAAATTTGTAGATTGCTTTCATATTTCTCTTTAACCAGCTGAATAACCTCAAATTGTTCTGCTGGTAAGTTAATAGTTCATCACACTTGTTGCAGAGTTTTGTTTTTTCTTGGTCCAAGTATGGTGCCAGAAAACAAATATTAGATCTGGACAGATAGGATGAAATTTTCTAAAACCTGTGGAGGAATCTTTTTATATGTTCCTCAATTTTTGGTACTATCCAAGTATGTTGTTATGAGCTGAAAATGTGGTTGCTTGAAGAGTAAGGTTCACTGATGGTCAACACAAACTGCCAATTTCCAAAGACAAATATAGTGTGTTAGGAGCTATATAAAGTATTTGGCTGAAGGCTTTGTGTGCCAGCTCAGAACTGGTTTGTACAGCAGACTATAAGAAAATGTATCTAACTGGTCTGCATTTAATGTGGTCACCCAGGATTTCACAGTGCCTTCCACAAACAATCCCAGAATTACAGACATTTCAGTTTGAATGTCTTCTGCTATGCCAAGCTCTGCACTTACAGTGGATTACTGTGTTCTTTTCCTATAGTCCAAAATTGTCAAAGAATGTTGATGTGCACTTTCATTCTGCAAAGAAGTTTAGCATTTGGGTCCTGCAAGTTAATCAAGGAATCCATCAGCAGAATTTTGAATACATTTTTAGATTGTTTGAGATGAAAATAATTACAAATGTAAATCGATGACTATGAAATTGAGTATGTTTCCTGGGTTAGGCGCTGTTGCTGTAGTTTGTGTTGTTGACTGTTTATGTGAGTGTCAGGAGGAGCTTTTGATGTTTGCTGGGTTTATTTCACAGATGGTACAATGCTGTCCACCTGACTGATAACCAACTAAGTTGTCTGATCGCTGCCTTCTGCACCTCCTGTTGGAGAGGCTCACAGGGGACAGCAGAGGGACTGCCAGAAATCCCTTTGTCTGTGGGGCTAATTACACTTTTTGCAGCTCTTATATGTGTGTGGGGTCCTTTGATCCTTTTGCTCCCCATCCATGGCAAGCAGCTGCTGTTGTAGCTTGGACATTACCAAGTGAATTGGAAGTGGTTTAAAGCTCCACCAACTGCTACTGAAGTAGCAACTCCACACGTGGGGAACGGGCCAGTTGTTACAGTCCCGTTGGAAAGTGGAACCAGGTCCTTTGAAATTGTAACCAGGTCCTTTTAAATCGATTGCTCTGAAGGCGAGATTCAGGCACGCAACTCCTTATGCTAGGTCTCGAACGGATAGTGACTTTACTGAGGGAACAGAAAAGGGGGCAAGCTAAAACTAGGAAAGGAATTACCACCAGCAGTGGGAAGGACTTTGAGGGGAGGGAACCGGGTACAGCAGGACGGGGAGGCGAGGGCGAGGAGGGGCAGGGAGGATGAGGGGTGATGGAGAGGAGAGGCAGGATGAGGGGTGATGGAGAGGAGAGGCAGGATGAGGGATGATGGAGAGGAGAGGCAGGATGAGGGATGATGGAGAGGAGAGGCAGGATGAGGGGTGATGGAGATGAGAGGCAGGGTGTGAGCCCGGCTCACACCCTGGGTGAAGCTGAGGTGGAAATGGCAGGACCGCGGGCACCCCGGGCCTTATTTACCCTCTGCTGGGCGGCCATGGGGTAGCTGGGCTTTAGGGGGGCTCCCCGAGGGTGCGGATCGGCCAGGCTGCTGGTGTCCAGGCGGGGAGAAATGTCCCCATTCTCCTGTGCCTCCGCTGTCAGTGACACCCTGAGGGCTCCTCAAGATGCCCGGCAGCAGCCCAGAAATGTCCCCATTCTCCTGTGCCTCCGCTGTCAGTGACACCCGGAGGGCTCTCACCATGCCCACCAGCAGCCCAGAAATGTCACCCGTGTCGGTGGGGACAGCCCTGCCCTGCAGAGAGAGCCAGGGCTGTGCCCGCTGCTGTGTGGGCACTGGGCACGGGGTGAGGGGGAGCTCCTGGAGCTGAGGGAGAAAACTGTGTTTGCCGATTGCTTCTTGTCCGGCTTCAAGGTAACTCTGCCCCGGGGGTTTAAAGTGCCTCAGTAGCGCTTGTGGTGCTTTTGGGAGAGTCATTAATTACTGCCCTGGTCAAAGTAAAAACATAGTAGCCCGTTAGAGACAGAATAGTCTCTTACACCAGTTTAAAACTGTTGTCTCTTCTCTGTCCGCAGCTCGTTCGTGTCCTGAGGCCTCTCCCTTTTTGGAGGCATGTGATCGCCAGGGGGGCTGAGTAGCTGTGTGTGCTGGCAGCCTGCAGTACAATGTGCTTTGCTCTTTTGGCGTGGTTTTACACATGCAGCATCTCTCCAAGACTCAAAGTGTGAGAAAAATCTCTTTTATTCAATTTAGTTAGGATACAAATATCTGTGAGATAAAAGAGTTTAGCAAAAGGAAAGTTTCTATTTCAGCACATGCTGGGTGCCCTGGCCACGGAGGTCCAAAAAGGCATGCGCCCACCCCAAAAGTCATGCTTTTTATGTGCCCCTAGAGTCCCGCCTTGTTAGTATAATGAGAGGAGTGGGCCTCTTCTTCTGATTGGATTTGGCATGCCCCCCTGTACAGGGAGATGGGGGCTCCTGGTCAGAATGACCACCTTCTTCTGCACACAAAGAACTTGCCACGTGGCGGGGGCCTGTTTCAGCCATATCATTGTCTATTTTCCTAATTCCCTATTCCCGAACACCAGTTCCAGGCAGGACCTGGTACCTTACAAGTTCCATGATACGCTGAAAGAAGATAATTCCTGACTTAATGAACTATTTGCTTGTAATAAACCCGCATTCTTTTATTTCCCACAAAAGGGTGTTTAAAGCAAGGCATGGAGTTCCTTGGCCATCCCTGGCTGTGGCATCCCACAGCATACCTGGGCTGCTCCTGACTCAGCAAGGGTGCAGCTCAGAGCCACAGGCAGCTGCCAGAAGGCTGTGCAGCTTTGGAGTTGGTGCTTCCTGGGAGCTGTGGCAGAGCTAGCGGTCCTGTGGTGGTCTGGAGGTCTGCCTGTGTGGCTGGTGAATTGTGGTGAGGTGAAGTGCTTTCCATGAACGCTCTGGTATTCTGAAATATGTCTGTTTACATGTCTTTATTGTACATAACTTTAACACAGTGTTTCCCACCAAGGGTGAGAATCACTCATTAACAGCTTTTTCTTGTTGGGGGTTTTTTTGAGATGAGAATATCTCAGTATGATAGGTGGTTTCTGCCCAGCAAAGCAAATTCACCTGTGCAGAGACAATCCTTGGATCCTCATAGGGGTGACAATTCTAGGCTTCAAGAAGCAACTTTTGTGGAAAGTGGAGAGCATTCCCAGCCAAACCAGAGAGGATGAGCTGAGGTGAAAGGACTTTTTGGGCTTATGAGTCCCTCAGGGGAATCTTTCAATACAAACCTGTGAGCATGTTCTGTACTTGGCAATTATACAGAGTGTTTGGACATTTGTGAGCATTTTGTCTTCAGCCTACAGGGATCATTCAGAGCTATGCCTCCTATTAAATGTATGGAGGCTTAAGTTCTGTTGTCTTATTCAAGAATTGTATAGAGGGTAAACAAAAGCAGTCAGGAGGTGTCAGAGCTGTGGCACTACTGGCAGTTTGGCACAGTTAGTACAATGGTGCTATATTAGTAACAAAAAAATCAATTATTTCTCTTTGTTGATTCATTCCATTTGACTCATCTCTGTGCAAGAAGTTCGGTTCTGGCTTAATACACCAATGAGTCACTCCACATCTCCCAGTTGTCCTCATTCTGTTCATGCTTCTCTCTCGATGGTGTTTGTTTTAGCAGCCACAGTGATGCAGTGTGTTTGCTGGCTGTAGGCAGAGGAATTTCAAGCAGGCCAGTTTGTTTGGTTTCAGCCCTGTCTCTATCACCAAGGTTCTGAGTATTTGACAGACACACTGTCAAATTGACCTCTAATGCTGCTTGTTCTACGTCACTTGTACTGGAGCAGAAGCTTCTTGGTTTGGGACAATCTGCTGAATGTGATTCTCACTCTTCTGCATCATTTGACTGTCAGGTTTTTTGTCCACATTATTTTGCCAGATATAGCCATGAAAACATCTTGTCATAATTTTGCCCTGTGCACAGGCTGGCCTTTGTCTCTTGCACAGAAACTTTGGCTGTTCAAGGTGTCTAGCTTTGTACCCCTACAGCCAACTGAAGAGATTAATTTGACTTTCCCTCTTTGTGCAGAGGTATAGAATGTTTAATAACTGTGATGTGAAGGCCTAGAATTGGCTTTAGAAGTTGAAATTTGATGATATGTGGGACAAAAATGTAGTAGATCTGAGCTGTACTTCCTATAGGTAATCGACCTGAGCTGGCATAGGACCACTAGAGCTGATTACCAGCCAGATTTGGGAAAATCTGGGATAAATCTGTCCATGGGGGAACAGGAAAGAACCAGCAACATAATTCCAAGGTTGATTTTCACTCCACCCACAATTTCTCCTAGGTATTGCTGCTGTAAGAAAACAGTTGAGCACAAGGTGCTCTACACTAATGTGATTCAAGCTTATAGTTCTCCATTAAATATGTTATAGTCTCAAGGTTTGATAAAACTGTTATGGACTAAAGAGTTTTAAAGAGTATTTTGGATACAGCAAATACTAACTGCAGACTCTCTTATTTTATCTATCTTGTTATTTTATTCATAATTATTTGTATCAAGATAGCAGGTGGCCCTCCAAGGCTCCGTTGTGGGAGTCACTGGATAAACAAACAAAAAAACTCCTAGTCAGTTGATATCTTGTCTGATTTTGCTTGTACATGCTGTTCATCACTATGTTAAGAGTCAGGGTTGTGCCAACAGCTCAACATTTCCAACAGAATGTATGTGAAAAAGCTGAGACTTGGGCCACACACATTATTCATCTCTTTAACTGTATTGTTATCCTGGTGGGTGGTGCTGCATTCATGCAAGTGTACAGGTGCCAAGATACTCTGTGGCCTATGGTATCCTGTCCCCATGCAACAGTATGTTGGTATCTTTGTGACTGTTGTGGTTTAACCCCAGTAATCCAGCCCTACAACAGCTGCTCGCTTGCTCCCCCCTGATAGGATTGGGAGAGAGAATATGTAATGGTGACTTGGGAAGACTAACGCCATCACTCTAAATGACCCCCCTTTCCTCCTTTTACACCAGCTTTATTGCTGAGCATGAGGCCAAATGGACTGGGATATCCCTTGGGTAAGTTGGGATCAGCTGTCCTGGTTGTGCCCCCTCCCAGCTCCTTGTGCCTCCCCAGCCTCCCCTCTGATGGGATGGGGTGAGGAGCAGGAAAGGCCTTGGCTCTGGGTAAGCTTTGCTGAGTGATAAGAGAAACCAGAACTCTCTGAGTTACCAGAACTGTTTCCAGCTCAAATCCAAGCCACAGCCCCATGCCAGCTGCTATGATGAAAATTATCTCTACCTCAGCCCAGAACAGCATGCTCTTAGAGGGAATTGTAGCACTCTTGGTCAGAGCAGGGAAACTTGGCTGTGCAGACAAAGCCACCCGATCTTGCTTTTTAACAATCTAGCCAGAGCTAAGGTGGCATTCCATCTTCAAAGTCTTGTGGTGGTTGTTTCTTTTGGCCTCTGAGATTCAAGGATCTGGTGCTAATTAGTGAACTAAATGTTTGACTTTTACTCATGATGAATTCATTTATGCTTATCCATTCTCAGAAATAAGTAACTGTGCACTTCTGCTGGGGCTTCCAGGTATCACTCATCTAACAATGCAATTCTGATCCACAAAGCAGTTCTGATGCTCAGATTTAGGATGGAGACATCATGGTAATCACCAAGCTGTCTGTCTTTGTGGGAAAATACAGACCTGACGGGGTGCAGAGGAATTGTTTGGTTGTTCACTCTAGCAGTCAAACTATTTTCCAGCATCTCAGTGTAGTGAAAAGAATGTTTCAGATCTTGAAATTTAATTGTATACCTTCAAACTTCAAACTGTCCTATGGTAGTTCTATTGCTTCCTTTCTTGTAGTCTTGGCCTGTGAAGACCTTACAGAATGACTGTTTCCATCTGATTCCCTCCCTGCTCCCCCCTAATTGCCTACTTTTCATTATCCCATCCTGCAGTCCTTGTTGTCTTTGGTTTTTCTGATCCTGGGTTTTTCTGCTGTCATGTACTATCTCTGCTCCCTGATGCTGCTGTGCCACCACCTTCAAAACACAGTCAAATGCAGCTTGATACTTCATTGGTGCAAAACAGCATTAGCTCAGATAATCTTATTTTAGATGATCCTGTTTTAGAGAGGCATTTTTGTCTGGAATCCTGGAAAAGTAGGGTCCCTTTTTAGCAATTGCTCACACTAAAGCGAAAGGTCAGTAGTTGCCCTTGGGACATGGCTGATGCCTAAAATCCTGGAAAATAGGCACTCAGAAAAACGTTAATGGAGAAAGATAGACAATACCTTTATTGGGAGT
>JAWWTY010000138.1:9023131-9155901 GCA_035222235.1 Margarornis squamiger | reverse complement strand
AGAAAATCACTTTAGTAACTTCTAACACCACTTAATATGTGAGCAAGAAAACCTATACTTTTAAAACTCTAAAAATCCACAAAATACACACCAAACCTTCTAAAAATCCACAAAATACACACCAAAAATACGCAGCAAACCTTTAGGCATCATGGCAATGGCACAGGAATGGCTTTGAGCACATGGATGATCTCCCTTGGCTCCAACAGTGCATCAAGACCAATTGTACTTCATGAGCTGCCTAATGTGAGGCTCTAGAGAGAGCAGCCAGGAGAGCAGAGCAGTAGCAGCAGGGGGTTTCCTTTAGAGTGAAAAAAGGGAGGCCTTCAAACTTCACACACAGCTGCAGAAAACCCCCTCTGCAAGCACGGAGGCTGCCTGAGCCCCTCCTTGATCAGAAGCCAAAACAGGGGCTGAATTACAGAGATACCACAGGCAGCTGGAACTCAGGGGACTTAACCAGCCAGACATAGTATGTTTCAAAATAGGAAGGAGCTGGCCTCATTATTACATTTGTGTGTGTACAGACATTAGATATTGCTCCAAACAATTTTTGGGACATCAAATAAAGAGATTTCCTGAGAGTCCTGCCAAAGGTTACTGGGATAGTAGTAATTGGGGGTAGGGGTTTTTCGGGTTAGTGGATTTTAGGATTCAGGCTAGGGTTAGGGTTCAGTTTATGGTTAGTTTTAGGGGTAAGGGTAATATGTTGTTGTGGTCATTAGTGGTATAGGTTATTAGCGGTAATGGTAATTACGGGTTGAGGCTTCTAGTTGTTGTGGTAATTAGGGGTAGTGGTCATTGGGGGTAGTGGATTTTAGGGTTACTGGTTTTTAGGGTTCCGGCCAGGGTTAGGGTTAGCTTTATGGTTAATGTTAGGGGTAAGAGTAATATGTGGTTGTGTTCATTAGAGGTCGTGGTTATTAGTGGTAGTGGCAATTATGTGTTGTGGTTGTTGGTGTTGTGGCAATTGGGGGTAGAGGTTTTTCAGGGTTGGTGGATTTTAGGGTTCGGGCGAGGGTTAGGGTTCGGTTTATGGTTAGTTTTAGGGGTCAGGGTAATATGTGGTTGTGTTCATTAGAGGTCGTGGTTATTAGCGGTAGTGGTAATTATGGGCTGTGGTTATTGGGGTGGTGGTAATTAGGGGTAGTGAATTTTAGGGTTACTGGTTTTTAGGGTTAGGGCTAGGGTTAGTGTTAGGTTTACAGTTAGTGTTAGGGGTCAGGGTAATATGTGGTTGTGTTCGTTACCGGCGGTGATTATTAGCTGTTGTGGGAATTATGGGTTGTGGTTATTGGGGTAGTGGTAATTGGGGGTAGAGCTTTTTCGGGTTAGTGGATTTTAGGGTTCGGGCTAGGGTTAGGGTTCGGTTTATGGTTAGTTTTAGGGGTCAGGGTAATATGTTGTTGTGGTCATTAGTGGTAGTGGCTATTCGTTGCAGTCTTAGTAATGGGTAGTGCTCACTACTGGTAGTTGTAAATAGCAATGATTGAAATTAGGGTTAGACGTTTTTCGGTTAGTGGTTTTTATGGTTTCTGAGACCACAAAGCCTGTGTTTTATTTGCTCTCTTATAGCGAAAATATGTCTGAGTGATTTTATGATGTTTTGATCTTCAGAGTTGAAATTTGTAACACAATTCATCCTGTAAATTTCTGTTAGCATCTCTTTTTTTTTTAGTGCGTTATGAATTCTTGGCCATTAAATGTCTTTATTATCCCTTTGAAGACAGGTGTTCTGTAGGTTTGATCCATCTGAAGATTTTTTTTTTCCAAATTTTTCCCATTCCTTAAGCTACTCTTTAACACAAAATTGAGGGATAAGTGACTGTTTTGGAAAAACCTTGACAAAGGAAAGCTTTAGACATAGCCTAAATTTCCATGTTTCAATTCTGGCGTTCAGTTCTCTATTGTTTGGGCCTCATTTCCCATGCAATAATCAGACAGCTTAATTTGGTAAAAATGCTTGCAGACTTTCTTTCAGGCCCAGGATGTAATTATTC
Organism: Margarornis squamiger; assembly: GCA_035222235.1. NCBI lineage: Eukaryota > Metazoa > Chordata > Aves > Passeriformes > Furnariidae > Margarornis > Margarornis squamiger. The sequence goes on along the minus strand of JAWWTY010000138.1, from coordinate 9,153,901 downwards.
TTCATATTTGGTGAGAATAACATCATGGACATACTATGACTTAAATAAAGGGGCATGGCAGATATATGGGCTACTCTTGTGAAATTCTATGGGTTTTTTTGTTATTTATCTTCTATGTAGTGGGACCACCTATTTCATGGAGTTTTCTCAGGCACACAGTCTTTCAAGTCTCTGTAGAGCATGTTGAAGCCAGCTGATGGCAAACTCCTTTCCTTAGCCACCTGCTGCTGACCCCTGCAAAGCAGCCCATGGACTTCCAGGGCTCTGCACACCACAGGTCAGATCCCAGTCATCTAACTTTATGCTTGAAGGCCACAAGTGAAACAAAATTAATGAGGGGTTTGGAGAGGGGGTAAAAAGCACATACACAAGCTAGAAAACAGCAGCCCACCACCAGATCTGGGATGGAAGATTACACTTACTTGTTCAATTTGCCACTTGAAGAGGCAGATACAGTTACTTAACTTTTATTCCCATGCTTGACTCTCTGACATCTTGACTGTGCTAGCATGAGGCATGTCTGCTTCTGCTGGTCAGTGATAGTAGCTTGACATTTCCTGTTGCTTTGCTCTTGAAACCATTTCCAAAGGCAGTAGCACATACTGGGCGTAGCTCCCTAACTGGCCTTTGGTTGCATGCTTGTTGATTTTTAAATGCGTGGTCCCTCTCCTTCACAACTACTTCAAATGTATCCATGTCAAGTAGATCTGAGTGTCTCCTACTGCTGGCAACGTGCTGGCTCCTAAGTGTGGCTGCTGGAAGACTGCTGCTTCTCTTACTTCTTTTTAGGAAGAGTGGAAGAAGATCCTCATTCCAGCTGTTTCCTGAAATTTCCCCAATGTGGTAGTGTGAAGAGAAAGAATTACTACATGGGTAAAGCACCAACTTACTCCTATGCTAGTGCCAAATGGTGGAATTTAACTGTGTTATTTAATGTACATTCCTTTAAAATGGAGGCAGTCTGGTCCCAAAATCTTGGCTGAGCTCTTGCATAGTTTAGATCCTGACTGTTAGTGCCAGTCTTGATTTGAACAAAGTTCTGTCACATTTCTTTTGATTGGTGCTGACCAGAAAATGCACTCGAAAAACTGTGTGATAAGTTATTACCAGGGATGGGCTATTCAGAATCATTTTCCTTGGCTTTTGGCAGACAAGTAGATATTTGCTCTGCTGTCTGGGCAGAACTTTCAGTTGAGATCTTCGCACTGACAGCAGCCACACAAGATCATGCTAATAAGCACTGTGGAGTAATTAAGTGTTTGAGAGCAGCTTGAAATGCCATGTCCAAACCAGGTTAATCTGTCTGCTGTGGGTGCCAGCTGTTGCAAAGCTCTGCTGGGTGGGACTTCAGTTTGGCTTCTCCAGCTGAGTACAAACTAACATCTGCTCTGGTACTGGTACCTGCCCCAGGTTTAAGGTAGCACAGGTCTGTGCATGGGTGCTCCAGGTGTGTCCCCACGTGCAGGGAGACCTTCTGCAGTGCCAAATCAACAAATAGCATGAGTGCTGGGAGGGAGGGAGGGAGTCTGTGGAGATGAAGCAGCATGCAGGGAACACAGGCATTGACTCCCTCAGTTCCTGGGCTGGTAACAGTGCTTATGAAATTGTCTTATTTACCCTTCCCCCTTCTTATCCTCTTGGCTTCTCACACAATTACAGACTGAGCCTGTGTGACTGTATGAAAGGCATTTCCTCCTCTTACTTTTTTTTTTTTAAAGTCGGCTTCAGCCCACCAGCTGCTTTCCATTAGTGTTACACACACAGTCACTAGGAGGGCAGCACATAATGCTTCAAGCACTGTTGAACAGCAGAAATCCTTCAGAATTGCTGTCAGACAGAGGCTTCTCAAAGTAGATTGTAGGTAGAAAGAGTTCAGCACACTGGGACCTGTCTTCTGGTGAGCCTTTGTGGAGAAGCCAAGGTGTGGGGAACAGGGGGGCAAGGGGGTGTTGTCTGAATGCAAAGTGTGAAAGCTGTGAACAGATCTCTCTGTGTGAATGATTGTTTACTCTGGGTATCTCATCAAGGGTAGGAGCTGAATATTGTCTGTTGCTATGGGGAATTATGACCCTCTGCTTGATTCTGCGAGAATATTAAGTATTATATAGATGCTTATCCAGACTTCCTGATGGATACTGTTGCTGTATTATTTGTGATCTTTGGAAAGGGACCTTTAACTTTCTTAAACTATCCCTTCTTCAATGAAAATTCCAAGAGCAATATTCATTAACTTTGGAAACTCTTCCCCTCACTGTTAACAGTGGAGGCAGTAGCAAGAATCCTCATTTATACTGCTGTTTATTATATTCTCTTATGCCGGCATTAAGTAGTCATGGCACGGACCCCATGGGAGATACCTGCTAGAGCCTGGCAAAAAAACCCTGGGAATTTCATCCTAGAAACACTACACTCCAGAACAACACCATGGGATCAGCTGTGCAAGGTCAGGTCTTGGTTCCTGCTGTCATGTTGGATCGTACCCTGTTTCAACAATGTTGTTTGTGGAATCCCACACTGTTCAGCATGTTCCACAATCATGGGCCTTGAAGTGCAGCTCACTTGTCTCATTGCATGGAGAGCAAAGGGAACTTTGGTTGTTGTGTTTCTGGTATTCTCAAGGGATGTGAGAATTTAATAGAAATCTTGCTGGCTTTGCTATTGCTCTATGATTGACTCTGGAATCCTGTTCCATGCAGTTACAGAGGGTAAGCTTTACTTCACTTGTTGGATTAACAAATTCATTGAGAGTTGCCTTATTGGTAACTATCTTTCCCAGAGAGGAAAGACCACATTTTATCAGAACAAAGTTCCTCTAATATGCTTTAATGATAGAGAATAAAATTTAACTTGTCAGTCACCTTTTGCTGCAGACTGTAATTGGAATACTAAACCATACTGCATTCTGTGCTTTGTTAAACCTCGGTTCTCAGGAGAAATAGAGGGGCTTTCTCTGAGGTTCTGTAGTAGCTTGAAGCATGTTGTGGGGGGAGGCTGCCTGCAGGATGGTGGCCTAGAGGACCAGATGAGAGGCATGCATTTTCCTATGCTGATCCAGCTTCTGTGAAAAGTGTGTCTCCTGAAATCTGGAGCATAAGCTTGATTTCAAATAATTTTTGTAGCATGAAGGAAATTGGTCTTTAATAGCTACAGGCAAAAAATTTCACCTCTTTCTCTTGGCTGCTTGCCATTGTCTGTCGACTATAGGCTATGAAGATGCTAACTGAATGCAGTGCCTCACATTCTTGAGTCTTTATTTCCTCAAGCATTTATTTAATAGGAAAGAAGCTGTTCAGGGCTTAGCATCTCTTTTGATCTCTCTGTCATAAGGCCTTCTGGAATGCTTATACAGAACCATGGGACTGAAGCTGAAGAAACACTAAAGGTGGGGAAGGAACTTGCTTGCTGTGCAGTCTCCAAGTCTCCTGCTCCCTTGGAGAGACAGCAAGGAAGCTGTGTCCCTTTTCTGAGGCTGAGCAGAAAGCGTTTGTCTCGGGCCTTTGTTAAATGCAGGAAACTTGAGTCCTGTATAATGTTAGCTTCCCAGGAGGCATTAAATACACAAACCAATCAGTGAAAGGGAATTGTCTTTCCTTCATTTAGCATTTTGCTACCCCCCATGTACATGTTAAGTCATGTGTTCAGCTGGAAAAAGTGAATGGTCAGAACACCATCCTGGAACTTTATTTCCTCTGCCCTATCAGTGCCCTCCCACAGAGCACTCCAAATATTTGTCCAGTTGCTTCAGTTTGTAAAGGGGAGACAAGAATATTTCTCATGTTACTGGAGGTTTCTTTTTTCTCTTCGGACTTATTAGTTCTGTAATGAGTTGAAGAGCTCCAAGTGAATGCAACACATTAAGCTTACCGATGGGAATTTTGTATGGGATAGCAGGGAGCTTGGATCTAAACTATCAAACCAAGTAAGGGTAGTGATGATTGCTAAATCCTGCTGTCTGCTTTGAAAGTAAAGCAAGCCCTGCAACTTTGTGGGAGTTTTATTGCTTTAAAATATACCCTACCAATGCAATTACTTCAGTTTTATTTTTGTGATTGCATCTGTATAAGAAGACACTCTTTGCAAGTAATTGCTTAATTCATAGTTGTGGTAATCCAGGCCATCACCCTGTGCAAGGAGAGGTGAACACCATGCCTTCAGTCAGTTTTCAGTCTTTTCCATGGCCCTTTGCAGGAATTGATGCAGTGAACTTACTGGGCAGGGCCAGCTCTGGCTTTTGAGGGGTCTGGCAGAGAATCACAAAGATTGTTTCCCTACATGATACCCCTACAGCAAGAGGTCTGTGCATATGCAGGAATAACAAATACTGCTAGAGAGTGGATTAAGAACATGATTAGAAAGTTGTAGAATGGGGAAATGTGTCCACTGTTCCACTTCTAGTGAGAAGCAAACAGTAGGTGTGGCTTGAGAACTCTACTGTCTTGGCTGGCCATATCTGTCCCTACTCCCCCACTGAGGAGACAGTCTCCTCCATCCCTCTGCAAGCTCCTTCTCACAGATGTCCTGTAGCACATCTGAAAAGTACCAGAAATACTGCTCTAAAAGGCCATTTATTTAACCTGATTTTTCTATCACAGAAAATCAATACACATACAGTGTTTAAAACTTTCTCTCTAATGGTGTAATGCTCTGGGAGAGCTCACAGGGTGCCAGCTGATTGAGCTGGATGTACATGGTATTGATACATCCTGACACTGTGTCTGTCTGCTGTCATTAAGGCCTGGAAGTGGTGAATTTCTGGAGGTTCGATTGTTTAATGCCTGTGCACTCACATGTATTTGTATTGACGGGGTTTTGTCCTCTTTTTCTCCATTACATTGACCCTCAGGGTAGGGTTTGTTGCTCAGAACATTTGCTAGCTGTTTTCTATTAAAGTGCAAATCACTGTCACCAGAATTTGAAGTAATCTAATTGCTAAATTTCCTCCAGGTATGTCATCAGGTTTTTAATGAGGGAACTTCCACTTTGCTGTAAATATATGTTTTTTTTCTTGTAATTAAAATACTTGCTTACTTAAAACTTGGTAAAATACATGATGTTCAGTTCACTGGGGAAAAAAAAGATACTGTGATGAGGTGTACCAAGACACCAAACCATTAGGTCCTAAATGGGGCACCCTAGTAATTGACACTTGAGCTCCATGTGCCCCAGAGAGCTCAGCTGGAGCTGATTTGACTGAAGAAACCACCTCAGAGCAGAACTGCTTTGCAGTTATAGTTCTATTTGTATAAAAGATATACCAATTGGAAATATATGCTTGCAGTTATAATAAACACTGCAGTTGAAATATCTCCAATGCCTGGAAGCATTCTGAGTGAGCAGCTGAGATGACTGAGTGATTTAAATAAATTTTGAACTGGTGCAAACAAAGCTGCATCTGAAAGCAGCAATTTTCTCTTGCTTTGGTTTAATTGAAAGTGGGTAAAGTAGGAGTTAGAGGTCTAAATGAGCCAAATGCCAGGTCCACTCACATTCTGTGAAAATAAGTTCAAATCTGGAGACTTGCCAGTCTGTCCTTGTAAATTTGTTGACTGCTTTCTTGGTGCTTTATTTTAAATGCATTTCTCTTTCCCCTCAAGAAAAATCTAACACAATATGCATGGTGAATGAAGTTGAGATGAAAAATTGGAGCCAAATTTCTTTTAATACAGAGAAAGAGTCCATGAGAAAGTCTACTGATGACTGCTTTAATGAAAATATGTAGGAAATGCAAACTTTTTCATGGATGGATGATGAGTCATGGGGAAAAAGGGATGAGAGTTCAATGGTTATGATCACCCAAAAGGAAAAAATCTTAGAAGTCTTATTTTTTGTTGCTTCTCAATGTTGTTTGACAACTGTTTCAAAAACAACCTCAGTGCATGTTAGTTAGGAAAGGTATAATCAGTCCTTGTTGCTGCAATGAGTTTTTCATTGCTTTTTAGCAAGCTGAGGTGAGATTATTTGGAACTATGGTGTGTTAATGCTCTCCTGTATCCAGTGCTAACAAGTGATGTTAAACTGCACTTTGCTTCTCCTTTCCATCTGCCTTTCCCTACCTGCAGTTCAGCAGAGTGGCACATTGCACTTCTGTGTGGCTCATACGGGGAAAGCTCACTCCACAGCCTGTCTTTCCACAGGAGCCCCATCTCTTTTGCTTCCACGGCTGCTCTTTGCTCTTTTCTGACAGTCTCATCATCTCTGCCTCTGAGTTTGTGCACCTTATCTTTTAAGGTTATCTGAGAATGTGGGCTCATAGGAAAGTCCCAGTGCTTTTGGGCATGACAGATTATAGAACACGTGGGTGATACAGAAGAAACAGAATAGCTTAGTGATTGGCCAAATTAGTATAGAATCACAGTCTTGCTTGCTAATGACACACTTGACTTGGCAGTATTGTTACACTGCTTCGAGGTGGAAAATTGTTAGTTGATATCTATGCAGAAGAGGGAGCAGAATTTGTTTCTGTGGAATTTCATTTGCTTTTAAAGGTTTCTTACTCTTCAAGTCCCAACACAGCATATTGGAACTGCTACTTATATAAAACTGTCACCTAGGTATCTTCCATAACAAAGGACAGTATTTATGAGCTGCCCTGCTAAACTGTCACATTTCCATTGTTGCTTGACATTTGTACTGTAACTTTTGTGGTCTGCTGCTTCCTTCATCTCTGACAGACACCCATTTAGGAGTCTTGGAAAATACAAAGTGGAGCCAGTTAACATTGAATGATCTTAAAACTAGGCTGAACTTTTGTTTTCATCGGGGAGGAAGATGATGCCATCAGCTAATTTGGTTCATCAATAGGCCTGCTGGCGATAAGGTTTCAGAGCTTGTGGCTAAAAGCTGATTGCACTGGATCCAAAATAAATTTGATCTATTGGTTTCCACAAATGTAGCATAGCCCAGAATGATGTTTCAGTGCTGATGCTTAACTGGTTTTAATAATGCTGACAGACTAGCCTGGTGCCTGCTGTGAGGACGCTGTTAAACATGAACCCTGGGCAGCAGAGCACTTACTTACATTTTTTACAGTAGCATGGAGCTGTCACTCTCTAGCAAAGGTTCATTATTCTAAGACTGGGAAGCATTACAATGTTTGCTGACCAAGTGTAATGACATCTTTCATGAGTGCAAACTTTGATTCTGGTCTGCTAAAAAGAGAGAGGTACTGGCACTAATTAGACTGGTTTGTTAGTTGGAGCTGGAGAAGTGTGTGTTACTGAAAAATGAGGAAAAGTTCTGTGGCCAAAGTAGAAAAAAGTCTACAAGCTGTGTTTGTGATAACCATTTGGGCATGTAGTTTCAGAAATAATCCAGCCGTGCCCTTTCTTCATGCTGGGTGGGAGTATATTCTGCTGGGGTGATGAACTAAAATTTAACTGATGCTTTTATCTCTATTTCAGCGACTATATCATGGCTACGGGACCCACAGAGGTCACACAGTCACCTGAAACAGGAGAGATAGTCGAAGAGTGCACAGGTAAGCAGCTGTTCCAAGAATGTATAGCTGATTTGGAAGTCAAAGTTATTTTCTTCAGGCAGAGGGGTCTGTAGTGACTTTTGTTTCACAGTGTTGTTTTGGTTTTTGTAGTATAAGAAAATCTCTGTGTGGCTTTGTCAGCTGTCATTATTATGGGAAAGATTTTTTAACGTTCAACAACGAAGCAACATATCCTGATGGAGGATATTCTTTTTGATTCTGATTTGGATTTTTAAAAGCAGGATGTTGGAGCTGATTGTTGTGCCTGCTTTGGTAGATCGTGCAGAGGTGGGAGCTGAGCCTGTTAGCCAGCCTCCATCTGTGGCAGCAGTATCAGAACCCCCATTGCAGCCTGATTTTCTGCTTCTGACCACAGACAGCCATTTGTTACTTATTCTTTAAACTGTTGTCATGGTCTGATGCAAACAATTGTGAGGGAATGGAATAATGGGCAAGAAAGGAAAATATCTTACTTATGCTAGAGACTCATCTGCCTTAGAGGATATCCCCTTTGCCAGTGCCTTGATGTTCCTGACGTGACAGGTGAATATGAGGAATAGCTTCTTGACTGAGGCATCTCAGAAGAAGTGGCTGTCATATCATTTGATTTTTGTTCCTTTTCCTTGGTCAGTGTCTTGCAATCCTCTTAATGTTTGTGTTTAAAAGGTCAGCTTGCTTTATCCTTTAGAAACATTATTTGCCACCATCAAAATATTATTAGAAGAGAGAACCAAATGGCAAAGTGACTGTTAGTTGAACTCTGCATGGCAGATGGAGAGAGGTGAAAAAATTGTAAGGATGGATGCTCAGCAATGGCTGGCTTTCTAAATTTGTAATCTAGTTTGTCACATAGTCTAGTGCTATCCCTGTCAAACTGATGAGCTTGTGTGAAACCCGTGCATGAAAATTTTTAACTCAGGGTCACTAGAAGATTCACAAAACAGATCAAATTCTGACCTGAGTGACAGGAAAAGCAGGAGATGGCTTGTGATCTGAACTGTTGGTTCTAAAACCACCAGGAATATTTCTGTCTCTAAATAAACAAAAATTTTAAATACTTAAAAGCAACTGCCCTACTGCCAAAGTATTGAAGAGGCACTTGACTGGACCTGGATAAAGCCATTTTAGGATATTTGGTTTACTTCTAATATAATGAAGGATTGCCTCACCTCTTCCTCTTCATAACTTTAATTGGCTTGTGATCTAAAGGCTCGAGGAAGCTAAAGTCCTCAGCTTTCACAGTCTAGTCAATTAAATTGATTTCTTGAGGTCTGCCTTATTCTCTGACTAGTAGCAGAAGGCTTCCAGTGCCTGCTGCTCCTTCTTGATGGTGGTAACCAGGTCACTGACCAAAAGCTGTCACCACCCAATGTCACCTTTGCTAAATTCCATGATTTTAATACCTGTCTGGCAATATCAGGTGGGGGGTTTTTGTGTTTGTTTTTTTCTTTCTTTCTTTCTTTTTTGTTTTTGTTTTTTGTTTGTTTGTTTGTTTGTTTTTTTTCCGTTTGGTTTTTGTTTTGTTTTGTTGTTTGTTTTTCTTTTTTAATGAAGCCTAGAAAAATGGTATTTTCTGAGAATTTTGTCTAGGTGTTGGGGTTTTTTTTTGTCCTCATGTGTTTTTATTGTTGAAGGTACATAGTCCTTGGATTTGAGGAAAAAAAAATAGAAAATCTGTCCTGACTGCATGTTAGGAAGTCAGAGACCATAGAAGATGCCCAATTAACTGCTTAATTTAGATACGATCATTGAGCTCCTAAATCAGGTGTTCCCTTGCTTTTTACAGCTTCAGTTTTGCATTGGAAGGAACATTCTTTTTTATATATTGTTATAAAAAAGAACAATTCAAAGAGCAGAAAGTCATGTGTTAATTTTCTGTGCACAGGAGACACAATGAAATAGGTAGTACACAAACAGTAAAAGATACAGAATATACAAACTTTACAGAGAAAGCAAAGTGCTTATTCCTGTTCATTTTCTGTTACAGTTGACTAAATAATAGCATAAGCAACTAATATTTGGAAAGGTTTTTGGGGTTTAGAGCAGTAGCCTTTAAATTCAATATTTTATTTTTAATGCCATAAAATTTAAGATTGGTAACCATAAGAATTCAAAAATCATGAATCATTGTTCAGTGGGTGAAGGGGAAATAGATGTAGTTGTCTGAGCTTGGATTTTTGTCATGCAATGAATTTTTTCCATTTTAAGTAGTAAGATCTTCTTGTATATTATTCGTTCAAGTATCATAGAGCACTCTACTAATTTAGTGATATGTTCAGCTACTTCACAGGGCACTGAAATGTAGGCACCTTGCACTTAAATCTGGCATCCTTTTAATGGTGTGTGAAACCAGTGCACAGCTATTCACAGCAGGAAGCAAATATGAGTACTGTCTGTCTGAACCATGCCTTTTTTGCCAAGTGCTCTCACATAGAGCAGCCCCACAGTTTTCATCTGCATCCAGCACTAAGAGTCTAGTAGAGTTTTTATGGTTTTTTTAATGTAATAATATGGCAAGTGCCAGTCTCTGGAACTGCAGGGAAACTTACTGTTCTCTCATTCACCTGAGACAGCTGAAGGCTTGTGGCTGAGCAGAGCATGGTTGGAGAGGAGTTATTGCTGTAGGGGAAGTACCCTGCACATCAAATAAATTAGAGGCCAGAGAAGGCACTGAAGTAACTGATGTGTCTGCATCAGAGGACTCGCTGTTGCACAGTGATACCCAAGTGTTGTCTCATGCCAGCTGAGCTTTGGTCATCAGCAGTGTTTGCAAATCCTTTCCATGGGCTCCATTCTAAAGTTAGCACCACTTCTGATCTAGAGAAGTATTTGGAGTAGTACTGTGGTAAAGTTAGGCCTTGTAGTAAGACTTATGTCTGTTTCTCTAAAACGTCCTTAGGTTCACTTCTTATTTGTTACTGTGTTGTTGGTTTGTTTGTTTTTTTAACACTCCCTGGTTCTCTGGAAGTACCAGCATCTAATTAAATTCACCAGTGATACTTGCACTAAAATCCAGCTTGCTTTCTGTCCGTACCACTGTCGGCTGACCAGTGTACAGGACAGTGTCCTTGTTTCTCGTTTAGACAGTTGTTGAGTTGCAGAGCTCTTTGCCTATATAACAGTTTGCCATTTGTTTTTTGAGTCATTGGAATATGTTAGCAAGCAGTTGCTGAACTGATAATTTTGGGGAACTGCTTTCAAGAAACTTGTTAAACTTTTGTTTCGCCTGTCTAAAATAAACCAGATCAGCTTTGACAAGTTTCCTGGAAGAATACCATGCACATTGTTAATTGCTGATGTAAAAGATAGGAATGGTTGCAAGGTGTTTCTAAAGACTCTCTAAAACACACTCAACATGCTTATTTTCTTTGAGAGGCTCTGTGGTCTGCGCTTGCTGTGTGACCTGTCTTCTCTTACCAGTTCCTGCTATGGCTGCAGCATGGAGCTCAGTGAGACCTGTGAGAGTCTTAACAAACCCAAAAGCCTCGGGATCAGCTCTGTGGTCTGGTCCAGGCAATCTAACCTACATATTTTCTCTGTTTCATTCACTGAATGCCTGATGAGCAGCAGTGGAAGATGGAAAAGCCTTCCACTGATAAACCCTCCATAAGAGTGTCACATCCTATTATTACTCAGATCAGTGGGACTCCGGTGGTAGTTTTGCTCTACATGGTTTGAAAGACAGTTTGGTCTCAGGGACAGCCCAAGTCACTTGGAAAGCAATGTGCTTGTCTTTGCTGGCTACTGCTGCTCTGCCATGTCACCAGTCCCCCTGGACACTGTACCAGCATCCTGGCATGTCCTGACACATGCTGCTGGCACTGGTCTGGAGAGCAGGGAGGAGACAGGGTGAGTAGATCTCAGTATCATTGTTTATTTCTCAAAGTGGCCACTGTCTGATGCAGCTGTGCAGTGGCACAATCTCAGCCCACATCAGGCCATTGGCAGAGATCCCTACACGTACAGGGCACACGCTGAGACACAGCATTGATGACTAAATCATTCCTGGGAGAAGACAATAATTGTGTTGAAATAATACCTTTCTTATGAAGGAATCCTCCATCTGTGGGCATTTATTATGCTAACTGCTGTAAAGTATTAATTGAACAAAGAACTTGGCTCAGATATGCAATGATGTTATTGTTCTGTATAGGTATTTAAATCAAGCAGAGGGGTCTTAGTACAACAGTTTGGCCCAAACCACTCCAAAGTGACCCCTCAGTGTAAAGGTCAGTGACAAAATGCAGTACTTGAAAGTACGTGAAAGAAAATATACCTAAGAATGTTAAAGTATCTTAGTTTATTAAAAAGTATTGGTGAAGTTTCATATGGTTTATTTTGTTCTTTTTGTATTTTTTTTTGGACAATGGAAAATCTGAAACCAGATTAACAGTTTTCTATTTGTGTTCTTTGCACTGCTGTGTTTGGGGCTTTTGTGTCCTGCAGAGCAGTGTCTTAATTTAAATTTGCTCCATTGTCCTTGGAAGAGTTGCTTTTATTTTGGGAAAGTGGCTTAATGTGGAAACAGATATTTTGGTTTTAGAGTTTATAAATTATTTTGCCGGTTTCAATCTTTTGGCCAAATTTGAATGTCCTATGGGTGTTGTTTCCTTATAGCACTGAGTAAAGAGAAAGCAGAACTAAACCAAGCTAAGTAGGGAACATTAAGAGTTAAATATGTTGACAACAATTTTTTATTGAAAATACAGTGAATATGATCAGTGTTCAGTTGTAGGTAGATACATTCCCTATATAAGGGGTATTTTTGCATAAACTGAAACTTAAGTAGGCACCACTATCGTCAGGTTAATGCCAGTGTTGTTTTATAGGCAGCAAATGTAAGAACTGCAGCTTCACCTTTCACTGGATTCCAGCACTGAATTATTTAAAAGGAGCCGACTAAAACTGAATGGGCTGCTCTAGCTTTGAGGCTTCCTCCAGAATTTAAGAGATAAGATTCTCCAGGCTAAGCAATACTGCCAACTTTCATAAATTTTCATTTCTCTCATCTTGCAGGAAAGAAAAAATCCAAATTTCAGACTTTCAAGAACTTCTTTTCCAAGAAGAAAAGGAAAGAGCCTCCACCTCCAAGGGGGGAAAGTAATTTAAAACCTTGCCAGTCCAGCAGCGATGTCAGCATTGCTGTGCTCGACACTACCACACTTCATTCACCGAAGGAGGCTGGGTAAGCTGGCAAGGAAAGGAAATAAATAAATAAAAGCAGACCTCTCACAGCAGTGGGATGAAAGCATGAGTTGGCCCCTTAGGAGCAACCTCTGTCCAAGTTTGTGCAAAACAAGCCCTAATGCTGATGAAGGAATTTCAGGAATTTCCTCTTTCTTTGCTAGTCCTGGAAAAGTCAGCCTGGAGAGGAGGGGGAGGGCAGACAGGGGCAGGCGTGTTTTTAGTCTAAAACTGCAGATAGCCCAGATTGTTTTGATTGGTTTTAGTGTTTGAAATCTGTCTTGGAGGGCCTGATTAGCAGCAACTTTACAACAGGATGATGATTGAGTACGGCTAGTACAGAGAATACATGTGAAGCTGAGTTGCTTTTTTAGCATCAGTGGTGCCCTCTGTCATGGCTGCATTAAAGAGAAAGAAGTATTTCTGGTATATCACCAATATGTGATTGCTTCCTTAGGTTTCTTACCTAACCATTTAGGCATAGAGAACAACTGAAGACCTCTGGTTTTGTGTCACCACCCTGGGAGGGCTGTACATGTGAGTGAGGTTTACAAGTCCGTAAGGTGTGTCCAGAGCAATTCTCAGATCCCTGAGTGATGTTAGTTCAAAACTTGGTCCTTTTTTCAGTCAGTACAGGCTGTCAGCTTGCACTGCTAACACTGCTTCATTGGTAATCTTAGACCACCAAAGTACACAACACTTCCATTGCAAATCTGTGACTGAATCTGGGCTGGGACAACCCAGATTCATGGTCATGGAATGGTATCAGGTAACCTGTAAATTTGGCTGTTTTCCAGTTCCCCACCGTCCTCATCCTCCCCTGTTAGCCACTAAGCCAGGCCTCCCTTTGGATTACTCTATGTCTTGGGCTGTGGAGCTGCAAACTAATAAAGTGTGACAAAACACTGGCCATCTCCAGTGTTTTGGAGTGTTTTGTTGGAGGGGACATTGGATGGATGTGACACTGGCAGAGAACAGGTGACTCAAGTGGGACATGCCTGAAATCAGCATTGCTGCCAGATGCTTTGTATGATCAAATAGGGCAGTCAGTGGAGCTGGATAGTGCATTTCTTCAGGATGGAAAACATACAGATGTTACTTTCTCATGGGTGCTGGTTCCTTCTTGCCCCACCTTTCCCCACTCACTCTCTTTTGTTTATGAAACTGCATCATGAAAACGATCCCGAATGAAACAACAATCTCTTTATTTTGTTTGCTAGCATAACAAAGCAACAGAGTAAGTGACCACACAACTGGTTTCCTGGGATAAGGAGAATTAGTGTGACTCAGTCAGCCCTGTCCAAAAAGCTCGGGGACAGCTGAGTTTACTCCATTAGCCCATCGGAGGGATCTGGCTTAAAAATCCAACTGCTGTTTACCTCAGTGCTATCCTCTAGTGATTATGAACTGTTTTGCAAGATCTGAGATCAGGAAATGAGTAAAACCCCCCTATTTTTTTCCCCTTAGAGATAGGACTAGATGGACTACCAAAAAAACTAAGGTATATGTTTATGCTACTTGAAAACCCTATCATGTCCAGACTCTGCATGGCATGAGCAGGCTTTATAAATACATAAAGAGACTGAACTACATAATCCTTTGGAAAACTTGATCCTGCAAGCCAGTGGAAATACAGCTTGTGAAGGGTTTATAGCAGGACCCTGAGCTTTGCAATTTCTGGCATGCAGAATATAAAAACCAGTTCTAGAACAGTGTTGCTGTTTTGCTTGTTCTTGAGGCAGAAGCATTGGTGTTCTTTTTTTCTTCTTTTTTAAAAAAACCATTGTTTTAAAACCAGGTGCCCGCCAAAGCTGCTCTGTCACTTCCCTCCTCATCTGGACATGGGAGAGTAAATGTAATTAAAGGCTTATGGATCCAGATATGGACAGGGAGAGGTCACTCACCAACTACTGATACTTTTCGTCTCCCTACTTCAAACACTAAAAAAAGAGTGGGGTTGCAGCAACAAGAAATGGAAGACAGCACAGGTCATGATGGGTTTAGGAGCTGCTTTCCTGCTGCCTATAGAGTCCCATCGTTTCCTCAGTCAGGGCAGCTCAAATGTTGATACACATGAATGAACTGAGCATTTGCATAGGGAAATCAGTGTGGATATACAGTGGTTAAAACATCTGGGCTTTAGGTAGTGCATCTTTAGCTTCAGTGCAAATATAAATATACTGCTTGGAATTACACAGGAATGCAGATTTGCATAAGCGACTCATCTGTGCTAAAGCTGCAGTTAATTCTGTATTTAACCCAATGCTCTTTTTGTGACTGCCAAAAGAAAATACAGTAATTTTCCTGCAGACACATATGATACATACGCAGAGACAGAAAGAAAGAAACAGATCTTATACTGTCAGTCTCAAGAACAAGGAAACCTTAGCTTCTATTGCTAAAGAATTCCAAATAAAGGAAGTGAGGAAATCCCCAATTAGAAAGGTTAATACATCCTAATGCACATGCATTCTTTGCAGTAAATAGAATATGCCAATTAGTAATGAATACATATTACAGTAAATAAAAGTTGCATGACTGTTTTTCTGAATGCAGTAAAATTATGCCTTGTCTACCTGGAGTATATTTGATCCTGAAAAGGACTATAAAATCAAGCACACAAAAGGATGGGATGGTTTCTTTAACTCTCATGATGAAATAAGGCAAGTGCCTTGCTTGTGAGTAGAACTGCTGTCCTGTAGATTTACACAGACATTAACCATGATTTAAAATGGCAGGAGGCACAAACTCTGACCTGTATTGTGAGAGGAAAAGCTCAGATTGTCTTTGACACAGCATAAACATAGAGCAAAATTATTTTGCCCTACTTTGAGACTCGATATAACCGTAAACTGATTGACTACACCTTTGGGGCAACAGGAAGGTTAGTCAAGGAGCTAAGGAGATGTCTCTGGAGAGGTAAAGGAGGGAGATGTGGGAGGAAAGAGAGTAATTTGTTTGGGGTTTTTTTGCATGCTGTATTTACTTTATGAAAGCTCACAGGCCTTCAGGTCTTTCTTCTAAATAGAGAATCTGTGGTTAGGCAAATAGCAGAGAAATATTTGATTTCCTTGAAAAAGAGTTTTGACATCCTGGATTTTTCTTGCCAGAGCTGTGTTCCTAATCATCCTCTCTTACCCAGAATCAAACTTTCAGAGGCAATGAACATTGCCTTCACAGCTGCTGAGCCAAAGCATTCTTGTAACTTGAGTTAATGGTCTCATGGCTAATAGCAAGAGCATATTTTCTGATGTTTTCCAGTTAAAAACTAGGATGAAATCCTGGTACAGGCGATCCTTGTGGGTGTTTTAAACAAAGTAATATGCAGATAGTGTCTGTCTATGCTGATGGAACTTGGTGAATAAATTATTTGGAGTCTTTCTTGTGCCACCCAAGTGCAAAATTTGCCCTGCACAACTTAACAGCCCAAGCAAAATAAATCTCACTTGTTACAAGTCAGTTAACAGTTGTTGAGGGAACTCATCATTGCCTCACTGGGCCGAACACCCAGAGAGCACAGAAACAGAGCAGGAATATCTTACCTGGGTTCTTTCACTTGGCCATGAATAGTTATGTAAATATGGACACAGGCATTTGTCCCATCTACATTTTTTAATATGCTTGGGATTTGGAGATGTTCAGGATACAGGTAAACACAGCTGGTTTTATTGCTGGACATGAGAGGATTTTAATCAAGTTTGTTAATGTGGCAAAATTAAATTTTCTGTCCACATTTGCAAGAAGCAGAAAAATAATCCAGTATCTTTGGCAGGTGTGACACATACCAGGCTGCAAAGGTCGTATCCTGAATGTCTCATGCTAGGCACAGTGTCACCCAAGGACAGGGGATTTCTCTTGCCTCCCTCTGCATTGTAGACAGTTCTCAGAATGATTTGCAACCACCTAACTCGCAACATCAGACCTGATTGCCCTGGGCTGCCTCTCTAGTCCACAGAGACTGATCTGTGTGTTCAATGCAGATGCTGAGTATGTCTGAAAAGAGACATCTGCATTCAATCAACATCCTAAAAAGCACTTCTCCTCCCTTCTGAGTATAAAAGAAGCAAGCAGTTACTACTTTAGACAACTAATATGCATAAATCAGAAGTTAAGTGAGATGTATCCCACCCTGGAACTCTTTAAGATCCTTCTGCCCTGTTGAAATAGTGTGGGGAATGTACCCAGTGCACTGACCACTCTTCCTTCCTTCCTTCCCAGGCCCAAAGGAAGCATGGGAAACAAAGCCTTCTCCCACGACAGTGTCTTCATTTCTGAATCTGGACCAGGAAACGTGGCAGGTGATGTGTTGTCTCAGGAAAACATATCTGGAAGAGTGAAAACTTTGCAGGTGAGAGTATCAGCCTCTCATTCGTGGTGCTGCTTTGTGTGAGCTGTCTTTAGGAAACTGTTTCTTGATTCTTTTGCTGTGTGCCTTTAGATTTTGCTGACTAAAGTGTCCAAAGCCAGATTTACTACTTTTGGATCTATTCTGCCTCTTGGAAGCTGCAGCTTTGAGCAGTCCTGGTGCTTTCAGCCTTGCCCAGATCTCACACTGTGTGATTGACATGAATCCAGTTCATGGACTCTTGGAAACTTTCCTTATTGAGCATGTCCTCTTCCAGTGGGATTTATATTCTTTACTTCATAGCTACTGTTTTTGAGTTAAGGCCATTTATTTATACTGCAGTGTGTCCCTAACACTGTTATTCTTTAAATATTATTTATGTTATTTTTTTTGGCAATTCTGGCTCTGATGTTTCCGCTGTACATGCTATCACCAGTGACCGTGTAAGTGTGTGGGATGATGGATATGTCAGAGTGCTCTGACAGCTTTATTTATACGATTATTTTTCTGGTCTCTGCCAGCAAAGGATACTGTATTCTGCTAGGTCATTTCCTTCTTCCAAGGCTATACTGAACCCTCCTTGACAGCTCCCTTATGAACTGTTGGTTATATTAATTGCGTTTAAGTAACTGCCCAGCTCGGAACACTGAGATAAAAGTTTAAGGTTTTTCCAGAGTGAATACAAATGGTTGATAAAGCAGCCAAAGGCCACTGAAATTCTTCCTTTGCTCAGTGTGAGCTTCGTGTTGCAAACACAATTGCATCACATGGTAAGTAATAGAAGATGCACAGAGGGACTTGTTCATCATAAGACTGCAAAATAGGCTAAGCTATTTTTTGTGTAACAATAGGAGTAGCAGGAGAAATCATGTTTATATATGACAGAACTTTTTTGTGGTGAAAAAAAGCTATTTTCATGCCATCTCCAGCCCACTGTGCCCTCTCCTCATCCATCCATCCATCCCTGCATGGTAATGTAATACTGCTAGCACTATTTTTGTAGCTGTAAGAGACAGCCTTTTTCTGTGAGCTTGACTCTTGCCAGAATGAAAGCCAAGCACTAATAAAAGCTGTTACTTTCTTAGCAATGTAAATTAACTTCTACCAGTAGGAGACAGACTGTAAATTCAGAGTTTCCCCCACACCACTTTGCTGTCTGCATGTAATAAATTTAATAAATCTAAGGCAGGAAGTTGTGAAAAGAGACCAAAGCAAAAGTGACTTTCTGCCTTTTCCTTCCCATTAAGCGCATAGCTATGTTGTATGTCTTGTGTTGCCCATATATTGCAGTAAGGACAAGAAATCTGTTTGAACTGAAGGACTGGTGGATTAAAGGGTGACATTGTGCTACCCTGAGTGGCTGTTGGATCCTGAGGAATTACACTGAATGTGAATCTTGCTGAATATGAATTGCAGCTATTTAGATCTATTTTACAGGGACAGAAATGAATGCAAAGCTTGCAGGAAAACACAGAATTAGGCCTAGAATTTCCCAATGTGCTTTAGGAAGAAAAGAAACAGAAAAAGAACCCAAGTCTTTATGTTTATCTTGGGAATTTTCTGTTGAGATGTTTTCAGTTGAAGGACACAATTTCTGTCCAGACCTTGTTTCTATTCCAGCTTTGACACAGCTGACAGACTTAAGCCAAGAATTTTAGTAATGGTGTTTTCCTGAGATCTGAACGTTTTCAGTTTGTAGGAACATCTGGCTACTTGTGAGTTTGCAGACTGTTTTATTTTTCCAGAATCAGAGACTGCCAGAGCATTCTTTTGTGCAACCTTGGAAAAGAATCCCTATACTTCTTTGCAAAAAATTGTTCCTGGCTGCTGTTACCATTCTTGCTGTAGACAGGACCAGGATGTGCTGCTGGGGAAAATTAACAAGCAATTAATTAGAGTGGACCAGAAACGGAATTAAATTGGTTTTGTGTAAAAATTGTGACTCAGCTGACTCAGCTACTTGTGTGGGAGAGGGTGGTAACAAGCTGTCAATATTTGAAAGGGCTTTGTGAGGGAAAGCTGAGCACTTAAACCTGGGATTAGAAATTGCTGACTAGTAATACTTTGTGTGACTAAAGACTTAAATCTAGAATTTTTAAAGTTTGAAATTTAAATGGAGTTAAACTGCTGTAAATTTTCTGGAATGGTGAAGTTCATGTCTTTAGTAACTTCCTGAATAAAACTGATTTTGATTTTAATTTTGTACCAAAACCATTTTTAGTGATGGGTCCTTGATGAATGTGGTTAAATAAAATTTTATTAATGGCTATTTTCTATAAATGGTCTGTAACTTCAAGTAACAGACTGGGTTAAATGTGTCCAAAATATTCCCTATAAATAATGCCATTGATAGTCTTTATTCTGAATTTCGACCACAGCTTCAGTTGCAGCAGAATGTCAGACTTGGATCACCTCCTCTTGTTATAACTGGAAAGAAACCAGAAGATGCAGGTGCTGTTTCTGAAGATGATGGTTTACCTAGAAGCCCTCCTGAAATTTCAACCCTTCATGAAGTTCTGACAGATTCGCCAAACAAGGTATAATTGTTATGTCACCTTGGGGACCACCTGTACAGAGAAGATAAAATCTGTCTGGGTAAAGGGAAGACCTTTTTGCTTGCTTGTGATAAAATGTGATGGTACAGATCAGTCAGAACAAGAAAAAACTACCTTGGTGGATTGTGGCCTTGGCACTCTGAAGGACACCTAGAAAATGACCTTACAAATACCCTTTCTGGGTACAATTTTCCATGCTTTTATGTAGACCAGTGCCAGGACAGTTTTATATCATTAACAAACGATTTTGGACTTCAGTGAACATGTGAGCATTTGTAAATATGAAGATCTTAAAGTGATAAGCCAAAATAACTTCATAAAATATATTGCCTCAGTTGGTCAACCTTCACGGCGTTACCTCATAGGAGGAGAAAGTTCCCCTACTTTTTGTTTGATCCCAATGAAGAAGTGAAAAGTACTGTGTAAGGCAGGAACTCGATGACCGTTCCTTTATCTTTCCTCTTGTGTTTTCTCATAATTAGCACTGGATACCCAGTCCCAGATAACTCAGTGTGATACTTCCCTTGACTCACCCTATTCCTTATTTCATCCCGCAGTCCTCCAACCCTGTTCAGCGTCATAGCTCTTTGAGTTTAGGCGGGACAGACAGTGAAGATGAACAGGTAAATAGCTACTTTTCCTGCTACTAAGCCTTCCTGAGATGGCATGTGTGGTGTCTGTATGGAACCAATACAATAATTTTATTTTTTAAAATTTATTCTGGGTACCGTGTATTCTAGGAAACAATTCTTTAACAGTCTAGAGTGAGGCAAATACTGAAAATGTACCTCTCAGAGTTTTGAATAAGAAATAAAGTCAGGCAGAAATCTAGTGGTAAGTGGTTTGTGTGAACAGGATAGTCAGATCTGTGACAAAGTATGAATCTGTAAAGTTACACAACAAAAAATTGGACAAGGCAAAGCACTTCAATTCCACTTCAGTGTTCCAGGGCTTCAATACCCAACAGCAGTAATAGTTTAATCCCACCTGCCCATCAGCAGTGCCTTGTGAGCAATGCCCTGCAATTCTTTTATCACAGGAAACAATTGCAGAATCAACCCGTCCTGATGCCAGGTATTCCACAGGAAAAGGTGTGTTTTAATTTGCAGTTTTCTGTGGCTGATGAATGACCATCAGAAGCAGCAGGTTCTGCTGTCAGAACAACACAGTCTATTCCTTGACCAGTTTGGAAAAATTTACAGAGATTGTATTTTTTGAGAGGAGCTTAGAGCACCTTCACTTGACTGTCCCTGGTGCTTGAAGCTTAATTGAATTCCTGCCCATTTTGTGCTTTCAAAGCAAACCAACAGTTTGCTATGTTGCCTTTTTCCAGTGTTAATATAACATTTGAAAGACCAGTCAGACCATAGGTGCTGCCAAAGGCAGCACCAGTCCACCAGAGCTGATACTACTCATGGGATAGCCCTTGCAACTGACAAGCAAAGCAATCTGCCATTTAGCAAAGAAGGGCAATATTTATGAGTCCAGAACAGCTACAGGCCATTTTGGCCCAAGATTTGCAGTTCTCCACACAGAATCCCTGTTTGAGAACCTCATGAGAGAGAACACAGTTTAACAGTGTAAAGCTAATTGAAAGAGGGGATTTGAGCCTAAGCAATTTAAGTTACACACAGTGTAGTGGTTTACATTCAAATGCTATATTGATCTTGCTGCACATGATAGTTACTTAATTTCTTTGCCATGTGTTGCTTCACTGGGATTTCCAAGAGCTGCCCAGTAAGCAAAAACCACCAAACTGATCTTACACTTAAATTCCTGATGTGTAAATCTTGTGTCTCCTCCATTGTCTTCGAAAGAAGATACAAACTGTCTTTGGTCTGAATCAAAAATATCCTGAATCCCCACTGGATTAGGGAATTTGCTATTTATGTATAGCAATAGTTCAAATACTAGCTTCTGGTGTTTTTATATTACATAAACACAAATTTTATAACTGAGAGACAGAAAAATTTGTTAGTGGAAATGAGTAGCAATTATTATTTTTGTAAGTTCTAATGATCCTTACAGGTTTATTATTAATCTTATAGAATTATAACAATAGTTTGCTTATTTACTGGCTGTGTTGTTCTTTCTCTCTTTCACAATATGTAAATTTTTCATGAGAAGAGTCTGTATCTGTCATAATACCTTCTGTTGTAGTTTATTTCTTATCTAGCAACTAGAAAAATCAGTGAAGAATAACAAAGTCAATTTTTGCTACCTTAAATACAAAAAAACGTACCTTGACAATTTTTGTAGATCAGATGGGAAGATGTTTTCATTATTTCTAAATCTTCATCAGCATACATGTTTTAAATGCTGTGTTACATCCTAAAGTTAAACAAAACTAAAATCTGAGTGCCAGGCACAGTGCAATGGCTGTGTGTCACATTGTTTTATGAATGAAGCTTGCTTGGCATGTCTGTGGCATTTTGCAAATGTTCCAGAAAGTCTGGTCTACATTTCAAAAGAGTAGCAAAACCAGTCAAGCTGCACGTTTAGGGTTTTTTCTACGAACAGTTGTGTAAACCCTTTATTTTGATAGCAAATTTTTTTTTTTGAGGGTACTGCCATTTAGTTTCCCAGAGCAGCATTGCTGCAAGGCTGAGATCCACATCGCTGTCTGGAAGATGGTTCTGGAATACTTGTTGGACAGAAGCATTTGATTTTCCTGAAAGTGGATATTAAAAGAGAGAAGTGGTCATGGCAACTTTCTTAGAGATAATAAGGAACAAGCATCCGTGCTATTTTTGTGGCTTTTTAATAACGTCCTCCTGAGCTGTCACATTACTGGGATGAGAATGCAGCTATACAAACGGCACCAGTGTCTCCTGCTGGTGTGCGCATATACTGCAGACGGGTTTTCAGATAACAACGGGGAAGGGGGCAAGCTGAGGATCTGACTGTGGGAAAGGACGGGACAGGTATCTCTCATTCTGTACAACATACAGCTGAACACACAGAACTGAGTAATCTCTATGCAGAGATGACTTTAGGCGTGCATTAAAAAAGAGGATTTATGCCCCAAAATACAGCCATTCCAGACTTCTAAAATGGAACGAGGTAGCAAAGGAACTGTTCCAGAGAATTGGGGAAGGCAGGCAATATGCAGAGTTCTGTGTTTGTGTGTTACAGATACCTTCTGGAGCTTCCTCCAGGCCCATCAGCCCTTCATCCTCTGCCAGTCTGGGGGCCCCCCTCTCACGAGGGAGCAGCTTCCTCCCTGTTGATTTCACCACCCCTGCCAGTCCCCTGGGCTGCCTGGACACCTCAGCAGCCAGGCACAGGATTGCCATAAACCCTCGGAAACAGAAAGGCTTTACCAACAAGAATCAGCAATGCCTCCAGGTAAGTGTTTTCTGGCAAACAATCACTTAGCAGGAGGAAACTAATGCAAATTACTGTTAATTATTATTTTAAATAGTCTTAAATTTTTTCCTTTTTTATCTTTGTTCATTTACTTCTGTTGGAGGCAGGGAAATGACCTATTTTGCACCAAACCAAAAAAGCCTTGGAAAACTTCAGTATCATGGAAACTGAAGAGAAGTGGAACTTTTGGTTTTCATTATTTAGCCAAAAAGTGGTGGATTATGCTTCATTTTAAAAAATATCCCTGTTGTTTGAAAAGCTAACTATCAATTTTGAAGAGGCCTACATCTATTTCTACAAATCTAGTTCTTAACTGGAGTAGTACATTAACTACGGTATTGGTAAATTACAGGATGGAGGTTTTGTGTCTGTTTTCAGTATTCATAAAAGTGCATGTGTATAAAATACAGTCTTTGTGCATGACTCATTTAATTAAAAGATCTTATTGCTCTTCTTTAGATGGAACAGCTGGAAAATGAAGCATGTACTCTTGTAACTCCAGAAAAGAAGGAAAATTCAACAGAACTACTTGAGAGTGACAAACATAAAAGTGATTGGGAAGGTAAAGAAGACTTAATTATTGGTACTTTTGGTGCTTGAACTCTTCTGTATGAGGCTGACAGGACCTATTTGAATTTTAAGTCCTTTCAAGTTAATTATCTTTTGGTTTTATGATATAAAACCAATCCTGGCTGCTAAAGTGTTATGATGGAAAAAGTCATGTATACTCAACATGGTGATGTTGAAGTGGTGAGCTTCAAGGGCAGCATTAAAAAATACATGAGATGAAAGCACCATGCTGAGAAGTACCTGTCCTACACAGCTGTTTGGATCTTGTTGGCTGGGAAACTGAGTTCCTTGACACGCAGAAAAACCTTAACCTCAGCATTATATCTGTTATGTGTGTCAGGTACTTCATTTGGCTTGTGTTTACTAGGTCTTCCTTTGCTACTCACCCCCAATTGAATAACAGCTAATTGCCAGTAATAACACAATTGTAAGCTTTAAAACATAAGAAATTTCTCCAAAACAGCACCAAAAATTATTCTCTTTAGCACTGCCTTACCTGGCTGATGGTAGTGCAGTGGTGTAGTGGGAAAGTTGTCACTTTATTGTCAGGGCAAACTCAGGGCCCAATGCTGTCACGCATCAGTTACTGCATGTGCAGACACATCTAAGCTATGTAGATGTTCAGCAGCCCCATGGGAGCTGCAGGAGGCAGAGCTGCCTGATGTTAGATGTTATGCTTAGATACAGAGAATTCTCCAGGTCATTGTAGACAGCCTTTCTAGGCATATGGATGAAGAAGTGTCTGGGGAAATCTGGCTGGTAGTCTTGCAACTAGGGGTATGCATGAAAAACAGCTAAGCAGCAACTAATTGGGTATACCTGAAGCAGACTGCAACTTTCAGTCATTCCCTGGATTCCCTGGATTAGGTATGTTCAAACTAAAATCTTTATTAATCTCTCACTTAGACAACCCATTTCTAAATATGCTTTTAACAGCCTTATTTATCAGTCAGTGGTGCCCAGACGTGGGCACTCATGTTAAAAGACTGCACTATCTGCAACAAATTGGTAATACAGATGGTGTTTGAATTGTAACCTTCAAGTGCACACACTTCTCCTCTGTTTAATGCAGGCTTATCAGCCCAGGTGGGACATTGTGCAAAGGGAGGCAGTTCTAAGGAGACACCAGGTGTAAAAACTGCTACTGATGCTACCCATGACTCTCGTGATGCCACAGCTGTGGAAGAAGACTCCAGTGCTTTGCTGCAGGAGGATGCATGCCTTTCCCACACAGACCATCACTGTAAAGCAGCTGCAGTCCTTGTGAGACCTGAGCCTTCTCCAGTGAACCTGGAGGAACACCACAGTGCAAAAGTGTTGTACTCTTCAGATGAGTCTGCTGATGAATTGAAAGGACATCAGCAAAGTACCAGCACTGAAACACCTGTACTTCCAGAACTGCAGCAACTTGAAGGAGAAGCTGTTGTGTCTCCAGAGATACCAGCAGCTGACTTGTTTAGCAGCGGTGTAGAAGCAGAGGGCATTGATATATTGGCAGATGTTGCACAAATGTCCTCACTAAATTCTGTGGACCCAAACATCAAAGCCCAGGAAAAGAGGGATCCACTGTTTACTGGCAAAGTAGAAGCTTGCTTGGGTACTACCGAGAATCATTCCAACCATGCTATCTCAGAAACTGCACTAAGCACTTCACAGGTTGCAGTAGCTGATTCAGAGTCTTGTTCTGGCATCGACACATTGGCTGTTCTGAAGCCTGAAAACACTTCAGTAACAAGAAATGACAAAGAAGCTTGTGAAACTATGGAATCTCAGTCATCCAAAGGCAATACAGAAAAAGCCCCAGATGCTGCTCTATCTGTCTTAAAGGCAGGTTGCATGCTACCTCGCAGTAAATTGGAAGTATCTTTTAAAACAGAAACTGTTCCTGTTTCAAAGGGTAACCAACAGGGCAACACATCATGCAATTCTGAAAAACTTTCTATTGGGTGTCTTGCCTCTTCAAGTTTGGCTGGCTTGAAGAGTAATATATCTTCTGATGATGACAGGAAGGAGTACCAGGTAAGCAGTACAGCTCCTCACATAAAAACAGTGGAAGGCAGTCAATCTTCAGATGAAAATGTAAAAAGTCCACAGAAGAGTGCTTCTGCTAAACCAGTCCGATTTACCATTGCACCAGCATGGCAAAGATCTCTCTCAGGGGGTTCAAATTCAAAGGAAGATTCCTATTCCAGAAATTCCCCAACGTCGCCTATAAGACCAGAGTTCTTTGAAGGAATGACAAAAGATCACACGCGTTTTGATGTGGTCACCCAGGAAACAGCAAAGACCAACTCAGATAGATGTGATGGAGACTGTAAGGACAGAGATCTGCATTTGAATTCTTTTATGGAATGGGCTGACCATGAAACACAAAATGTTGAGAACCCGTTTGGGGTTAGACTAAGGAGAACATCATCTTTACTAAAATACCAGAGTGAAAGCTGTGTGGAGTCTCCAAAGCTGATGCCCTCAGCTGTTCCCATTGCTGCTTCTGCTTCAACCAAGGAGAATCAGAAATTGATGGGAACTGGGAAGGCAGCTCCAGGCCCTCCTGTCAGTACAAAATCAGTTGTTAAAAAATCTGATCTCCTAGAAGAAAAAAATCCTTCCAAGGCAAGATCAGAAGAAGTGACAAAGAAGCAAAATGGTCCTAAACCTTCAGGTATTTATGCTGTATTTTTATACAAACATTGTAGAAAACAGTGGTCGTGTAAGAGCCTTGGCAGAGTGGCAAACAAAAGATAAAAATCCTCTTGATGAGGACCAAATTCAGCCTTGAGTTCATCAGCACTATAATTGGCTTGATGATTTGGCCAGTCAAGAGAATTCTTGGCTTATCTTAATGAGGGGTGTGTTCCAGCAAGAATAACAACAGAGTAATATCTTAAGGGCCTCTGAAACATTCCTGGTATGAGATACTTGTGCATATAGCTGGAGTTTTAACACAGTTTTTTGAAACTTGCCTCGTTTTATAGTTAATAATTCAGACTGCAGCTGCTCAAACCTTAGGAGTTCCATTAGGTGTGATTATTTTTTTCTACAATGACTTAATTTAAAATATTTAGAAAGTGACAAGGCAGCCTGTATTTTACTGCCGGCATGAAAAAATTATGGTTATCATAGTCATTTAATCTGCAATGTAAGGATGTTGTTTCAAAGGCAAAATCCGGTTCACAATGATCTCAGCAGGAGTTCTGCCATTGACATAAACGGAAGCAGAGTTAGGTCAAAAACTCCAGAATAAACAGAAAAAAACAGTTATTGCCAAGGACAAAATCATCAGGGAAGGTAATTTTATCTCCACAGAGTTCAAAGGGTATTACAGTTGCTGAAGGATTTAAAACATGAAACACTAGCTTTAGGTTGACTTGACCTAAATCCCTTCTTTACTTCAAAAATGCTTCTCTTTTAGAAAAAGTCACTCCATATTTGGAAACTACTTCCTCTGAGCCAGCTTGGGTCTCCATGGCAAAGCTAAAACAAAAGGGTTTCCAGGACCACCCTCTTGCCAAAGAACATAAAGTGGAAGACAAAGCTTTGACCAAAGTGGATCAGGAGGAGGTAGAGTACCAAGTAGTGTTGCATGGGTGTGAATCCTGCTCCAGGTTGCCTGGGTACTTTTGCAAACTGTTCAATATCATCTTCACGGGAGGTGTGTTGTGAGCACTACTCAAAGATTTTCAGGACTGGCCTCTAAAAACACTGAGACCTGATGCAAAGTGAACAAACACACATGTGACTACACTGTCACAGTGATTGGTTTCAGAGCTGGATCCTCCTATGTGTTCCTTTGCACTGCTCAAACCTGAACCTTTTCAGAGCTTGCTTATTGCCCAGAATGTATTTATGTACCCCAAGAGCTGCTTTGGGCTGTATTAGCTTCCTCATTGCCTTCTCCCTCCCACAGGATGTCCCCAGCCATCCTTGTCTGGCTTTTGCTGCATGTCCACAGCCAGGTTTGAGATGTTGCCAGGGCGAGCTTTATGAGTGCCAGTGGCTAGTGGTTAGTTGCATTCTTTTCTTCTCTCCTTATGCTGTAGCAAGGGATCTGTGCTAGTGAGAACATACTGAAGAAAAATATGCCTTCCAGCTTGAGCTCTCAGGACAAGAAGATGCAAACGAAGACCAGTGTGTCTGCAGCAGCAGGTACTCTTTTCCTTTGCATCTTTACACTAGTGGCTAGAGTTTATGTAGTGGTGAGTGGTGTGGGTGGCAGGTGATGGAGGAAGATGGATCTGTTTTTATAATCAGCACACTTTATATAAGGCCTGTTCACACTATAGTTCGTGTATAAATCAACATAATGGCTTGTTCACTCAGCAGAGAAAGCAAGGGAGGAACTTTTTTCTCCACTGCCAGTTCATGGAACAGCATATAAACAGTCTGACGATTTATTACTGGCCAAGGTCAGTACTAAAGAATAGCAGTTGAAGTTGGAGAGTGTCCAGAAGAGAGCAGCAAAGAAGGTCAGGACTTCTAGACCTCCAGTCAGTCAGGAAATACTGATGGAAGTGGATTTGTTTAGTCTAGAAAAGACAATTCAATTTCCTGTAGAGGCCGAAACTAATCTTTATGACCTGTTTGAGCTTAAAATGTACCAGGGGATGTTTAGTTTAGATGTTAGGAAATACCATCTGATAGTAAGAGTGGTAAAGTGCAGAAAAGCTTGGCTTGCCTATGGAGTGTGTTCAGTTTCCATTTCTGGATGTGTTGAAGAGATAAACATGTATCAAGAATAATTTAGGCAGAGACAGTTTCACCCTCAGGTGAATACAGAGGCTGGATGACCCCTCTCCTGATCTGTTAGCTGTGTTTCTGTATAATAAAGATGCAGGGGAAGAGTGTGACTCAGACATCGTGACTCACATTACCTCTTCCAAGGCTTCTGCTGGGCTGCAGCTTATCCCTCCCTGCTTACTCAGTGTGGTGCCAAACCTCAGAGACACGCTCCAGCTAGATATAGATAAGCTGGTTCTTCAGCTGTAAAAGCATATTGTGCCAGCTGAAAGCTATTGATTTCAGATACCGCCTAAGAAGATGAGAAATGCCCTGCTGTGTCAGAGCCGTGGCCTTTCCTTTCCAGATTCCTGTTGCTGACACAGTAGGAGATGCTGTCTGGAGAGTGCACATGCACCTGGACACTTTTCCCTTGTAATCTGCCAGCATCCAGAATTGTATTAGAGCTATTAGGTGGTACCTCTGTGCTGCTCCCTGTAGTAGTTCTTGCTAAAATTGTTATCTATTTCTGAATCTACAGGTTTCACAAAATAAGCTTTCTCCTTTACTGCATGTAGCTGACTGGCTCAGGATGTGTGCACCAACAGAGAGGCTCTGATGTCAGCTGCCAGCTAACTGTGTATGTGATTAACACACTATAGCTTTTATAAAGGGCTCTGTTACAAGCCAGCTTCGTCTTGCAGTTTTAAGTGCAAAGTGAGAGATGAAACATAAACAGGCCAAGATTTTTCCTTAGATTAGGTCTTTCTTTGAAAGGCTGGCACAGACTGGATTTCTCTGTGTTGAATCATGTAAACCTTGGAAACCCAGCAGCCTTCAGTCAAAATTCAGAGCTTCACGAACTACTCTGTTACTAGTTTACTAGAACTTGCACTCTTTGTGGTTCTTGCAGCAGAATTAGGAGTTTCTGTGCACCACCTCTTCCCAAGAATTGACCTAGTTTCCTGACATTTGATGACTGTTTCCTCGCCTCCAGAGGTAGCATTTATAGACATATTGTAGTGTTCCACACCTTGAACATCACGAAAAGCTCTGACTAGTGCTGATGTTTATGGAAAACACTGCTCCTCTGCTCCTCAGAAGACCATGCCCTATTTTTTAGGAAATGTTCAGCATTGTCTACATGTGAGTAGGAAACTGGGAATCCCAAATGTAACCTCTCCTTGATTTGCTTCCCATTAGCACAGCCAGCAATTCATCTAGTTTAGTGGTGGAAAGGATGCAGATTTAATATCCAGAGGAATTATTAATTTAGATCATGCTTTTTGGCATATGTTAACTATTAGCAGTTTTCTTAATGGATGGTTGAGGTTTTCTGTGTGATCCACACATGCTGCATGCAATAGGAAGAGCCAGGGTGGCTCAAGGTCAGCTAAGTTTGGAAGAGAATTCCAAGACATCAGCAGCCCACGTGACAACCAAGGGAAGTTTCCTCTTGCTCTCCCACTTCACCCTAAACACTGTGAGATTTGTTCCAAAGTGTATCTTTCTGCATATAGGAACAAGCCACTTTTTTTGGGTTTTGTTTTACCTTGTGTTGTTGAGACCATGCAAACAGTTTTAGAGTCGCTTTTGCTTATTACAAAGAAGGAGGTCTTGCAAAATGTGAAAATTAATTTCCAAAATCAGAATTTCAGTAACACTTAAATTCCTACATCATCTTAGATACTTCTGAAAATTTGCTGTGTATGTAGAACTTCAGCCTGTTTCTAATGGATGGTATACTTCCTCCAGTGTTCTGAAGTACAGTTTACCTCCTGCCAGAACTACCATCCAGACAGAATTTTTAAAAGACTAGAGACCTCCTGAGTGGAAATAAGAAACTGCTTTGGCTTTGCTCAGGAGCGTGACTGATGGAGTTGATGGATATTTTCCATTGATTTCAGTGCAAGCAAGATCAAGCTTCTTGTACTTAACGTGGCTTAAGTCCCCATGTGGCCTCTGCTGGAACACAGCAGTCTCATCAGGCCAGCCTCACACCATGCACAGACTGGTCAAGTATGAGAAAAGTTTGAATTTTCTTAGTTTGACTGACACAGAAATGAGGTACAGCCAGAACTGAAATGGATGGAGAGAGCATAATGATGAAAAGACTTGTGAACCATATCTCAAGAAATGATAGCTGCATTCCCTGAAGCCCCATTCTGGGCTGTCTGTCTGAAGACATTAATTTTGAAGAATTTCAAGCAACATGAACAGAGGAGGCCTTTTCTAAATAGGCACTCAAAAGCCATACAAGAAGCATTATCTGTATTGCTCTATCCTTTGTGAGGATGACAGGCTTCTGTTAGGCTGCATTGAGAGGACCATCCAGTCCCACCACAGTCCCACCTTTTTGTCTTAAAAATCCAAGAACATAAGGCACTGGTTTGATCCCTATGTAGTATTTAATAATACTGCTGCAGCAATGTTTGTGCCAGTGGTGAAGACTGAAAAAAAAAGATCTTTAAGTCTTCTCAGTGTTGAAAAACATATGCTAGTTACTTTTAACCGACAGCAAGCCCGGGGTGATCCTTATCCTGCAGATATTTTTCTTCCATTTTCCTGCGTACTCAGAATTATTATTCCTAGATTTTCTTGCACGCAAAGAGCAGAATTAGCCTGTGGAACTCCTTGCTGTGCACTGTAATGGAAATCAAGAGTTTGAAAAGACTAAGAAATTAATTAGCCAATAATATGAATTAGAGAAATAACTGGGACTATAAGCTCCACGTACTTGAAGAATTTTGAAGAATATCCTTTTTTATCAGGGTTTAGACACCTGCTGTTGGGACTGAGGAGATGATTATTTATGGACATATTATTCACTAACAACTTAGGTTCGATTTTCTCATTGCAATAACTAGTCTTTGCCATTGCTGTAGCTGGACCAGATAGTGCCAGAGATAAGCAGTTTAACAAACCATCTGACTTAGTTGTGAGTCACAAGCATTTTGGGCTCTAAAACTATTGCTTTAGAGAGAGGGAAATATTACTGGCAGAAATTGAGTCTTTAACTCTCTAGCCTTCTGATGAGTGATGGATATCTTCTTGTTGGCAGGTAAAGTTGAACCTATTTCTCAGGAAGCATCTGTGATTCCTGCTATTGAAAAGGAAACAAGGCACTCCTCTAACCTGCCAATGACAGCCTGCAGTCCTGCTGAACCACCGTGGCTCTCCCTGGCCAAGAAGAAAGCCAAAGCATGGAGTGAAATGCCCCAGATTGTACAATAGCAAAGGACAGGAGCATCCTTCTTTGTATTGCCAATAGCTGCGTTAACTCCATTTAATCCCGTCTTTACTGTGACCATTTTTTTTTTGAGAAATGAGGGCCTTAAAACTTTTGATCAGACTGTTGTATGTAAATACACAATGAAGAAATGCCATTGCAGGCTTAATTCAATGTATTAGGAAGCTGAACATTTCCTACTACCAAACACTAGGAAAACTTGATTAATTTTTATATCCTTACACATCTGATGGTGATGTTCTAAGAAGACCTGCTTCAGGCTTTTGAAACATTTCTCTAGAAAAGTATGCTTTTAAAGTTTCTTTTAAAGAAACTTGTTCTTTTAAAGACCATACAGTATTTTGTGCAGTTTCTTTGAGCTAAGAAATTAATGTATGCTATAAAATAGATACAATGCTGGGCACTGACGCATCATTGGCATTGATGTCATCACACTTCTTTCTCTAATGCTCTGGGATGGGCAGTCTGACTTTGCTTCAGATTGTTAATGGATCTGCTTTATGATAGCTGTAAGATCTAAACACATTGTGAGTTGGAGTAATTCTGGCTTTTGTGTGGTTTGAAGTCACAATACTGTGGGTCTTGTGCTTTGGTCTGGGATGGTCCAGAGCCACACACCCCTTCTCTCCCATGCACTGGAAAACCATCACACTGTAGTGTATACTCTGCTTTTGGTTCCACCTTTAGAAATCTGGGGTAATTTAGACATTCTGCTGAAGAAAATCCCTCCTTTCTTGAATTATGGCAAATAGTGATTTTTTTTTTGTTGTGTGTGAGATTCCTCAGCCACTTGTCTCTTAAAGAGTGTGTTGGGGATAAGAACTCTCTGCTCCTTAGAAGGTGGGGTCTTGTTTTCAAGAAATGCCACACTCCACGTTCATGTGAATGTGTATTTAGTCAGTTGTATTTAATAGTAGTCATAAAAGGGGCATCTGCTTTCCTTCTTGTCTCCTCAGTCTTTAACCAGTAACTCAGCATCAGTCTGAGAATGTGCAGCTGGGGCAGGATTATTCTCTCAGGGCCTGGCCTTGCTGTCACTTAAACTGACAAAAATTTTGCTGTTGACTTTGAAGGCTGCAAACATTTGAAAAAGAAGCTTTGTAAAATGTTGTTAGTGGTTTAAGTGGCAGTGGCACTTACTGGCCCTTTTCAGTTCTTGCAGCATTGCACATCATACAGCTTTTGTTTACTGTCAGTGCAAAATATGAAGGCTGACTTGGCTGATGGACTGTTTTTAGCTGAAAAGGTGGTAGATATTTTTAAGGATAATATTATCTATTGATAGGATTAATTGCAAACCAAAAAAATTTAGTTTCAGATCAGCTCAAGGAAGAATTTAATCTTCCATTCTTGGCCTGAATTTAATAAATAGCTCTTGCAATTTGAAAACAGTATTAATTAGAAGCTAGACTGTGATTTTTTAAATTTTTGTTTAATATAGGTAAAAACTTACCCAAGTAGACTTGTATCTGTAGATACTCCTTTTTCTGGACTAACACCAGAAAGAGTAGGAGTTTCACATTGGCTTGGTAATCAATGCCTTGTTTGTTACTTGTTTTTCTCTGCTTTAGGAAGCATATCTTCTCTTACAAAGAATTGAAACATTTGTATTTTTCTGAAACTTTTGAGTGTAATGTAAATGAACATACTCAGCTTCGATTCCTGAAGTTTGGTACAGCTGCCATCCCATCAGAAGCTTACTGACTCTGTAAAATACGGGCATTTCTATATTCAACAAACTCTCTTTCTGTTAACATGGGTTGTGATCCTTCACCCAAAGTACTGCAAATGTTGCTATAATCTCTCTTTCCCTGTGTTTGCTTTTGATCTTAATGTTGTTCCTGTCTTTTATGTTTGATATGTATATATGTTTTTGTAATCCTTGTCTTGAAGGAACCCCATTTGTATTCCATTTCCATTTTTGGTTTACTATTAAATGCTGTTGCCAGTGATGATGGTATAATTTCTGGGAAAAGAAGAGGGATGGATGGCCCTCATTCATTAAGGAAAAAAATAAAAAAGAAGTCTTTGGTTAATGGTGTCTATACACGAATATACTGCACAGATTTTGTTTTGAGCTGATTTTGTGTGACCTAAGACTGATCAACATGGCTGGTCAGACTAAGAAACTTTTCTAAATCTAGCTATTTAGAAGTTTAAAATATCACCAGAGAGGTGATGGCTCTCCTTTTGTTCTGGAATTATTGCTCCTTCAGCGCAGGGTTGGCTTGAAGGAAGGCTGTAGGAAGCCATGAAAAGACTTGTTTGAATGTGCTCGAACAAGCTGCTCTGAAACATTTTGGGTGTGCTTTAAAAAAGAAGGAAAACACAAGAGAATCAGATGATGCTACCTTTGAAATTCACTTGCATTTTGGATTTCTGAAATGAATGTTTTCAAGTTTCTCTCTGCAACTAGGAGAACAAAAAGCATGTAGAGAAAACATCCAAACTGAGTCTCGTAATCACAAGAGGTTAAAAGATGGGATTTTAAGATAAATGTTGAAATATTGGAGATTTATTGATGCACTTATAAAACTTGGTAGCTCTATTAGCATAGTTTTGATTTCCTATTGCTCTAGTGTAATTTTCAGGTGTTGATAAATAACTAGATGTAAAAATAACATAATAAGCTCATTTTGAGGGATTAGTTCTATGCACAGTCACCATCTTTAAAAATAAGCTGTGTTGAAGTGCAGAGCGCATTGCAGAATGTCACTGTGAGGTTTTGTACCTCAGGATCTGTAGTGGAGGATCCAGAAATCTGTCCCTGAAATTCCCTGTGCACAGTCCAGCGACTGGGGCTTGGCTTTGGTGCTGCTGTGTGACAGCAGAGGGTGCTGGAGCCTTCCCCGAGCAGCGCAGAAGCTGCTCAGTGTTGGAGAAGGTGGATTTCAGTGTGTTTGTATGTGCAGTGTTAAAGTAAAGGGAAAGCACTAAACACTGGCCCTTCTTACGTTAAAGTTTGGATAGAGAGGGCTCCCCTAACAAATTACTTTATGTCTTTTTTGGGGCTGTAGTCTAAAATATTAAATGTATTTTCTTTTTTTTTTTTTTTTTTTTTTAAGTATTACAGCAGACGTTCTAAGCTTAGGGAAGCTGTAACTCCTGAGTTAGTGCCACCCGCTCTGCTAAGTGCTTTTGAGATCGATACAGGAAGGATATTAGCCTGTGAAGACACTTTGTCCTTTAGAACTGCTCCTGAAAGGTGATACATCTGAAGGATACAGGTAATAAGAGATGTGATTAGCAGCCCACTAAAGAAGGCAAACAATTCTCTTTGTCGTTTACTCCAGTGTGTGTTGGCCTACCTACAATTCTGTTAGAGATTTATTCAGGTTATAAGATTTGATGAACTTGTCTCATCAGCCGTCACCAAAATGTTAGTAATGATGATGTGAAACCTTTTGTATTTGGGGAATCTGAGCACTTGTTTAGAATTCCAACCCTGATTTCTTGATTGCTGTAGTTGTTGAATTCTGTCTCTTCTGTGTTGTCAGAAGTATTGCACCTGAATCAATATTTGTTGCAGGCTACAGCCTGGATTAGTTCTTGGTGCATAGGTTCACTAAAACCTCTGTTTTACACTGAAAATGAATTTTTATATCTTTTATGGAAGTACGCAGGTGAAATAAACTGTAAGTTCTGAACTTGGAACCCAAACCCATTCATCTGCCCAGAACAAAAGGTTCTTCAGGTATTTCCAATTGGATGGTTGAAGGGGCATGGCTGGATGATGATGAATGACAGTTCAAGTTGAGAAACAAAGGGCTTAGAGTGGGAAGCTGCAATTCAAGTTACTCTTCCATAGTGGTGTGGGTCTAAGCCCAAGGAAGGGTTCTGAGGGGGCCTTTGAGTAGTGGCTTTTCATGCATCTCTTTTCTCTGCAGATGAGGCAGCAGACTGTGATGTGTTCTTGTAAATGACTGAAAATACATCAGAGGTGCCCACTGCCATCCACAGCTTTTTTTTTCTCCTTCTGTCATTTGATGCAGTCCATATATTTCCACTTCATTTGCTCCAGGAGAGGTAACACTTCCTTACCAGACCTTGCTCCTTACTCTGGACCACATTAAGCAGATGAGCACCATGACTGCACTGCAATTCAAAGCCAGTTGTTACCTGTTGGTCAAGTCCACAGCAGTGCAGCACTTTAAATGGCATTTCTGTATGATTTGTGTGTTAAAAATGCAGCTTCTCAAGAGTGTGATAAGCCAAAGTTTAGCAGCTTCCTCAGACTTGAGGGGCAGATTATTGACTGGAAAATGTGAGATGCTATTTTTATTCTTGTTGTGCTAGGAGTGATTTTAAAAGAAGCTATTTTAATAGCTGTTTATTTTTTAGAGGCAGTTCAAAGAAGAAAAATCTAGAGGCAGATTATCTAAACAGGATTATTAATTGTCAATTGTTAGACTGATCTGTAAACCAACTTAGTCACTAAACAAGAAACAGGTGTGAAAATGGCTGAAACGTGGAGTATTTTATGTATATAATTTTGTATTATGTAGAAATGAAAAGGCAGCAGGAAGGGATTGATGAATAATCTACATGGAAAATAACCTACCTGAAAATATTATTCCAGCCTTTCTCTATCTGCCTTGGAATATTTTTTCTCTCTAAGCATTCTTAGTTGTCATTTGTGGGATCAAACCCAATTTTTGCTTAACCTGTTTTGTAGTCAGCTGTATTTTACAGAATTTGGATGAAAAGTGGACAAGTCCAAGATCACATACCTGGCAATACTGGCAACACTGTCTTATTCAAGTCTTATTCAAAGTTCATTCTAACCTATGTGGTTAAGCTTCATTTTCCCTATTATACTGTTCTGACTCCAAATTAGTTTTGATTTACAGGTATTTTTCCAACACAGAAGGGTGAGGTTGGCTGCTTTAAAATTAGAACCTTTCCACATTGCCCAGGAATATGTTTCTGTGGCATTGAGGTAACTTTTTCCAAGTTACACAATAAGTTCACTGTAGCAACTGCAGCAATGTATGGGAAAGGGTTGAAGTCCTGGGGCTGTGTTGTGTTTCCATAGAGTTTAAATTCCATGCAGCAGCCTTCCCTAATGGTGTCATTGGCACTGCTGAGAGCTGACAAAGCAGGAGGAGATGTTGCTGGCTGGCTCTGTGTGTCATTCAAGCTGTGCTAAATGCCAGCATCACTGATGACGTGGGCAGAGGGGGTAAAATGACAGTCATTGAGAGGCAGTGGAGGGGTGATGTGCACCCCAAAGGTGCAGCATTTTACCAGTTGTACTTCTGGGCTGAAATAACTTTACTGGACTTTGTGAGCTATGGAAGCATTTTTATTCATACAGGAGTAAATACTGTGACATTTCTGTCACAGCTAGATGTACAAATTAGGATATATCTACATTAAATTAGAGCTGTGTTTTAAAGACAAGGCATTTACTCAGTTTGGATCCTGAGTCATATGTATTTCACAGAGGAAGAATAAATATCTATTTTAGTAGAGCATTTCATTTGTAAGGGGAGTTCTGCCCAAAGGTGTGTGACCTGATCTGTAGTTGCATGAAAAGAAATCAGAACAGCACCTCATTTTATGTTTTAATTTCCGTTTTGTCAGAACAATTTATTACATAAACATCCTTAGTGTTATGATTCCCAGTAATAAATGTCTCCTTATTTTGCGTTGTTTATAAAATAAGAGCTTTGGCTGTTAGAAGTACTACATCTTGTGGTAGAATAATTGTGAGGAATATACAGATTGCATGTAAAATGCTGGAAGAATCAGCATCACTTCTTATTTGTTCTTTATTTAATAGTTTCAGAGCATGACTTGCTACTAAAGCCCAAATTCTGCAAAGTACTCTAGCATGGATCATTATGGGCTGGGGCTTGGACCGACCCCGTGGAGCCTGTCAAAAGCTAGACTGCAGGTCTGGACACACTGGAAATTGGATTTGGCTCCTAAGAAATGTTTAAGCAAAGGGGAATGAAAGCTTTTGGAAAAGTATGTTATTTTTCTGATAGTCAACCATGTTATGCAAACTCAAGCAATATGACTTGGGGGTTGGAATGGCATGGGCTGACATGGCAAAGTGTAATGCTGCAATCTTGAGTCCAACCACCTTGGATGAAGGGAAAGTTGGGTCTTACCACTTACTCCTGGGAATCCAAGTCTGGTAGCCAGATAGATCTATGTGGCTCTGGGGCTGTGATCAGTCTAACACCTCTGGGAGATGTGTTTGGCTTAGGCTTGCTTGGTGTGAAGGTCTTCCCTTATTCCTAGGTAATGCACCCCAAAATGCTGTTATCTGAAGGATCTGATGACATCAGTCAGAAGTTCCAAGCAAATGCATTTTCTCTAAAGCAAAGATTGATAAGTCACTTCTAAGAGTCCATTAAAGCTAAATGAGGAGTAGCTTTGTGCAGTGCACTTGCATCTGTGCCAGCTCCACAGTACTTTTGGCTTTAGGTTCAGACGGAAGCTCCCTGCTGCAATACACTGAGAGAAAGGTTTGTGCAGCTGCAGTTTAGGGACTCTCGTGAGTGAGCTGCAGCCAGTCGTTATCCACACAGGCCCTCTGGTGTGTTCCACGGTGTGTTTAATTGATCTCATTCGGTGGGTTTCCTGCAGCACAGGTGTCCTTTTGACTGCATGCCACTGATTTGACCCAACACATTCGGTTCACACGTGGCAAAAGTCTCATTTGCAATTTCACCAAAGTCACTGGAATTGACAGGAATTGGGTGGAAATGTAATTTGTTTATATCTTATTCCATCCTTTTTCATATGGATTTCTCCTCTGAAGGCAGTAACTCAAAAGTGAGTGCATACAGACACAGTGCCATGACTAATTCCTATCTAGCCCATGCCACTCCTTTAGAAAGACAGTTTGTATCTCTGGAAAGCTAACATAGAACAAGAAGCCAGCATAGAACAGTGGGCTGGGATGGAGGGCTGGGATGTCTGGATCCCTCTGTGGAGACTTCAGGTCTGCCACAGCCTGTTCCCCTTCCTGCTTCACCTTCTCTGCCCTGGCCATGAGTCTGAAACCTGGCTTGGGTGCAATGGGGTGAACCAGGAGGTTGGTGTGTCCAGCCCCAGCCCTGCTCAGGGTACCAGAGTCCCACGGTCTGAGCCAGCCTTGAGCTCCTACTGCAGGAATGCAGCAGTGTCTGTGCTGACCGGGAGCCACTCGGGCTCTTCCCAGCCAGGATCAGTGGCTCGGCTTCCTGCAGACACTCTGCAGGCGGCTGCGTCTCACAGGCGCAGAGCCTTGACATTTATTTACTCTCCCCTAGTGTTTCCCTTGCTGTGCTGATGTAACCAAGGCCATTGCATAATAATCCAGTCTTCAAAATTATTTTCTCATAGCTTTTACCATGTGAAAGAAGTTGAGCCATCAATGCTGGCGGGGTCCAGAGCCAGAGCTGCTGGAACATCTGATTCCTTTGCCTTGGACAGGCAGCTTTGTGAGTCTTCTCACTCTGTGTAATAATGGGGATTTCAGAAGTGTGCGTACACACTTTTGTATTGACGGAACAGATAAAACCACCTATTTTCCAGACAGAGCTCATACTTTTGCCAGACTTTTGCATTTGTTTTTCTTAACAATAGGGGTCTGTAACCACAGCACTGCAGCAAATATTTTTTTTATTTCAGAGAGTGACTTAAACAACAACAGACTTTATGCAATTTTCCAAAGAAATATAAAATAACGAGGATTTCAGTGTTAAGTGGCACTTTGGGCTTTTTTTTAGATCTTAGGAACAGCTCTCTCAGACAGGAACAAACCTGCTAAAGCAAATGGAATTAGTTAGGTCTAAATAAGATTATAATTGGGCCATTCTGTTTCTGCATTGCTCAAAAATAAATTTTGGTAAAAAACTTAAGGTCAAGTCCCCTCCTAGCTATTCCAGAGCTACGGTGAAGTTGGGGGAAATTGCCCCAAATCCACACTGTCTGATACTCTACAGTGAAAAAGTGGTTTAATAAATATCTCTGTTTCCTAGTTAGCCCTTTCAGAACTTGACTTGTAATTAACAGTTTTGTCTTACTAAGAATACTATTTCATTGGCTTCCTTGACTTCCTTGATGTCCCTGCAGACATTTCTTCCCCTGAACTTTTCCAAGGTGGGACATTTCACAGGTCAACCCCAATTAAATCAGCAAGGTGGCACCAGACTGGGTACCACCACATGTCACCTGTCCTGCAGCTTTACTGATGTGATGTGGTTGGTGCCTGTGGTGTAATGGATTTTAGGTTAGAACTGACCAACATCCACTTGACTCTGAGAGAAAGGAGAGCAAGCCCACATCTCCCTGGAAAATGGAGTGTAGGCATTTCCATGGGCATTCACAGCATCCTCTTCAGTTACGTTTGCATTGATGGTGGGCCACAAGTAGAAAGCTACATTTTGAGTTAGATAGAAAGTTCTCCAGAGTTCAGCAAGAACTGAGGTTTTGGTTCTGTGTGTTGTGGAACTCTTCATTCAGATGCGCTGCTCTGGT
This sequence comes from Margarornis squamiger, assembly GCA_035222235.1. Lineage (NCBI taxonomy): Eukaryota > Metazoa > Chordata > Aves > Passeriformes > Furnariidae > Margarornis > Margarornis squamiger. The sequence continues at coordinate 9,113,957 of JAWWTY010000138.1, read as the reverse complement.
CCAAACCTGGATCTGAATTCCCCCAAAGCTTGGGGATATTTGGAGGACTATTTTTGGGTTTAAACCCATGCAATTTTCTCATTCTTATAAACAGTGTTCATTTTGCATTCACTCTGTTAATATACAGCCTAATAGCAGAATAGCTGCTCCTATCAACACATAATCATAAATATTTCTACTAATAGCCCAAGCCTGACATTCTGACTTTAATTAATCTGATTATTTTTAATCATAAATTGTAGTAATGCTTTGGACATATTTTTTAACTGGTGAGGCTGCTAATCAGTTTTGCAAAATTGGCATTCACTGGGCTAGGGAATTACCTTGCTTGAAGGCAATACTAATCTCTGGCTAAAAAGATGAGTCTCTTTACTATCTTTTTATTTCTGGAATCACCAAACTAACTTTTTTTTTTCTTTCTGTTTTTTCCCCTGTATTGCAGTGAAGTATATTAATATTCATTTGAAAGATATCAATTTATGGGGAATGGTTCATCTACTACATGAAAAGTAGTTTCAAGGTAGGTCGTAATTTATTTTGGTTTTCAGAAGTCTTTGATCAGTTAACTGCTGTGTGCTTAAAGCACAGAAATGAAACTAAATTGATAGACCTGTGACCTTTTATTGCCACAGAAACAGCGAAATGCCTGTGCGTCTAATGCTGACAGGCCAACTTTGTCTAGCTAGGAAGGGCTGAAAATAGGAAGTTGGTTTCCATTCTGGTTTCCCAGAGGAGCGTGTGTGTTAGGGCTCCACAGAAGGCAGGGAACAGACACAGAGCTTTTGCCTTGTTTTTTAGAGGAAATCCCACTTTGCTCTTACCTGAATCCTTGTCCAAAGATGTTTCCTGGAATGTAAAAGTTCTGCAGGTTTGCCTTTGAGCACTGGTTTTCTGTAGCAGCTTGTCCAGCATCCTTTATGCTGTGGTGAGACGTGGCTTTGTGAGACCTGCACGTCCCTGCAGGACTTGTGAATGGTTAACTTGGACCAGTGTGAAATGATGGTTTCACATTCAGTGTCTTTGCTGAACTATCACTGGTGCAAACTGCCTCCACAGAATAAACCCAGTGTAAACTTTTCTTAAATGATTGAGGAAAAAAGTTTCTGGCAATGAAATGCAGTTTTTATTTTAGGCATCCCAATGTATGAGTGAGGAAGTAATCTGATTAGCACATTTGCTAGAGAAATGAACCAATAGGAAGGTGAAAATATTAATAAAAGTTAGTTGATTTATACTCAAACTGGCCTTTAAATTTGCAATATATGCTGTAAGAACATGCTTATATAACCTCTATTTCTATTCATAAAGGTTTATGTGGGTCTATATTGAATTATGCATTTAAAATTAATCCACTGAGGCAGCCCACTGAGATGCCACTTCTCATTTAGTAACTGCATTAAGGACTTTGTGCTTCATTTAGAAACTGTGAGAAGCTTGCTTTGTGCTGTGGAGAGGAACTGGCCTGCCAGATTCAGACTGGCTATTATAGGGGGTTTAAAACAACCATCTCTCTGTCTCTTTCTGAGTTACCAGTAAAACTCTATTCCTGACTTGTGTGACCCGACTCATGCAGCTTGGCTGAACCTGACAGACCCAAAAGGCTTGTGTCAGATTTGTAGAAGAGATTAATGAAGATTTTTTTTCAGAAGTTGGGAACAGCTGATTCTGCCTTTGCAAGGCTGTGGGGACCCAGAATGAACAGATGCACACATTGGGTTTTTATACAAGCAGCTGTAATTCAAATTTTTAAAGTGTCTTGTTTGTGTAGCTTTCCAGTTCCTCAGACATGGCAAAAGGGTCAAGAGCTCTCCTAGATGTTTACCTGGATTTTGTTCTAAGAAATTTTAGACTCTTAGTTCTTCTGATTTGCATTCTCCAAGGTGCAATTTTGCTTCTAAAATGGCTGCAGAATGGTATTGTGAGGCTCTGTGTCTGAATTAAACTTCTTTACCCTAAAAATAAAAGCATACCAGTTCTGCATATCCACACTGTGGTGTAAAATACAAATTGGCATATCTACCTGGCCTATCTCATTGATCACAAAAAATGACTTGTTGTGGGAATGACTGTCTTTATTGACTCAGGGCAAAACTGTTATCTTCCTATTCTGCTTTTGGTTGTTGCTGGTTTTATTATTAAGACAGTGCTTTGTGGCCTTAGTTTAAAAAAATTGTGAAATACCTAGCAAGACTTAGGTTTGTATTTCTCATTCTATGAACTGTGCTCATACTGCTGCTGAGGTATTTAAGAAGTTAATTCTGTGAATACTGAAACTGAAGGAGTTTGCTCTCATACAGGGTTGTGCACCTTCTCTTCTGTGTATCCCACCACATTTGTCCCTGGTCTCTTGTGTTCTCCATTCCACGTTGCAGATAGTCCAGAGCCACCTGGAAACTCAGCACCTTCTCTGTGTGTGTGCACCTGCGTGTTGGGTGACTGGCTGGCAGTTTCAAATTTGAAAGGAGGTGGGAGAAATGGCAAATAAATTGGTTAAAAATCACCCACCTGGTTCAAAACTTCTCAGAGATGGCGAATGGGCAGGATCATATTGTAAGTGAAGATTCTGTAGAAAACCAGGCTAAAAGCATAAATAAGAAGAACATTCCTTCGCTTCTCCATTCTGTCTTCATTTACAGTCAGCAAACAGAACAACTTGTTTGGTTTGCTGCTTAATTTTTATGTGAGAGTTAATATGTGTGATTTACTAGAGGGAAGCTAAGTTAAAGAAAAGGATTTTTATGTAAGTACACAAAGTGCTTATTCCCCTGATAATTTTTATCTGCTATGGGATTAAATTCCATAGTCTAGATTCAGCTGCTATAAAAATTTTGTCTCTTGCATGTATGACTGTGCTCTACTAGATGAGAGTTTCAGTGCTGCAGGGTGTCATACAGCCAAGCCCAGAGAGGACTTTGACTATCTTTAAATAAGATGCAGTAGGTAAGGTAAATAACATTTATATATAATGACCTTATTTTAAAATAGTCTAGCCTTTGCCAGATCTATGACAAAATTAAGACTGATATCCTCAAAGTTATTTAGGTGTCTCATTAATGCAGTGGAGAACTGGATGTCTGAATATTTGGGGACCTGAAATTAAATTAGAAAACAATGAACATCTTGAGGAAAGTATTTTCTAAGAGTACAACAGATCAGAAACATCTTTCTTTAAGTCTCACCATTTTCAGGATCCCTTACAGGTTTATTTGTGTTTAGATTAATCGTAAATAGGATCATAAAATTAAACATTCATTTTAATATGTGAAAAGCAACTGGTTGCATAACTGTCGAGTTATGAAACCTATATTTTTGTCCTCTGCATCCTGAACATCTGTGGCCTATATTTAATTGTAGTTTTCATCTTCAATTTGAAGAAACAATGTTTAGCCTGAAGACAAAAGTGATCTATGTAGTGAAATCAGCTAAATAGTGTGGCTGTGTCTCACTTGCTAAGAGAAAATACATTTTTATGCATGTTCTAACTTAGCAATTTTATTCATTTGATAGTTTAAGTACAGTTAGAATACTCTGCTGTTCTGAGCAATGTGAAGAATTGGAAGCATTAAGACATAGAGGGACTGTAACTCAAGAGGAACAGGTGCATAAGGATAGAAATGTGGGGCCATATTGCAGCATCAATTTTTAAGCAGAAATCCGTACTGATTCCAGTATGAAGTAATTCTGATGAAATATTGATGAAATTATGTGATATGGCCCATGGGCAGGAAATAACGAAATGTGCCTAGTAAAGCAAGCCGGTACAAGTAGGGAAAATAACGTGAAATGTGGAACCAAAGGGAATGAACAACCTCAGAAGAAATACTCCTGAAAAATCTGGAGCATGATGTAGAAAGAAGGTTTTACATAGAGTGGCAACGTGAAAATGTCATCACCTTTCGGGCAGATTGGCAGCTGCAATCTGTATTTTGCAGTTGGTCCATATAATAGACCAGATGAGATTTCTGTTTCAGTCAACCTCCTTTTTTTGACTTGTAATTCAAATCCAAATGCTAATCTGCATTTGTGACTCAGAAATCTAAGTGACATCCTTACCAAAGAAAAAAAAGATGTAACCTTCATGTAGAAATAGAAAGGTGAGGTTTGAAAGATGATTCTTAATCTTTTAAAGTGAAGGTAGTGAAGAGCTTCTGAGATGTCTGCATTCAGTTTGCTTCTACATTATTGTAGCTCCTAAAGGTCTCCATAGGCTTCTTAACCCATGTCTGAGTTGCAAATCAAGATGTCTGCAAGTGTACACTGATGAAAACAAAGCAAGTTATGAAGCTTTCATTTTAAAACAAATCCTGTTGTTTGATGTAAATCTTAGGGTTCCCAGGTACAATCTTGATGAGAGATCTTGAGGTAAAGTGACAGTTTGCTCCAAACACAATATGATTTATTTCCACAAAGGTAAGGAATTCTAAACCTCCAGTTTCTGCCTGCACACCTGATGAAATAGATAGTTGGCCTGTCTGGCTTGGGCTGGTCAATGGTTCATAGCCATGGCATTAAAGAGCCTCATCACTGAGATGTCCCAGTTAACTGAATTGAAGGTGGAAATATTTTCATCTACTATTAAAACGTAAATCAACTTGTATTTTGCCAGAGACATATGAAGTATTTTGAGAGTTTTCTAACACATTGCCATTCATTTCCCCACATTGAATGTGCAGATTAAAAAGAACACAAAAAAGGAACCCTTAAAACATACACCAATAACACATGCATATTTATGCAGCCAGCAGTTCCCTTGTTTAAAAAGAATGCTCTAAGAATTAAATTTCACAATTTTCTGGAATAGCAAGGACATTTAAAGAGCATCTGTGGATTAGTCTGAGTAAGTTTGTTCTGTGAATTGCTTGAAAAGAAAACAGACTCTTCTTAGGTATTGCAACAAATTGTTCCCAGCACTTCAGCTTAATACAATAAGTGAAAATTCAGAGGAAGCAACACAATATTGGATGAACCTGCTTCAGAACATTGGCTCAGGCCACAAAGCAAGTAATTAACAAGCTGAATGAAGCATTTAAGCCCACGCCTTATCATTTATGTAACTAACCTTTGAGTTTTGGACGCACTGGTATGCTGCAGAGAAGCCTACACAGTGTTTCTTTTATGTGTGTGTATTGAGCAAATGGGAAATGCATACCCTGCCATTTGTTTTTCACATTTTCAGCACTTATCAGAGTTCTCTGGCTGAGTGATCTTATATTGCAAAAATGTACGCCTCTTGGTCCTTTTTTCTGTAGTGCAGTACAAATCTAGACGAGCCTCAGCCTTGTTATGCGTGTAGGGGGATGTATTCTACTTTTAAGGGCGCTTTTGAGCTTGTTTAAAGCATCATTAGTAGCACTAGAAAAGAATTAACTGAATGCCAGTTTTCACCAAAGAAGTGAGCAATGAAAAGAGTGACAGGGATTCTGCAAACTCCTTGTTTATGGAGGCAGCCTTCGCAAACAGCTTTGAAAATAAATCAGGAATGCTGTGAACCAATGAGGTCTGAAAAGACGTCGTTTCCATCCTTGCCACACATCTGTTTTTCCCATCCTGAGAAACACTGGGCATGTTAGGAATGCTGAGGTTGCTGGTGACAGCGTCAGTTTCCTATAGAGCCCTCGAGATAGAAGCAGAGTGAAACATCACCTCTGCACTTGGGGAATGAGTCATTTTGCTTATTAATGCTCTCACTTTCGTCTCTCCCTCCTGTTCTTTTCCCCATCACTTTAAAACCAGACTTATTTGGAACTCTTGTAAGACAAACACCATTTCTCCTTGGCGGGAGGAAAATAAAATAGCATACTTAACGTGGTTACATAACACACTGCTACGCATGCCTAAAATGAGGTCATTTTGATTAATATATTTATCTGGTGTGCAGCTGTAACAGGAGATGCAATTGTGATTAAAAGAACACCAATTTATTTAGTCTCTTTGTCATAGCCTTTTTGGTAACTAATATCCCCAAAACTGATGGGAGTTAATTGTTATGTCATAATTTGTGCCTTTGGGCTGTGGTCCAAGCCCTCCAAACCCTGGAAAATCATTATAGTGTGGAAATACAACTTCCTTTCTCTCTTCTTTCCTCTGTCAGAAGTTAGCTAAGAATTCTGCAATAATTCTGTTTATTAGAAGTTATCCAGCAACATATGAACAGAAGGAGGAAAGAGAACAGAGGAATATTGTGGAATTCCTTAAAGTTGAAGACAGTGCTATATGATGGAGAAAGTAAAAAGATGAGATGAGTGATAAAGCCAGTTGCAGTGAGCCGGGGAAAAAGCGGAGCAGCACGCTGCAAATGTCTCTAGTATCATCTGTGGGAATGAGAGAACTGGTAGGATCTGCTTTTGGAATACGAGCAGATGTATTTTTCTTTTGGGATGTTGAACTGCCATTCTTCAAAGTTCTGACGCATCCGGTTCTATTTCAGTTTGATGACTCCCAACTAGACACGTTAGGCGGCTGCTGCTCAGAAGCCAGCATTTAAAAACACTGTTTTTCTGTTCGACTCTTTCTGGCAAAAAGCTCATTATTCAAGTGCTTGCTCTAACCTTTAGTTACCCTGCTTGCATAACTGGAAAGCAGCATCCCACCATGCACTTCTGTGACCCAGTTGTGCCTTTCCAGTAGTGACTTTATGAGTTATGAAAGGTGTGTCTGCCACATCGCTACAGAAACATTTACTCTACTGACCCTGATTTCCTAAATATTATATAGCCATTGTTCACTAGGAAGTAAAAAACAATGTAAAAGCATGTGAAAAAACGTTAATTTTGCAATGCTGAAAATCCTTGTGTATACTCTTTAGCCTTGTTAGTGTTTGGGCTTCTCATTGACAAAAATACTTCTAGAACCATTTTAAAATCATTAATGCTTCAGTAATCTTTCAAAATGAATTTTAGATGGTACATTCAGTACTAATAGTCACACTACAAATCATTGACTCATCCAAGGAAGAACCTGAATAACAATTGCTTTGTTGAACTGATTTGCAGTCTAAATTGTGATGTGCAGCATTCACATTTTCTAGACTGTCTGCAGACTTGCTAAAATCCTTCCACATTATCATGTCATCTATTACCCTGTATTCTACTTATGATAAACCTCCAGGTAGATGAGAATGAATTTCTAATATGCCAAATAGAGAAAACTATTTATCTCTAGCATTACTTTTACAAAATCTTTCTGTAGCTCATAGAAAACACAAAAAAGACATGTGCTTGGTTTTCTTTTCCATCGCATAATACAGCATAAGTCAGTTATATAAAGTCACTTACATAAATAGCTTAATTCTCCTTTCATTTATATGGAATTATAAATCAAGAGCAGATCTACTGAAACAAAAGATGATACACTGGCATAAACCTGGTATTGACAGCATGTGCAGACTTTCATTACACAGATTTGTTTGGCCAGTGGTTTTTGGGTTTTAACAACTTGAAAGCCAACCTGTCCTGAGATGTAAACTATTCAGTACATGGCTAGCCTTCATAGCAAAGCTTGCTCTTTACATCAGTGCCATGTTTTTCAGGTAGCTTCTGTATATTAATTTTTGGTATAAATATATAATTTATCTGAGTAGTTAAAAACACAACATTAAAGGTAAAGGCAGCCCAAGGACATTGCTGTTCACTCAAAGGTATGACTTAACCAGTTCTTTTAATGTGTAAGTTTTAGAGAACTTGATATTTATGACTGCTGATAAAAACCTGTCTGAAAATCAGAAAGACCTTTTAAAAAAAACCCAGTCCCAGCCCTGCAATTCAGGTTCAGTAATGCAGTTTCTAGTCTTCCTTTCTCTGTACATGTGGCCAAGAGGCTGACTGATGGCATTCCTTATTACCTTGTGTTATGACTAGTATGGAACAAAGACCAGGCAAGCCATTACTCCTATAGCAGAGCTAAAGAACTGTTGAAACTAAGATCTCAGCACATCTTTTGAAGATAAAAACTGTTGCCATACCTTTCACCCAGTCATAAAGAACAATGACACACAGTAAAGAGATGTTCCAGGATTTTGTGGCATCTCATTCACAGAATAAAAAGCTTATTAGAGCTGACTGACAGCATTTCCAAACCTGTAGCAGGTCACAGCCAGGAGCTATCCTGTGGCGTGCCCTTCCCTTCCCTTCCCTCAGGATGGTACACAGCCTTGATCACACCCACAGTGAAGTCAGCACAGGGTCTTGTGTCAGGGAACTGAGAAGCAAAGGCTTACTGGAAGTAGTAGTTTCCCTTGAACTGCTTTACATGATAGAGATCATCCAAAATTGCTAATGATAATTTTAATATGAAGCATTATGTAAGTGTAGATGACTTCAGTATATTTCAAATATCATTTGAATCAATCTGTGTAGGTACACTGCTATAAAACAAGAACACAGGGAGCAAGTAGTTGGGAAATATTTTGCTATCCTATATTTGGTTTAAATTGTTTTATACTGCATCTAAACCCCACTTTTTCATAACCATTCTTAAAGCTTTCAAAACTAAAGTTATTACTTAAAAACAATAGTTTAAATCAACAGTTTCCCAAGCAAAGCTTAAGTTTTGACTTTTTACTATTTCCTGATGAAAAACCACTTCAACCAAAGCACTTCTCTACTTGGATGCAAATGTATTTTTTTGTAGAAAACAGCAGCCTTGGCATATCAAATTGTTTGCTCATAATATACAGCCTTAGCTTGTGCTCTGGACTCTAAAATAAATGAAGGGCCTGAGCAAGCTTACACGGAGAGACCAGCAAGACAACCTCTGACCCCAGCAGTGGCTGTGGCTTAGGCAGCAAGTCGCAAGCAGGCTACATCTTGCTTAAAAGACAAGGCAAAAGAAGCAGTCCATACATATATGACTTGCAAAAAACTTTGCAAATCTTCATATTTTTAGTAGAATAAACTCTTAAGCTCTTGAATAAAACTATTTTCTAGCTTTCTCTGTGTAGCTGATGACTTTGATAACCCTATGGCGTGTCTTGCTAAGGGGCGACCACTGAAAACAATTCTCTCATCACCATACAGATACAGGTTAAATGTGGTCAGGATGCATTCTTGCCTGAGACTGAATAAAAAGGTACAGTTTTAAACCACAGCAGCCTGTAAAGCAAACAAAGTAATGAACAGGAGGAAGCAAAGTCCAGAGAAGTGCAGGGTAGTGCGGTAAGCCAGGCCCTCTACAGCTCCCATTTTTCTTACTTTACTACAGCAACAAGGGAAGGCTTACAAATTCTGAGGTTTGAACAACTTAATTTCTATGGTTTGGCTTCTTCACTTGAAGTGTTGTTGTGTGACTGCAGGAACAAGTTGTTCTTTTTTCCTTTGTCTAAAACACCTACAAAAAAGCAGTTCCCATGTAATATTCGTTCACCTCTGTAGTTCTTTGTTATGCAAGCCAAAGACTAAAGAACGCAAAAATTTTAATTAGGAAACAACTCTCCACACAGACTTTGTTGGTACAACATAGTTATAAGTACATCTACAAACACATACAGGTTCTTTGGACTATGATTTTTTTAAAATATATTTTATATGACAACGCAAACAAATCTGGAAAAAACAAATTACTTCAACCTTATGTAGAGGTAGCTGAACAGCACTCTGTCCAGTGATATGAGTATAACTTAAGTTTCATTTCAAGTTCATTACAGTGCACAAAAGGATGTTTTACAAACAAATGGAATATACAAGTCCACAAAACTTTTTATTTAAAATGGCTTGATAGATATATTTCTGGCACTCTTGTAACCACATAGCTTGATGGAATTAAATTGGACAAGTATATGGTTCCAAATTAAGACATCTTACACAGATGGTCTTTTGCTCCTCATTTTTGTACTTCTCCTGTTCCTCATCAGGGAATTATAGAAGCTATTACATTGTTTTTGCTACACTTCTGCTCTGTAAACCTTTGTTCTGCAAATTGAATGTAAAGATTAAAAGGTGCATATGTCTTATATTTATAAAATATATGGCTATGACTATTAAAAAGCTCAAGAATGGCAATAACAGAATACAGGCACTTCTATGTGAGGGTTACTTTAGACCTTATGAAACTCCAACATTAGTAAGCACTTCACATGATACCTGGATGAGTAAGTCAATGTAATAGTTCAGGTTTTTATTATCCACCATTTTAATCCTGTCTAAGCAGATTAGTTTCTTCTTTCAGACAATATTTATTTAGCAAAGTTTCAAGAGAATGACTTTGCTCAAACTACCATTTTTCTGTAGCTGTAAGACTTTCAGTGATTTACTGAGCTTTGGAATAAACCCCAGATCCTAAACTATGTGCTGCACTAGTTACAATTTCAGTTGTGAAGCCAACAAATTAAATGAGAACTAAGCAGGGGTTAAAAAGAGGGATTGAGTTCACTGATGTAGGACTTGGAGGAAATGGGGAGCACTACCCTAAGGGCATTTAGGTCCATGGGGTTTTTATGCACAAACCCCCTGTAGTTAGTTTACATTTTGTTTTTTAAATAAGTTTGTGAACATGTTCTCCATTCCTAAACATTGCATTTAAATACAACTCCTGTCTGTCATTGATTTAAACATCAGTAGAACTTCAGCACCAAGTAGAAATCATTAAAAGGAAAATTTTTCACAATGAAAACAATCAGCCATTGGAATAATCCCCTCCAGGGAAGTGTTGGATTCCCCAACATTGGACACTTGCAAGATTTGGCTGGACAGGGTGCTGGGCCATCTTGTCTAGACCATGCTTTTGCCAAGAAAAGTTGGACCAGGTGATCCTTGAGGTCCCTTCCAACGTGGGATTGTACAATGAAAAGAGCACCTAAAACAAAACTCAATTCTATTAAGCTCTTTCTCTACAGCACAGATTAAGACAGACCAAATCCACTTTTTTTTTTTTAGACTAAAACAATCTTTGGATTAAGAAATCCATGGTTGAGGTGTTCTGTCAGTATGCAGTCATACAGGACAGAAAGACAGGCCGAGCAATAGATCTGCCATTCAGTATCTCTTATTGCTATAAGGTAATGGAAGGTAAGGATATCAGCACTTAAAACAACAAAAAAAAAGTAAGAAGAACTTTTACAACTAACACCAGCATGTCACTTAAGACTTAGCATAAACGGCCGATCACACCACGTTGTCATTTCATTACTAAAACTACTGAACTACTCTCTAAGCAGCCTATGCATTACTTATGCCCCCACAAGAACGATTATCAATACTTCTGATCACACAAGACATACAAGTTTGAGTCACGATTTTTTTTTTTAAACAGATGAGCAAGACTGGTTACAGAACTGGGTTTGGTGTCGAGAAAAATGTGAGAAGCTTAAATAAAATTCTCCCCAATTAATATTTTATCTGATCAATGCTGTTTCTATAATTAAAGCCAAGGTATTTTTAAATCTGCTCAGCTGTTTATTCATGCCTGTGATAAATGTTGCATTTACATCCTTGTACTCATTAACACAGCTGAAAAATAGTCAGCAATACTGTGGCATAATGAGAAGATTTTTTGGTTTTTAAACCTCATTAATGAAACTTCACCATCTCAACTTATTGAAGGCTAAGGCTACTCCTTGTCCAGCTTTTCCTAGACAGGTTTTTTTTCTCTAGCAAATATCTTTCTCAGTATTGTTTTTCTCTTCTGATGGAATTTGCAGACTTTAGCCATTAATCTAGGATGTATGGCCATAGAGCAGCCCCAGAATGCTCATGTACATGGACAGATGGACTTTTTGATGTGTTGATTTGTTGTGCATACGCAGATCACCTGTTTGCGTTACATGCAGTAGGTCCAGTGTTTCCAGGCTGTAACAAATGCACTGGGTGTTCCTGATGCAGGGCATGTACAAGAGTCTCTGCTTAGGAGATTCTGGCAGCTTTACTCAAGGCTAGCAGAAAAGATAATATTCACTTTTAAAATCAAGGATTCTTTCCATGACAGCTTCTAAAATAACAAAATAGGCAGAATGAGTATGTAGAAGACATAGCATGCAGCAGAAAAGGATAATGACATCAGTGAGAAAACAGTTTAAATTCGGTATTTAAGTTCCTTTTCTCAGAGATAACAGTAACAAAGTGACAGCTTTTTTTCCTATGGGAGCACTACGAGGCCCTTATGTTATGCAATAATACATAATGGTTTATGGAAGAATTGCATTTAATGCAGCTTCCCTTCCAAACAGGTAGAAATCACTTCATTATTGATTTATGAAGACAAATGCCATAGCAGGTGTCAGCCACTGCAGCCACTGCTCAGAACATGAAGGTATTTTTATAAATTGTTTGCAGCATGTCAAGTACCCCCTACGGAAGAAGTGCAGCAATCTGGCAGTGAGGAAAGAAGTTGTAGAGTTTCTAGAGCAGCTCAATGCAAACGGGATGCATATTCCATGGGCATAACAAAGGTGAAACATGTTTGTTTTCCATTCATTTCTTTGGGACCCTTATGGAAAAGTTCTATAGAATTTATAAAAAAGGGGAACAAAGGTAATTGTATGAAAACTTAACAGTATAGAAATTACTTTTAACTAATAAATATTTCTGATGAGATGGAAAAACACCCAGAAAAATGGCATTAAATTCTACCACATATTTTCATAAAGGCATGAAATGGCAGAGTACTATCCTGGGTGAAAAGAAACAAAGAAATTTGTAGCATTCCATAATATTTCACTTCATTCTAGCTTTTGCCACTGAAAAGAAAAACAGTAGCTTAGAATAAAAGGCCCAGTTTTGCTCGCATTGAGGTGAGTGAAGTCAGATGGAGGTAAGAGTGGTTCCAAAAGTGGTATGCTGTAAGCAATAAAAGCAGCAAAAGAAGTATATGAACTGTTGATTTAAAAAAAAATCAAAACCAAGATATTTCCTGTTCTCATTTCTGCCCTATTTTTACCTGCTTTATAGCTAGAAGTAATCACACTAACATTCACTTGTTTTCCTTGGGAGTTAACTATTATTAGCAACACTACCCAATCTCTTAAGAGAAATGCAGTGGCTGGGTAGAGATTTGAAGCTAACAGAAACCTGAAGATTGGGGTGAAATAAATAGCATTTATTACAACATATTCCTTCTTATGTGACACAAACTGCCCTCTGAGTCCTACAGTTCAAAATAACTCCCCTCCCCCCCATACACACACTCCAAAGCCAAATCCCACCAAACAATTAAAAGAAAGAAAACTCATCTTAACAGCAACAAGAGCTGATAGGAAAAAAAAAAGTCTATGTATTAACCTACAATGAAATGACACCAGTACTTCCAGTTTTCTCTAGGATAAGCCACTTTTCATATATTGCGGCTCTTTCTTCGCAGTTGTTTGCAGCCATTGTCCATTTTTGCAAGAAAGAGTTCAGATATAAATTCAACTTCAAGTTATCCTCCGTTCTGTGAAAAATTAGGGGATATATCCTTCTGTCACCACTATGGTCAATTCCCACTGACAGCAACCGATCAATACTTTAATTTATCCAAACACTTAAACACTCATGCTCAAGGTTCAGCATGTGCTTGACTCTCTGCTTGTATCAGGAACCCAGTCACAAGCATAGGATCAACCTCCAACAACTCTGCTTGAATTATCTCAGACATAATCTGTGTATTCAAAGACTTCAAGGCAGGATGTTTCAGTGGGAAAAAAATCCTTCTTAAGCTACAGTAGAACTGGGGATGAGTAGAAAAACATTCAAAGTATTTGAACACAAATAACTGAAAAATTATCAAAGCAGTTGCTTGTGCACTGCAAGAATCATCATTTTTGTCCCCAGTCATAAATACAGGGTAAAAACACTATAAATAAATAGAGCAGCTCACTTTCCTTTAGCAAATGAACACATAAATAATATACACTTTGAAGCAAAAGATCATAGTGCAAAAATAAATTATCAAACAGAAGTTGTGAACGTTATTTTACACAATGCTATATAAAACCTGAACCATTTGAATAAAAGACTTTGCAGTTCACTGAAATAATGCATTAACATTATTATTTCTGCTTCACATTAAACTGCACAGTTTATCCTTTATCCACTCAAAAATAAAAATAAAATAAATTAAAAAAACCCTTAAGATTTTTTTAAAAGGTTTATGGCAAGCAAGATCACTTTTTGTTCTATCACATTTGTTATTAATTTAGCAGTGCAGTGATTGAATAATTGTCTCAGAGTTCCAAATGGAAACTATTGAAGTATCCATAAACATCTCCTGCTCTTTATAACTCATTCTCTTTGAAATTCAGGCTTGAAACATCCTGACACTCAAATCTGTAAGACATTATTGCAGTTAGATGAAGTTACAAGAGACAGTCTACAGTCAAGGACTGCGGGAGACTTCACAGCTCTCCTCCTCACCATCACCGTGATCTTGTACGAGACATGAATGTAAGGACACGTCTGATGCCATTCAAGCGGTCTCTGAGGGATTTCATGGCAAGGAACGGGAGCTGAGCTCTGTTCTCAAGTGGAAGGACAGCCAGGACCCACCAGCACCAGGCTGGCCCGTTGGGGTTAGCCTGCAGGCAGGGGGTAAAAAACAGAAGTCAGGATTCACACAGATGGCGAGGTCCTGATTTTGAGGATTTAACTTTGAAAGCAGTTTTTGATAGCAATGTAGCAAGCAGGTTGTTTCACTGCCAACCTAATGGCTTGTGATTACGGGTTCCCCTGAAAAAGATTACAACCAAGTTGTACCTTTCCTAAAAACAGGATGTTGAAGGCATTTCTACTTCTAGCAACAATTTATAGGCTGGGCCTTCTAGATTTTTTTAAAATGTATTTTTCCCATTATTACTGATCCAGCTCTTTGGGATTCCTGCCTCCCTTCTCCACACTTTACAACACTTCATAATTAGCTTTTATTGTTATATTCTGTTATTTTAGGACCCCACCGTTTGCAGACCTTTAACAAGAGAATCAGGTTTCCTCTTGCCTATTTACTCTTGGTCATTTAGTAGGGAAGTAGAGTAGGCAAAAGGCATTTCAGTCTCCTGGGATTAATATAGTCAGATAAGTAATCTCAAAGTTATCAACATTAAATATGAGCTTTTCTTCACAACTGTGCTACCACTGGTGTATGGCAACAGCACTTAGAGACTCAGCTTACACAGGGTAAATGCAGAGTATTCATATTTTCATCTTAAAACACAATGCCTGCCAGCTTATCGGATATCCCTGCTATTTCTGTCTCTAAAGGTTACATAAGCTACTGATTCTGGATACCTGTGGGTCAGGATCCTTAGCTGGCATTGGACCAAAATGACTGAGAATTCGACTTTTGAGTGCTTGCTTGAGGGAGTTAAACCACATATATGCCTGATCATAGACAGAATCATGGAGAACAAGTAATGCAGCATACTCTTGTCCTTGCACCTGAAATGAGTAACAAGAAGGGGAAGGTTATTGTTAGTTCAGTCTGCATGTTGGGAAAGGCATGGCATTTTTAGGATTTTCTGGGATAAGGGAAAGGAAAAAAAAAAAAGGCATGTCAAGAGAGTTCTGGGATAAACACTGAAAGCTCATTTGGTGTTTCCCCTTCTGCTTCCCCTCTCCAATCCAAATTCTTCACTTTCTTACCCTATATTCTAAACCAAAGATATGTATTTGCTGAACACACTCTCTGGATTGCTATATAAAAAAGCCTTTACATAAACATCATACAACAACAGAAGAAAAGGCTATGCAAACCTTTTTTAAAAAGAAAATTAATAGAGCCTCAGAATAGACATTTTATCATCCCATTGCACACAAAAGCTCTTAAGAATTACTGGAAGTAATTTTGAAGGTCGTTGTGGACTCAGACTTGCTCCTTCTTACCTGAAAGGGAGTTTTCTAACTGGCTTCCATGCAAATGGAGGCAGGTTCCCCCTCTACCCTCTTATAAACTACAGTTATTCTGTCTAGAAGAGCAGTAAGATCTCATCCTGGATTCACTTAGTTTTGTCCTCTGCTAAATACCTCTAGGAAACACAGTCCTCAGTACATGGACAGTATGTGCACATGCTTGTGGTAATTATTGTTTCCCACCCTAACCATGAGCACTTACTAAATACCACAAACTTGTTTTACTAGAAATTTGTATAAAAAAACTCACTGAAAACACATGCTTAGAGCTTCACATGTAATACAGTTTAAATGAAATATTTCTAAATTTACCTTTTGATCCTCAATGTACTCAATATCTGCTGTATTATATCCATCACGTTGGCTGTGCTGGATCACCTTAAATCTCCTCTTGCCGATGCTGTCTACGACAGACCGACCATCAGCAAAGAATTCAACATTTCTTATCTCCAGAATGCAGCCATAATCTGCAAACCTATTGAAATCAGAACAAAAGCAAGTAAACAAGTCTTATTCTCTCCACCCTTAGTTCCACAGAGCTGCCATACAGCCAGTCCCTACGACAAAGGTATTTACCAATGTCAGCTCATTTCTATTGTTCATAGCACTGACCTGCTGTAGTCAAATTATTCCACAATTGTTTGCAAAACTATCAGGAAGATTCAGGCTGTCTAATCTGATTAAAGCTAACTGGATGTTTTGGAATACAGGGAACATCTTATGAAATTGAAAGTTATACAGCTCAGAAGAGCACTTTCTCTGTAGCCCTAATATGTTCAGTCAATTTGTACAGAAGGGCAAGTGCAATTCAGCATATTAGAATTGTAAAAGGACTATGAAATTTATAAAGAAAAAAGTTTTTGCACAGTTTGGGCAGATTTTACTTTGTAGGTGGGTATTTGTGTATGTCAATACTTTTTATGGTGTGGACTTACCCAGGAGGTATATATCATAAAAAGAAGGGAGAAAAGCTAAATTCAGAGACAGACATCGTGGTCAAATTACCCAAGACTGATTGTAAATTCTCAATGTAAATGCTCAGCCAGTCTTTATGAAGGTCCTTTTATACCTCTGCAGCCTTCACTGTATTCAGAACAGTGAGAATTTAAACATACCCTAGAATTTAAAAAAGTAAACCTGCCAACACACCTTACTGCCATTTCAATTTGATTTCTTGTGTTTAAGCATTCAGCAGATTTGAAAACAGTAGAAAATACACTTTCTTTTCATGTATTACAAGAGGTCTGCAGCTCAACTTCATAAGCTGCACCCTAGCCATGTGTGTTTTGAAAGAACAATCAGTCATATTAGTGAGAATCCAAATGAGCAAGAGAGAAACTTCAGTCTTATCAATGACTTTTAACTGGAAAGATTAGGAAGAAACTTTCTCTGCTGGAAAATTACCACAGATATTACAGCCATGGACTTTTCTGCAGCTTTCCAAAGCCACTGGCTCCAGACTAAGGGGGTACATCACATGGTCCAATCATGCTGTTCACTCACCCCTTTACAGGGTCACTGATGCACATCCCAAATTGTTTGGTGCCAGTCTCCATGCACCTTCGAATCATCAGGCGATAACATGGCTCAAAGATGTGCAGAGGACATGGGACTGTAGGATAAGCCATTGTGCAGACAAATATGGGAACATTCTTATTTAGGCTGTAAGAAAGAAAGGACAAACCAGACATGACATGTTACCAAACAAATGTAGTAATATTCTTTAAAATTATGACGTCTTTAAGTAGAAATTATAACACCTTTAGAATAAAATTCTTAATGGAGTAAGTAAAAGTTTCCCCTCAATTCACTAGACTTTATACTTAGACATTATATTTATAAACCACTTAATAACAGAAGACTTCATCTTTATACTTTCTGGTTTTCCTAGTGAGAGCATTAGTGTATCTTTATTATTGCTTTTATTTACTTTATTTTCCTTAATCTCATTTCTTCCCTACCCAGTACGTTCCAACCCCCATCCTGTCAGACCACTTCCACCTATTGTCTCATTCTGTGCCTTTCACAGAGGTCTGCTGAAAGCAACCACATTGCTTTATACATTGTTTATAAAGCAACCTTCTGGATTTCTTCTGTTTATTGTTTAGCAGTGTCCAGATTTTATGCCCACTCAAGGACAGTTTCACGTGGACCCTGTTCTCTGAAATGACACAGAGAAAGAAGCTCCTTTGTCAGCATCTCAGCCCGTTGTTCCACAGCAGCCAGAGCCTTTCACAGCTAAACAGCAGTAGAGTTAGAGACTGGATTTTACATAAATGGATTACATACTTGGAAAGCTCTGCTATTTCCTCTTCATAAATCTTTCTTCTTTCAGTGAGTTCCTCTGGAAGATATCTGGCTATTAACTCCTCCATTAGCACTGTTTTACAGTATTTTCTCATGGCCAAGCACTGCAGTAAAAACACAAACAAGCAGTTACAGATAATGTCCAGCATCGCACAGTGTATGGTGCCTGTGCTCGTGGGAGCCATCTGTTACCCCCATTTCCTGCTGTCTGTGGTTCTATGATCTTTTAAGATTGCTCTGCCACTGAAGATTTGTTTCTTGAACTATTCTCTATGTTACAGACATTTTCTTCAGCAATCTGGAAACTAAAATCACCTACAGATTTTCTAAGTACAGGTCTGGTCCTAATGTTTGAACAGAGACTATCTATGCTTGGTAACTCACAGGAGCATTTTAAAAGTCACATTCTTCCTAAGTTATGAAATCTTTCTTTGGAGTTGGGAAATATGAAGGGTTTCTGAAGGTGAAGGTGTTCCTATGCCTTGCACTTGAACTTATGCTGAGAAAATCCAAGCATTACCTCTGAGAGCCCTTCCTTGCACAGGGGACATTTTGGGTTATGATCCAGGCATCTTTCCAGACATTTGAGACAGAATGTGTGTCCACAAGGCGTAGTGACAGGTTCATAGAAGAGCCTGGATTGGAAAATCCAAAAAGCAAAAAAAGACAACAATATCGTGTACCAAAGTAAAAGAAAAAAGCTGCTACCGAAAAAAGCTGAATTCATTCACTAACTTAACTACTGACTACTACAGAGATAAAGTTGATTCTTACTTTTTATTCCTTCAACAATTTTTGTATTTATTCAGCTTACAGACTTTCTTATTGCCACCCAACATGAAAGGCAGCCCATGAACTGTGACTTCTGTGAATGTGAGGGACAATATTGTCATGAACTTTCAACAAGCCAGGATTTAATTTTCTTCTGTGAGCAATAAATAGAACCAGAATTTGGACCATCTGACTTTGCTAGTGAAATTGAGCAATACTTACAAAACTATTACTGTGGAAATTATGTGATTACTTGTATGTGTAGAGCTAAGCACAAAATACCTATTTGCAGTAATAGCCCAGGCATCAGTGACTGCAATAAACTGGGACTTGGCAGTTCTGAGTTAAGAGCTGAACTCAAAGATCCTGGAGGTCTTTTCCAACCTAAATGATTTTGTGATTCTACTATTGACAGCTCTAATGGAGACATTTTTTGTTGTTGTTGCAATAGACATTTTTTAACCTTCAAATGACTGCTTTTCTGGAGAATGAGTGGCATTAGGTTCATGTTTCATCTAGAATACTTAAATATATAAGGTCAGGTCTTCAAAGTATCATGGCATCTAATCTTTACCCAGTTCAAGTACCTCTGTGACACTTAATTTCATGTAAGGATTTTTTTCCTCATTACGACCATGTGATATTGCAAAGTGATGTTTTCTTATCAATAGTATCAAAGACTTTTAAAAAACAGAAGTAATTCAAAGCTAAAAGCTAAATTGTTTGGCATATACTGTATTTTACAACATACTGTCTAAGCATTTTAAGGTATCAAATATTAGTCTAATTATAAGTGAATTAATAAGTTTCCTTTACAATACTAATTTATCAAAACAGTACACTATGTTCTATTAAACATGTGGAAATCACAAATACGTAAATCCAGATTTACTAGCATGTTTAACAAGATGGGTGTAGTTAAGAATGTAACTGGCTCCTAACAGGACTGCCATAGACAGTTTAATAAATATCATTAGTTACTGTAAATATTGACATTTAAGCAATGGAACATATGAAGAAGTACCTAAAATACCACACCTATCTTACTGCAACTTGACTGTATAATTGGAAACTCTTGTTAGTTGTTTCAGGAACAGAAACCTCAATGCACCAAGGCTACCTTAGTGCTTAAACTATGTAAAAAACACTGAATTGCACAGTAGGCACTGGACTGCCAGTCCCTGCCTATCACAAAAGCCAGCAGCAGTTTTTCCTGGTAAGTCTAAGGGGACCTGGACCAAGCCTCTTGACTTGCAGACAGAAACACTACACATCAAGATTTCTCACAGCATCATTTAAGCTACTGTAGCAGCAGAAATGAAATCTTTGCTGCTGTGGAGTAATGCTGCTTCCTTTCTCACCAGTATGTTGCTTTGACTATTTGTGTTTTCTGCTTGCTGCAGGAGCAAACGTAGATCAATCACATTCTGGCCACTTCATCAGACAAACAGGTTAATAACAGCTCCTGCAGTTAATTATGAACAGGTCAGTAGGTTACTAGGTAATTAGTCCAAAGTATCTCAGGAACCAAATCCCTGAAATACTTCTGAAGAACGCAGCAGGAAATAATTATCAGTCTGCATAAATAACAAGAAAGATCTTACGACAGCTTTCCTGACCACAAGCCTTCCTTGTACAGTGACGTTACCAAAACTAACATCCTTCTAGATGCAAGGCCTGGATTTCTGATTGCAACTGCAGGCTCAGCACCTCCATCCTCTATACTGTAAAGGAATCAGTAATCCTTGGGCTCATTCCTTTACAAATGCATTGTAGTCTGGCTGTTTCTGACTTAACATACAGCATGAGAAAGTAGGCTAATTAATTTTATTAAAAACACATGAAAAATGCTTTGTGGACATGATAAACATGCAGAATCACTAAACCAGCTAAGACTAATTGTGTGGCTTTCTGTCAGAGAGAAGTTTTGCTCTTTGCAGTATCAAGTGTTTTGACAGCTGTATAAACTTCTGGAACACATTTCAACTGTAGACAGGCAGAGGGAGAGAGGGCAGATTTCATTTATTCCAAGCAGAAGCAAATCAGACAACAGCCGTTTTTCCCTCAAAGGATTCAATTTGTCTGGAATAAATTGAAGCCCACTTCTCCAAAGCAAATCCAAATTTCTCAAACACAGGCCTTCAGAAGTAAATCCATAAAGAGCCTATCTGCATTTAAGAATTTAAAATGTAGTGCTAAACTAGCCCCAACATGCATTACTGATTTATCTGGGTACTTATGAAAAACAAACCTAAGCAATACTCACTGTAGTGAGTGAAGCATCTCCACTGTATGTATTTCTAAGTCAGTAACAAAACCCCACATGTCCATTTGCCAAAGTTAAAATGTTTTTTACAAACAAGTAGTAAAATAGATGCAGTTGACAACTCCTACTTATTTTATCAAGTCATTGCTGTCCCCAAGAATAACTGTTAATTGGAAGAGATCTTTAAGCAAATGGAGTGACAGCCTCAGTAAAGTGAGGAATATGTCTCTTAAGCAATACAGGGAAAACATGCTGTTTTTTACTTGCAAGATCCTCCTATTGCAATAGCAGCAACACAGTACTTCATATGCAAACTCAGAATATTCATTTGACCTGGCCTCTTTAGCTATTCTGTGCTTTTTGTAACATTATAAACAGCTCTACAAATTTCAAAGGACAAACAATGGGTTTGTGCACCATGTATGTCAGGGGGTGCGCATGTGTAAGTGGTGAGTGCAAATCTTCCAGACACCTTCACTAACACTCTTAACCCTTACGTGTCTTTTCCAAAACAATCACTAGCCTAGAGCCGATCAAAGAGTCCCTATTCATCAACAGTGCTTGGGACCAAAGGGCTAGAAATACATCACTGGATCATGGTAAAAACTAATTTCAAGTCAGAGACAAAAATAAGTACCAAGTAAGCTAGAAAATCTGTAGGCCCTAAGACAAAGGTACAGCTTGAAAGCTAAAGACATCCATGAGAAAACAACCCATACCTCATGCACAGGGAGCAGTCCAAATCTGATGGATCCACAACTTCAAATGGAATATGCTGTCCAGTACTATTTCCCTTAGTATCAACTGTGTCTATCAATAAGAAAAAAAAAGTAAATGAACCGAACGATGCAAACACAATGCTATTTCCATGTATCTACATCAACATCTGATATTTAAATGGGTGTTGTATATATTTGCAACTTACTGAACCATTAAGCATCATTACAATAATTTCTATGCAAAGCATAGCCTTGGCACAAATCCTCATACCTCCCCTTAATTTTGTTCACATTATACCCACTTACACAGGGTTGAATTTGGCCTTGCTTTAACAATCAATGTCAAAAGACCTTCTGTTAGTGCTGAAAGTCTAAAGTCAGACAAATTCTCCCATCATACCATTGTGAATACATCCCACAGCACAAGAACAAGGCCAGGTATAATGAAAACATAGAATTTTTCCTTTTAAAATTGGCACAAAAAGCGTTACAACCATGTGCAACATTGATGTTTCTTAACCATTCAAAGCTCTGCTGAGAAACAAGCACTTGACCCGACCTTCTTAGACCCTTTTTTGACTTTTTTTCTCCCCACGCACAGTAAAGATTCCACATCATGCCTTGATTAGGCAAAAGAGAAAACATAAAAGGCAAAGTGAATTTTGGACCTTCTTCCTCTGAGTTCTATAAAAGTGACGTTTACAAGGATTGCATGCCATGGAACATACCCTGTGTGTAATTAAACATACCTTTCTTCATCAGTTTGCAGGGTACCTCAGCATTTCGCAACTCCTCTGAGCAGCACTTCCTTTTCAGGAGGCTGCATTTCTCAGAAATGAGAAACGTAGACTCTGGCACGGAGGTGAATTTGTTCTCCTCCTCTGGGCAGTCCTTTTTGCTCTCTGTAATTTGTATCGATTTCCTTAAACTACCAGAAGTAGTTACATTTGGTTCCTCTTGAATGGGAAACCCCTTTTTCTGTTCCACATTTACCTGTGTGAAGAGAGGACTGACATTTGACCAATCACCCAATAATCTGATAAGGAAAAGCCTCAAACGTGTCACAAATCTTTAATATTATGGATCACCAGGAAGAACTTAGTAGGTCAAGAAGAATGAGTTTGAGAATTGCTAATCCTAATTAAAAAACAAAAACACAACCAAAAAACAACCTGAAATTGTTTCCCCTCCCTGCCACCCTCAGCACTGAATATTTTCAGTGCTTTTGTGTGGCTTTACAGCTTGAAGGTCATGAAACTGGATTCAGGCAGAAATACAGCTAGATCTGGAGTTAAATATATTGTTATCACTTAACCTATGAAAAAGTGCATATTGTTTATATCTTAATGTTGGTATCCACCATCAGAACAACCAAAACAATGTGAGTTTATTTTAAGGAAGCAGTATAAACACACAAAATTTACAAGAGAGAAAATGCACAGAGCTTCCTTTTGGGAGACAGATTTCTTTCGCAAAGGATAAACAGCTCGGTGTTTATCCTGTTAATGGCTACAGGACATCACCTGTCAGCTTGTGACATCAACTCCCCAGATGAACCCCAAAACAGATAGTGTGGATTGTGAGCAGGAGCTGTGGTGATGTGTAACATGCAGAAAGATGAGTGAACTGCCCCTCAAATGACTTTGTGAAAGGGTCATACAAAAGGATTTCCTGTCAGAATATCCTAATAGCCTTTCCAGAAGGCAACGTCACCAACTGCTTCTTATCAGTCTCAACAAGGCTGCTCAAGACCTACCATTTTTGTTTGTAAGGACTAGTGAAGTTTCCTCCTACATATACAGTACAGGCAAACCACATCTAAAAGTTCAGGTTTCAGTGAAGCAGAAGTAGTCCTTACAAACCCATGAAGGCAGACCTCCACAGCCATTTACAAAACTACAGCTGCAAATCCAAACTTATAAAGTAGCTGATACGTCTGATGTAGCTCTACAATAACCTCTAACTAGTGTACACACTCTGAATGCAGAATGGTTTTGTCACTGACATCACCAGTTACAGGTTCAAGCTGAAACTCCAGGTTTTAGCATGTCACAGCTTTTGAGGGCATCTCAATCCAAACTGCAGAGGCCCTCTTCCACCAGCAACTACTTGAAAGACCTAAATACAGTTACAGGAATAGAACCCACTCAATTCTGACATAAGATTTATCAGAACAACAGAGGACTTGTATTAAAGAAAAAAACATCAAGTAAGGAGACTCTCAGTCAGTTAACACTGTTTTACATGTTCTGAAGCTCAGTAAAAATTTGACAAAATGTATCTTCCTATCTCCCAGAGGCAAAAAGCAGAGAAGGCTTCCCAATGTGAACACAAAACACACAACAAATTAAGAACCACATATCAGACTTGATCTTTACCTTGAGCAACCTCTGTAGGTTATGGCTGGTGCCTCCAGATCCCACTGAATTTAGGAGATTCCCCTTTAATCTAGAGTGATGTGACAACAGCTGCAGGATATCGGGTAAGTGTTCCTGAGCATTTCCCGGGATGAGTGAAAACAAACTAAGTAGAAGCTGTGATATAAAACAGAACACTTCACTGCTTAGTTCCTTCCTTGCAACCTCTAAATGAAAAAGCAAGTAAGGGAATAGCTGAAAGAAGCATCCTTGATTTTGTTAAAACCATTT
This sequence comes from Margarornis squamiger, assembly GCA_035222235.1. Lineage (NCBI taxonomy): Eukaryota > Metazoa > Chordata > Aves > Passeriformes > Furnariidae > Margarornis > Margarornis squamiger. Next base: position 9,089,437 of record JAWWTY010000138.1, on the reverse strand, counting down.
AAAGAGCCCTTTAGACTAGGGTAGGAACAAAAAATGCAAGAGCTAAGGCAATACAGGCCAAACAGACAGGAAGAAACATTTTCAGAGTTAAATAAAACCATAAAATTATTAACCATGCTCCGTGATGTGACACACACATGCCTTTTTGTCCTGCAGTTCAGAGCTCAACAGAAATTGCTACCATCTTTATGGGGTTTTTTTGCTGCACATCAGAAGCTCTCACTGGAGTTTACTAGTACAGAAAGCACTCATCTCACAGGCTTAATCCAAGATCAGTTGAGTAAAAGTCTCTGATATTGTAAACTGTAGCTATTTTTAATTCACTTATGTGGGAATACAAAAAAGGTAGGCAGTAGAAAAATGCTATTTCTTCATTTGCTATAAGAAAATAAGTGAATCTGTTTCAAGTAGCAGCTTGAAGTCCCTTGTATGGCATAGCTTATCAGATGATTATTTAAGGAAAGAAACAGAGCTGAATAGAAGATTCACACTTCAAAAACTAATTTCAGCATACTACCGAGGTGATCCTGCTGATGACTGAGGAAGCCACATGACAGCCAAGATTTCTATTTAGAGCCAAAAAGGATTCCACAGGATCACACTATGTTCAAACTAACATGGGCAGACAGTTAATACAAGCAGAACATCACAGCTGCACCCAAAGAATTTGGTAAAACGTAGTATGTCATTGTTATGCAAACAGCCTTGGAAATGACCCAGTAAAACATTGCATCATGGATGAACTCTGTCTGATGAGTGCATGAGTAATTCTTTCAGTCATAAGAAGCCTAGTTTTTCTCAGAACCCCACTGCTCAGAAATTAAGTGTCTGGGATAAGGCTATTTGGAGTCAGAATTTAGAAACATATCTGTTTGTTTCTTGTCTTTTTGCTCTAGTGCACAAAAAGTCTCCCAGCATGACTATGAGCACAAATCATGACACAATGACAATGAAAGACTGCATGGAACTCACTGGGGAAAAAACCCAAACAAAACCCTCAAACATCAGTGACAAAAATCTCCTAGGAGACTGAAATCTCAACCATATATAAAATGAGATAGAAATTTAATTGCACTACAGCCATTCAGGTTATACTCTGTTACCTTTATGAACAGTGCTCTGCTGTAAGAATTCTACTTTTAAAAAGCCTTACATGTTACAGCACACAGAAACCCTAAAATTCCCATCCCACCAGTGATGGAGAATGGGGTGAATACACTGCCATAAAAGAAAATTCAATACAAGGAGAATAGAACTATTATGGTTTTATCGCCATAGGCTATCACTGCCACATGGAGCCTTTTAGCTATGAAAACAACAAAAAAATAGTCAAATATCAAAATACTGATTCACAGGAAATCAAGAGTTTTGAGGAGTGTGCAAAACAGAGCAGTATTCACAAAAACCAGTTAAGAATTCACACACATCTTAGGCTGCTACTGAAAAAAGTCTCACTGCAGATCCATTTCGTTGCTTATTTAGCATTAATTATTAGCAACCTTAGACAACTATTTTAAAACGGCTGTGTCTTTGTTGGCTGCTTCCTCTTTCACGCCTCCTTCACACACTGATACTCGGCGCAGCACGACTGGCAGTAGGAAGAAAGCTGCTGCTCCCAAGTGGAGTTTGATGAGTGCTGCGTGTTGCATTCCGCCAGTCAATGGCCCGATACAACATTCAACAGCAACTCCCCCTCTTTTGCGCTCCATCACTGGTAATAAATTGCTAGGCTAGGAATCAGGTTAGAAATATGACTATAGAGAATCACAATAGTCAATAGTCTGTGGGTGGCAATTATGAACAACTTAGTTTTACTTCAGATTTGCTGATATTAATGCCCTGTTTCCACATTGTCACTGCTGAGTGTGTTTTCTTGCTATCTCCCTATCTTCAAATAAGCAACACAACTCAAACATGAACAGCAGTCTGGATTTGTGCAGCTCTTTACAGTTAAGAGAATGGAAAAGAAATATCCTGGTTTATGAAAAGCCACTGAAAACAATAACGCAGTTCCAGATGATTTAGGAAACTCACCTTTTGTGCCTCAGACTTGGCTGTCTTGTTTCCAGTATCTAGAGCAAGGCAGAATAGAAACTCTCTTAAAGCTTCTTCTGTTTTCCCCAGATTAGCTAATGCCTGTCCTTTCCTTAGGTGACCCTGCAGGGAAACACATCCATAGCTACAGCCTTTTTTCTTTTGTCATGAGTATATGCAGTGAAACCATGAGGAAATTACAAAAGATCTTTCTGAAGAATAAAAAGTTAAGTAGGAAAAGTCACTATAAGCATCTCTTACACCTAGACACTACTACTCTGGGTTTCTAACCACAACCATCCTGAAAACTCCTACAGGCAGAACCAGGATATTCTCCAACTCAAGCAATGACTCTCACAAGCACCTGAGCCCAAAAGATCTTAGAAACATCTACTTCCCCTACATTAATCTCCTAAAATAGCCATTTTGTCCTTATAGAATGATACAAGCACAGCATTCAGTTTTTAGAGGGTTTATGAACTTGATATTCATCCAGGTCCAAGACAATAGCCTTAGCTCATCCTCCAGGATTATCACTCATTTCCTTTACCTCAGGAAGCTCAAGAATATCATGGTTAAATGTCTGTAAAACACAGGAGTCCAAGAAGCTCCAGAACTTAGAGCTTCCCTCAGATTCAGCTGTCTGACCAATTCTAACATCAGGATAGGGTCAAGGTTTTAAACCAAAGTAAAACTGGAGTCAGAACTTACTTTCAACCAGTATGGCTGGAGCCTGCACGCTGTTTCTGCATCATGCAATGCATCTTCACAAGCTTTCAAAGTGGAGTTAATCTGGGACCGGTTGCTATATAGTAAGTGGTCATTTGGAGCTGTAAGAAACAGAAAAAGTGGTTAAGTAAAATAGAAATTACTTACATAAGCTTTGCTCCTTAATTATTTTTTTAAACACATGTTGGTGCTTCCAAGTTGCACAAACCCACAAAATATCCAGTTTTTAAATAACTCTGTACTAAATGAAATCTGGAAACCTCTTTGGGCAACTCCAGACAAAATGTCAGCTATATATTATATAACTGCAGGGAACATTGCATAAATAAATGCTGAGACGCTCACACAATAAATTACCAGTGCTGACTGAGGATCAGATGGTTGGTAGAAACATACAGAAGACATTTAAGGCGGCGGGAGGAATGCTGGCATACTGCGGGGAGGAGTTTCAAAATTTGTAGCATCAAAGTTTTCAAGTGATACATAACGATCTTTCCGTGCCATTGCTCAACACAGGAAAAGCGGTGACAGTGTGAAGAATCAGACAACACTACACTGATCGCCGAGTTACACACACAGCGTGTTGTAGCATCGAGACACAACGTGTGCCCAGGGAAGGCTGGGAATACTTTAAGTGAAGCTCTTACCCGTAACACCTTGCCTTTAATTTCCACTTACTGCGTGCGAGTTGCTTTTCCCTCAAGCTGCACTAAAAGGACCGCATCAAAAGTTTTCCCCGCAGAGCCCCGCCGGCGGTGGGGCGGCCGGGCCGGGCGGGTTGCGGGAGCGCCGACACGCACCCGGTGGTGCGGGCAGCGGCGGGGTGTGCGGGCAGCGCCGCGGGGTGCGGGCCGCCCGGGTGCCCGGGGCGCGGCGCTCCGCTCCCCGCCGCTTACACAACGGCGCCGGCCGCGGGGAGCCCCGCCGGACCGCAGGCTCCGGCTTACGCAACCGCTGCTCTCCTGACCCAATTTCACCGCGGGACAAAGAGCCGCGACCCCTCCCCTGCCCGGCGCGACCCCTCCGGGGGTCCCCCGGCAGCGGCCCCAGGGCCCGGCGGCGGATGGGAGCGCGGCCCGGCACACCCCCGGGCTCGGCGGGGCCGGAGCGGCCGCGGGGCGAGAGCCCCGTCCGGGGCCGAGGTGCCTCTCCCGGGGGCGCAGGGGGCGCGTCCCCCGCGGCGGGAGCCCTTACCTAGGCTGACCGCTTCGTTGTACTTCTGCAGGGCGGCTTGGAGCTTCTTCTCCTTGTAGAGGAGGTTCCCTTCGTGCCGGAGCTGCGAAGCCTTCACTTGGCAGGGGAACCACTTGGCCAGCAGGTTGCTGAGGATGACATTGACCCGCAGGAGCTGCCCGGCCGCCGCGCCGCCCGCCTCCTTGCACAGGACGCAGCGGGACTCGGGCGCCCGGTCCCTCTCCAGGCACTTTTTGCAGAACGTGTGTCCGCAAGGCAAGGAAACGGGCTCGAAGAGGAAGCCCTGGCACTTGCGGCACCTGAAAACGTCCCACTCGCGGGGCGCCGCGGGGTGTCCTGCGGCGGGCAGCCCCTCTTTGATCCGGACGCTCTGCGCCAGGCACTCCACCAGCTTCTCCAGCTGCTCGGCGCGCAGCTGCTGGTGGCGGGACGCCAGCTGGTACAGCGGCAGCGCCTCGTGCAGCCGCCCGCCGAACGCCAGCGCGTCCGCCCGCCCCAGCAGCACCTGCCACTCGGGCCCCAGGCCGCCGCCCGGCGCCTCCAAGCTCTGCGCCTGCAGAGCCCCCGCCGCCAGCTGCAGCACCAGCTGGGGCTCGGGGCGCGGCGGCGGCGGCAGGTGCGAGCCCATGGCGGCGGCGGCTCTACCGGGGCGGGCGGCGCGGGGCGGCGGGGGGCGCGGCGCGGCCCGGGCGGGCCATGGCGGTGCTGCTGCCGCCCCGCGCCGGGAGCGCCCCGCGCCGCCGCCGCCGCTTATATACGGGCGGGCACGTGACGGCGGCGGCGCCGCTCATTGGGCAGCGCCCGCAGGTTGTTACAAAACCGCCTGGTTTTGTAACGCGGCGGCCCCGGCCCGGCTGGGAGCGCCCTGTCCTGTGCGGGATCACCCTGTCCTGTGCGGGATCACACCCCCCGGCCCGGCTGGGATCGCCCTGTCCTGTGAGGGATCACCCTGTCCTGTGAGGGATCACACACCCCGGCCCGGTCCCATGAGGGTTCACCCGGCCCCTCAGAGCCCCCGGTCCCCCTCAGAGCCCCCGGTCCCCCTCAGAGCCCCCGTCCAGGCGATGTTTCCCCCCTCCTCGGGTGGGTTTGAGTCCTCCGGGCAGAGCCGGGTCTGATCCTGCCGTGGGACGGGGGGCTCCCCCCGGGCCGGTGTTGTGGTACCCCGGTAAGCGCCGAAAAACATCGGTGCGAGGAGGCTTTGAGAGCCGGGAATGTTCCCTGATGGAGCTGGAATTGTAAAGCCTTGTAGTTACACAGTGAATCGTTCCTCTTTCAGGGAATCGACGTGGTGGCGAAGCTATTTTGATGTCAGGTAATCGTGCTTTTAGGGCAGCTAAGGAAAACATTAGAAGGAAAATGTGTTTATTAGGTTTCATTGTTTTTATTTGTTTATGGCATGGCATGTTGCATAGCTCTACTTGTCCGTGCCCTGTTCTAGACAAAAAGCACATGCCTTGTGATGTATCCCTGTTTTATTCAAGACCAGCTGTGCTGATGGTTTGAATCTGTACATTCCCACCAATTCTTGCTAGACGAGAGGACCGCGCTAGTTGTGTAACTGTCTGTGCTAAATGTAGCCTAGAGAGAAAATCACCTGTTAGTATAGAAAACAAGCAGTTGTTCTAAAAGAAGTTGTCTGATGCTTTTTGTTTGCAGTTTTATGCATATCTGTAGTCACCAAAAATGTCCATGCTGTGTTATATATACATACACTTTCAAATACTCTAAGAATATAGGGCGCTTCTCACACTGTCTTAAAATCCACTGCAGAGTTTGAAATCTCTGAGGATGTCCTACTGTCCTTTCATGAAGCTCAGGGGAGGGGATGAAAGAATTAATTTCCATTTTCTTACTTAGGGAAGTGTCTGTACCCAGCTTAGACTGTGAGCTAAGTAGGTATTAAGGGACAAGCCTTGCCTATGGAGCTTGAATAGACAGAAGATGGAAGAAATGTGAGTTTTAAGACCTTGTTTAGAGACGATACTTGACAAAGTTCAGATGAACTTAAATGTAAAGAGAAAAAAATAATTTAAAGGTGCTTAAATTCTGGATCTTAACTTTGAATTAACGAGGGCTAATTTTGCTATGTTTATGTGCCCATGTGTAGGCAACATTATACTTATATAGAATATCAGGGTAGGACCTGGAAACAGAAGCCGTCAGACCTTTTGATTGTCTTTGATTTCTGTCATGTGAACACATTTTGTAGCTGCCAGAAATTTGGCCCTTGTATCTAGGGTTCTTGATTCTTAAAAAAAAAAAAAAAAAAAGGAAAGAAATGTAAAGTTCAATATCTAACTGTTCCTAGTTAGTCAAGTGCTTAAATGAGAAAAATAATTGAAAAAACCACTGGTTTCAGTACTTCTTTCTACCATCACTTAAATCAGCCAATAATCCAAAGTATAGCATAGCCTGACAGCAAGTAATTCAAAGAAAGGTAGGACAACTGAAGCTCTTAAAATTTCAGTTAAGCAGTGCTTCAGAACAGCTAGAAAGAATTAGTGTTTGTGCTCAGGAGTGTGGGGTTTTCCCACCAGACTCCAGCTTGCTAACAGAGACTTCTTGTTTTCCAAACTTCCATGCAAGAAAATCTCAAGCTATAAAAGAGAAAACCCCTTAAGAAAAGAAAGAAAACTGCTTTCTTGCAGCCTTGAGGTCAGCAGTTGTCTCTATTGCAAAACTATAGTCTCGGCAACCCCTTGGTGTGTTATTTTATAACCATTGTCCTGAAAACCACTATGAGTCAAAGCCTATTCAAGCGAGGGAAAGTGACATAACCACTGGTTACCAGTAGCAATGCAGTGACAATCTCTCTATCAGGGATACGCCACCAGTATTTACATAGTTACATAGCAGACACTTAAAGAGATAAGTCATGGTATAAAGGGGGAGTTTCTAGCAGCACATGAATTCAAGATAGGAAGGGGGAATAGATTATCATAGAAAATGTAATCAGCATTTGTGCTCTGAAAGGAACTTCCACAGTTCCTATTTACAATGTATGAAAGCATCTGATGGTCTGATCGCTCTGGACTGAAACAAGTCTCAAAAAAGCACTGTGAAATGCACTTCTGGGAATTCTCTTCCACCAGCAGGGACGTGGCTGAAATGTTTCAGGGGAAAAGGGCAGCTGTCCTTATGAACTACTCCTGTGGTGGAAGCTGTGTGCTTAGGAAGGTTCAGAACACAGACCTTTATCCCAGACAGAAAATGGTTAAGACCTTGTCATGGATGGCCTGTGGGTAACAACTCTGTGATTTCTTAGGGGAGAAATGAGCTGGCTCTGCCTCTGCTAGTTCCTGGTATTTGTGTGGTGTTTGGTAAATGTTAGTACTTGGTGGGGTGTGACAGGTACAGAATGACCTGTACAGTCACTAACAGCAAAATACTTTAAAACCAAGATACTAATTTACTGTTCACTAGAAGTCAAACAACTACAAAATATTTAATTCTGACATCAGGCCTGGCTCTGCAAAGACTTTTTTTAGTAAAAACAGCTGTGTGAATTGAACATACATAATCTAGATATGCTGGGGTGTTTTTATATAACACATCCTGAAAGCACAGAGTTTTCATACATTCATACATATATTCATGGATTTGGAGCAGCAGTAGGTCATGAGGTGTACTTGATTAGAAAGCAAAAAAAAAAAGAAAAAGGAGAAAAAGCACCCTCCTGCCTACCTGCATTGTTCATGAGATCAAGAACGGATTTATCCTTCACTTAAAACAGAAGAAGTTAAAGCGAGGAGGTGAGTCACTCTGCAAAAGCACATCTCCCTTGTATGATTTTTCTACAAAGGGAGGTTTAATTTCTTCCTTTTAATGACAATGAGCACAATACTGATCTCCTTCCAGCAGTTAATGGCTGGCATAACAGGCAGCATGAGAGCATGACTACATGCTTCAGCTTTCTTCTGGATCTATAAACTGCTTCAGCTTTGAGACCACAAAAGCCAGCAATAAACCTGCATCTTTCCCTTCTCAAACACAACTAACCCAAGTGTGAAATTCCACCCCACTAGTCACACTGACAAAGCTCCTTCTCTAGTGGAAGCAGGGATGTGAAAAGTCACATCACAAATACAGCCACAGATGGCTTTTGATTCTCAAGTGCTCTGCCCACACTGTAATAGTCCATAAGCAAAAACAGATTTGGACTGATAGCCCATGCAGTTGAGGCAATTAAAAAAACAGTGTGTGAAGCCTGACCAGTATGTCAGGAAGCTGCACTAACTTACAGAGAGGGAACAGGAAGGGAAGACATATGAGTTCTGGGTTATTTTGACACTGATTCTCTGAATGACTTTTGGCATCTATCTTTACATCTCCTTTTGCATTCTGCCTACTATGACTACTCCTTCATGTACTGGGCGTCTTTGCTATCATACACACATGATTTACATTGAAAAACAATCCAGTCCAAGTTCTATTTTAAATCTATTCTGGAACATTAATCTTAAAAGAAAAGGCATAATGTTCCATATAGTATAAAAGAAATTAAAGAAGAAATGTAATGGAGAAGTTTATGTTCATATGCCATAGCTAGAAAATTGCTAGAATTCAGATGCAAACACATTACCCAGTTTAAATAAAAGCAAGGCACCGGCAGAGAGAGCAACACAATCACAGGGGTTTGTTTTTCAGGGAAAAATACCAACAGAGCCTGAGAAAGGTTCTTGTTACCTACTGATCCATGAACTGTGTAATAAGAAAAAAACCCAGTGCCCTTCCCACGCAAACCCCTGCCTGCCTAATTGATGACTGACTAGTGATCAGCTTGACAAGACCTCAGGACCGACAAAGCGAGCATCCCACTCAGGTTGTATCTTTCACCACATGATACTGGAAGGGGGATTCACAGCACGTCCTTGAAGCATAACCAACCTAGAGCGAGCTGGGTAAAATCATTTCTGTTCAACCATACCCACATTCTTAGAAGGTTACTTCTGTATTGCAGTGAAAGGGGTACAGTCATAAACTCAGTGAAATTCAAATTCCAGGGTATTTTAATCATGAAGGAGTAAGATATTTCAGCACTGAACAAATATTTAGCATGTAGTTTGCCATGAAGTTCTGAGATACTTAACAGTACTTTGAAGACTCACATTTTAACAAAACTGAGGAATTATCCACTATGCACTCCCACTAGCTATTTGTGTGACAACTTCTGTTCAAGTACCCCTCAGCATACGTGGTAAACCTCCAATTACAGAAAACTCCTGCTTAATGTGTGGCAAGACAAATTTGAGACTAAGTGGTCCAGAGAACATGAGGAACCCAGTCAGGAAACCTCTCTGTTCCTGGAGAACACGAGCAATTGCTGTTACAGGAGAACAATTGAATTAATATAGTCTGTCTAGAAGATAAAGGTATTCATGGATTTTTCTACTCTGACCAGTAAAAATTACTTTGCAAATTCCTTGAGCAACAGATCATTTTATCCCCATGCAGTATTCTGTTTGTCTGAAAAGACTTCACTTAGGCACAGTTTGAGCTACCTCTGCAGTTTGAAACCTTGGAAACCTAAACATCCAGAAGGGAAAGGTTGTAGCAGGGAACATCATGATATATGTTTTGTTTCACAGCTTGTGATAATGTAATTCCAAAGAGAAGATGAACAAACTTCACCGAGTAATTGACGCAGTCTGCAGTCCACTTGAAGTTGCAGGAGCTAATTCTTTATGTGCTTCAGTGTTTGGTGTGCCCTGAACACACTAGCTGATCATGGATCAAAGCTGGAAGTTATTGATGAGTCCCCTATGAAACAAATGGAACATGCAGCTTTTGAACAGTTTGAAATCGTGGCTGATGGTTTATTTGAAACAACAGGACACATTCTTGCTTAGGTTTTAAAAGCTTTCTGGACCAGAGCTGTTCAGCTATCTTTAGATTGGTATGGACTGCTGTTAAAGAAGTCTGCTCTTAAAAAGTATGACAAATAAGTCTTGTTGTGATTTTTAAAATCCAAAAGCCAAGTCATTCTTTCCTACACAAACATCTGTGGGAGTGTAAAAGGTCTCCTGAATCCACAATTTTAATTTCAGTAGTTTTCTGCAGGGGGTGAGGAAGATAAAGGCAAGTTCTATAATCACAAAACATGAAAGAGAGAAGTATGGGTGGTACTATTGAGACAGAAGCCCTGCAATTAGGTAGAATAGACCAATGCTTAACAGTGGCAGTAGCATGTGCTTTCTAAAGTACACCTGACAGCCAGATAAAGCCTCCAGTTTTAGGGCTCACAGCCTGTGCTGTCTTCAGGCCACTGCTCACAGCCTCCATATCTTTGCTGCTGGGGAAAACTCACTTAAGCAAGGACTGAGGAATGCATCCCTTCTTGGCAAAACTCTTAGGGACATACTTGTGGTCCCACAGTGTTTAAATGAGACTTAAAACATATGCTTCAAGTTAAGGGACTCCTTCCAAGGTTAACTCATGGGGCAAAGGAATAACTTAGAATAGGCTATTTCAGTTGAAAGGGAGGGATCTGCAATGACCATCTAGGACAACTGCTGGAGCAACTCAGGGAACTTCTGACTATGCTCAACTCCTTTCTCAGTCTGGGGGCTTGGATATCATCAAACCTGTGACTTTCATCCCGGAGACCGTAGGCAGCCCCTTCATCCTGGGGTCGGACCTGCACAGTTTATGTCTATGGCTGTAGTGGACTACAGGATCACTGCCTCCCACTGTTTGCCATCACTGCAGGGCCAGAGGTTTCTGCCTAGTCATGTCAGCGGATTTCATTCAAACATACACGCAATACATGAAACAAGAGGAAGGCATTTCCAGTTAGAAACCTATGAGGTTTCTAATGGCTACTTAGCCCATTATGATCAACCAGATAAAGACTTATACTGCACCTTTCCACTTCTGTAATTCCATGGATTTAGTCCTGAAGCTCAGCTGATGCACAGACTTTCAATTTTCTTCCAATTAGCCTTTAAATATCTGTAGTTATACCTTAGTCACTTAGTGAGAAACCAGACAATTTTACTTATGCAAAACTAAAGATTGCATTTGTCATACTAAAAGGCAGGAGTGGGTTTGTTATTTTATTTTTTATTTGAAATATTGCAGAGCTTTCTTATGATACATAGACATTGCTGTGGCTTCCGGTAACAGACTTTCAAAAATGATTAAAGTGATGAATCATAATCAGAAATAAATGACTCTTACATCTATTAAGACAGTTATTTAAAAAATGTTTTGATGAATCATGCAAAAATGCTCACAAACAGCATTATATTTTTTCATAGATACATTTTTTGGTTTTCCTAAGTCTTACAAAAAGAGCTTGTGCTTTTAACACTTGAATTGAAAAAAATATTTATTAATATTTACATCATAAATGCCACATTGAAGTTCATACAGGCAAAGTGGTGATGGTCCCCTGCTCTACCATTCACAAAACATGCTGAGGGTTCCAGGCCTCTTCCATAAACTCCCAATTTAAAAATGTTTAGTCTTGGATCTTCAGTATGCTCCTCTTCTCCAAGTCATTCATTTCCTTCAGTATAAGGGCAACATTGTATCTCAGTTCTTGAAACTTTGCAACTGGCACCTGAAACAGAATATTCAGGTTAGAGGACACAAGACCTCTCAGGAACTTCATTAGGGCATGCCTAGGGATAAGGAACATTGCAGTGTCAGCACAATCTCTCTTAAAATACGTTATTTTTTTTTTTCCCCAAACTTCAGAGAAAATATTTTGGGTTAAAAAAATTCAGTTAATTCAACTAAATTTGTATGCAAAAGGAGAGTGGGGAAAAAAAGAAATAACGGCTACATAGTACATTTTTTGTACTGCCTCATGGGAGAAAGGAAGGACTACAGGATGTAAACTGAGGACTGCTGTGGTGGATTAACAGTCATAGTTTGGAAGGAAAGACAAAGACCTGGAAGGTCGTGGAGCCTACAGAATTCTCAAGCAACAAATTCCATGTACTGTGCTTATCCAAACTTGCAAGGGGAAGGAATTGAGATTTGAGGCAAGAGACTTGGCAGCAACCTCAAGAGCAAAGGGCACTGGGCATTGTCTATATGTGGAAGACAAAAGACTTTGATTAAACATACAAAGCATTTGCCACTGTGCAGGAGACTATTGGACTCTCCATCATTTCAAGCCTGAGAAGCCAAATGGATGGAAATTTGTTATGTTTTAAGACAGAGACCCACACCCGAGCACAGGCACAGACAGACTAACATCAGTGCAGTGCACAAACATGTGCTCACACAAGTGCCCATTGCAGTCTAGCTGGTCTCAGGCTGCTCTGCAGAGCACCTGCCTAATTTACTCCACACCTCTGACTGCACTGAAGACAGCAGTTCTTTTGACAAAGACCCTTGTCATCCTTCTGCCTACTGTAGCACAGATACCAATTTTGTGAGAGGAATCCAACACTTGATTTGCAATTTCCACACACATCAGAAATGCATGAAAAGGCATAATGTCCTTTTCACTTTTGACATACATACAAGACTCAAAATGCTGCAATTCCCATGGCTTTTGAAAAAATCTTCAGTTACAAGTCACACTGTGATTAAAAAAACCAAACGGAGACCTAAGAGTGTAACTTGTCCCTGTGCCATACACATTTTAAAACTGTTCATAACAGAATTCTGGACTTACCATCTTACATAAGCCTTGATAGTTAGCAGGACATTCTGAACATGCCCAAATGAAAGGAAGCTGAAGAGCTGAGGACTATATTTGATTGCATATGGTACCTTGAACCAAAACACAGGTTTATCCCCACTAACTGTGGGAAGACCACTCTTCAGATACAGAAATTGTGTTTACAGCCACATCCTTGACATTCAGATCTCAGCAGTAGCAGCAAAGAGCTGATTCTAAGAGAAGCACATTGTTTGCTATCAGATACTTGCACTCCTCTGTGTTCTGGACAAACACACCTCCACTGCAGAATAGCAAAGGGTCTTCCACAGACTTACAACAAAAAAGACCCCTAAAATTGAACCAAAATAACCAGAAAAAATGGCACCAAGACAAAGACTTGGCATTACATACCAAGAAATAAAGCCTCAGATCTAAACAGTAAAGCATATATACTAGCTTTTATTCTCACAAATGAAACTTACTCTGTTGTAAAGGGTTAACCTGAAATTCATGGCATCATTTAAGTTCCATGGAAGACCTCAAATAGAGCATACGGGATGCTCGGAGCTGGACTGTCCAGAGTGGTGAATTTGATCTCCTGTGAAGTGGCACCCTTAACATTTTGCAATGTAGCACATAATTTATGCCTTCCACCACAGCTGCTTTCTTGCACAACATTTTAACAGCAAAATCAGTCCACCTCTTTCAACCCACAGGGCTTTGGTGCTCCTTCCAGACTACTACTAACCCGGGAACTGAAGCCAAAATCTGTACAGAGTTCAAATGTAACAATGCCTGCTGTGGACTGAATTCCTGTATGCACCATCATGTTATTTATAGCACAAATAGCATTCCTTTTCAAAGGTTAAAATTATGGAAGAGTTTATGCCATCTTCTGGCAAGCCTTTAGGTACAGTGTCATAAATACTGCCACTGACTAATTCTGAGGTAAAAAGCAAAGAGGTTTTTTTTTTTCTAGCAGCAAGAACAGTACTAAAGAAAAAGAATAAAACTACCTTTGCCACAGAAGAGAATGTTACCATTCTCTGCCAAATGCAGCAAGTGTAGAAGTGTATCATACATTATATAAACTACCCCAGTAATTTTCCTGCCCTCAAAAGCCACCATCAAGTCTGAAGGTTATGGTTGATAGCAACCCCATAATTTTTAATCAAACCAAATATTGTGCAACAGCGCTTTTCAGTAATTAATATTCTTCTAAAAAATAGATTTCAGCAGAATGTGTGTAGGAACAAGGTATGAAATGATTTTGGTTGGTGTTTCATTATGTATTGTATGTGGCTACATTGAACATGAAGGATTCCAAAGCAAACCAAGCACTGATAACGCATTGCTTAAAAGAGCTTTAGTATTTTAAATAATAATTCAACTTTCTAAATAAAACTTCAAGTGGTTTCTTTTTCATTTATTATGGCAATCAGACTTACTTCAAAGCGATGAGCTGTCCCATCTGAAAGCTTCATCATCATCAGAATGGATGGTTGAAGTGCACGGGCCAGTGAACTGAAATTATTTACATTATTAGTATTACAGCAGTAGACATCAGCAGTGTGATGAGTACAGCATTGCACATTAACCATTTTAGATGTTCATGTAGGTTTTACACAGAACATGAGTCAGTCACTGAGTCCTTTACCTGTCTGGCTTGAAACTCATGAACATAAGAGTCCTGTCCAATTTATCTCAGTATTGAGACTAAACATTTCCTTAACAGTTTAGTAACTGCAAGTTTAGAAGCATTTTTTTTTTACATAATCAGTTTAGTGGAACTACAATAGGGATAAGAGCTGACCAAGTACTCCAAACAATAATGCAGTTTTCCTATAGTTTACTATGTTGCATTAATCCTTTCCATCCTTTCATACTTTCAACTGCCACCTCATTTGGGTAATCAAGCTTTTCCAGTCTTCATCCTAAATTTGCGTGTTATTATTTTATTTGATGACCCAAAGAAGGGAAATGAGTCATTCTTGTGCAGCTTCCATCAACTGACATTGCCAAAGCCTGCTCAGGTACTGACAGGCAATACAGCCAGAAGCCACCATACCTCTCTGCAGAGGCTGTTGCTGGATGATAAACAAGAAACCTCAGGGGGAAGGTTAACCGGAAAGCAAAATAAGAGGAAGGAAAATAAAGGAGAATGTGTTGCTCCTGTGCTGTTCAGAAAACAAATCATAGGATTTGCTTGCAGCTTGCAAGCACTGTACCTGAGGCTGTTTATCTGGACATTTTGCGCTCTTACAGGCATAGATTTTTTTCTGCAGTGATATCTGTGTGGTGCTTACAGCACTGCTCAGCAGAGTCACCAGGACTAGTAGCTTGTGGCCATTACAATTTTCACTTACGAGCCTTTTTTCTTGATTTCAGGAAGACAATCCCTGATTACCCTTGGGCCTCACAATTACATCAGCAAAGAAGCTGCACTCTCTCTTGGATGCAGGTATTCATGAATGCAATATGAAGTCACTCATGTTAAAAATTTATACTAGTAACAAATACTGGATCATCTTCTAATTTTGTTCATCTCGGTCTGTCTTGGTTAAAACTAGACAGAGACCAAAACAGCACAGAAAACAGGTTTCTGTTTCCTTCTGGCTCTAACCAAAGATCCATCCCCCAGCTGCCTCTGCTGTGGCAGATGGCAAGAAGCCACTCACTGCAGGTACAGGCAGGATGATCACAAAGGCCTTTGCTCTTGTTTTGTGAAAAAAAAAGAGAGGTAGTACAATGACTAGTTGCATAACTATGGCAGTGTAAAGGCGATGTTCTGAAGCCTCTCTTTGTAGAAGCTGCAGCAGACTGTACAGGGGATGGGAAGTCATTTTAACATGTGCAACATACAAATGATAGTCTACTTGAGAAGTTGAATAGATGGTTTTCCTCCCCTGTTCCAGTGAAACCAAGAGCTTGCCTGGCTGCTTCAGGCTCAATCCATTTAATTTATTCTGTCTGTCTCTGAGGACCTGTGGATTTGTATCAGATCTGTTAAGTTTTAAAATGACAGACTCAAACTTCGAGTGAATTGTTAACAACAATAACATGTATATACACTGACTTCTAAATTGTGTATGCAGAAAATTCCACCCGGACCTCACTGTTTAATGCTATATGCCAATCCCTAACAACAAGATATGTTTTAACCCTGATAACATTTTTAAGCAGCCCAAGAAATCAGTTTAACCTTAGGCAAAATAATTTCCAGGGACATGCATGATTCTCTGTTATACCTTGTGGATATCGCTACGTCCACTCTCCACTTGAAGTCCTGGATACCTGGTAGCCTACTTCTTTGTATCAGAGCTGTGCCTTCGGAAGCAGGGCGTCTAAAGAGTAAATCAGAAATGAGAGACTGAAACGCAAATTCATAAAAGAAAAAACAATCTCAAGAGAAAGTACGATTCCTCAGAACAAATCTGTCTGGATCTTGTTTCTCTCCTACATCTGTCCTCATTTAGAGAGGTCTGAAGAAGTGGAGGTATTGTGGATTTTAGACAGCTATACTCAGATTATCCCCTTTTTCTATGCTTAAGTATGGTCCATGTTGAAAAAAGAGACCAGGTGCCTGTGTAATTCCAGTAAATTGATGTCACTATAAAGTTTAGTAAGAGTCATTGTGGTGGCTGGCATATCTATTACTTCAATTATATGCAACTGTGAGGCATAAAAAAAGATCTGCAAATGTATCTTTACCTTCATGCAGATCCAAGAGAAACAAACAAGCAGGAACAAGACAGATGACTTAAGCAAAACAATTGGATAAGGTCAATGTAATTTTTCAGCAAAAAGCATCCAGTATTGGCAAGCAGCAATGTTTTAAAATATAGTAATATTAGAGTGTATTTTCAATCTATTTTGAAGCATAGTTAAGAAAAGTCAGTGGTTTTTATTAATTCAACATAATTTACAAACTTTCAATTCCTTACAAAATGTTCACTGCCAAGCCCACCACAACTTTCAAGATTTTTGCCCAGTCTGATGTGTAAGAAGCCAAGCACTTCATTTGTTACTCATATTGCAAGAATAATTAGGTTGATCAAGGCCTAGTTTATTTCTGTAAGCAAACAGAGTTGACAGTGGTTAAACTTCGGATGGTTGACAATCTTTAACATTTTAACAGCATCTTAAGCTCTGGGTAAGTAAAGAAGCCAAATGTGATACAAACACATAACAACCATTCATTTTTAGATAGTTACGCACAAATAATTTCAGAATGAGGTCACTGAGGTGGTTCATTCAGGAGCTGGACTTCTAGACTTTGTGTTACTTACCGTATTTTTTTTTCCTAAGCATCCCATGTCCCTGGAAGTTATTTACGGTACATTTCAAAGCTACTCCAGTAGCCCCACTAAAGGCAGGATAAGAAACGTTACATCCTTTATCCATGGTGCTAGACATAATCTAATTACAGACTTTACATCAGAAGGGAATCCTCTCTGAACAAATCAAGGACTGTAGGAATGGCACTCTAACATCCCTACTCAGATTCTTGTGTGCAAGTTAGCCAGTGCCTTTAGAAACTGCTCGGAAAGATTAATGATCCGATGAGGTACACAGGATGGCAGGCTGAGATCCTACAATACTCCTGCTTTTCGCAAAGGTGATATAAGCAAGAATTTATCCTTTTGGTGGGGGGTTTGGGTGGTGTCAGAAGTGACACACATTCCTAATAGTGTGGTAAAGGAATGAGCAAAAAAAAGTAGATCAGCTCGTTCTTACCCACTGTCAGCTCCTGAATAGGAAGTAGGTCACCACAGCTGGGTGCAACCATGAGGAGCTGGAGTCTAGAACAGTCATTAGCAGGATTAAACAGTAAGAACAGACCATTCCCTCAGTGGAGAGCTGCTGCCAGAGTATTGCTTAATTTGGAGAATCCCTAAAAATAGCCACACTGCTACCATTTCCTTAAGACATGCTAACTCTCATCAATGGAAGACAGTCCATTCAGTGCAGCACCAGCACTCTGGGAGAAGAAAGGAGTGGGGAAAAAAGGAACATGTTCTAGTTAGCAATAGTGGGAAAGGCCAGCAATGGTGACCTCCCAAAGAGAGTTGAAGCTTCTGAATATTATTGGGCAACGGCATTTCTGTGGCCAAATATAAAGCCTTATTTCTGAACAGGACTGCACTTCAGTATCATTCCTTTAGGAAGAGTCACAGCTTTTATAACTTAGTTTAAGCTTCTGTCAGGACCTTCCCAGCTTGGACAAGACTGAAACTGGAAATGCAAGAATCCTGTAAAGATGATAGAATGTGTACAGTGGCCAACATACATACAGAAATTATACAGACTGTTAATCAAGCTATTGATTTATAAGAGGAATAGCAAAATGGAGCAGAAAAGACTCAATGAATCTTATATTCAAAACCTATAGCCTATAATTACATTTTGTAAACACTCTCTGCCAACAGCTGCAATATACTGTCAGCACATCATGCAAAGGCAGAAGTCAGAACAAGTAAAGGACCATGGATCAACTAGAGATCATCTAAGCTGCATGTGGAATGGATGATACACCTGTGACAAGAACACCTTCTGCCATAGAATGCAACACAAGAGCATTTGAAAAGGAAAGATTAGAGAACTTGGAGCAGCAGCTGACCTAACAATATCAAAACTAAAGACAAGTTCTGGATGGTTCCCCATGTACATAACAAGACATGCCTAGCAGGCCACTGAACAGGAAGAATGAGTAAACTGATATGTGTGAAATGCTGACAAATTGCACACAGAATGCACCCTCCTGATAGAAGCTAAAGCTACACTATTGAAAGAAAAGGCAGTGCATTTATTATAACCATTCAGAAAGGGGGAAGTTAGGGTTATCCTTTCCCTTAAAAAACAGTTTTAATTTTGTGCAGTTATTTGATAGTGTCAATTTGGCAAGTTTTTCTTTCCTTTCAGTCTATGTAGCTTGATGGAACTGTAGGGACACAGAAATACAAATGTCAAATACTTCAGAGCTGTTGTTCAGTGAGCAGAATTCCAAAAATAGGATAAGATGCCAGGAAAAGTATTAAAAATGGATTTTTCTGGGTTATCTAGCTCATACTGAATTTTTTATCAGATGCTAATACATCTCTTATCATCACAATCATATATATTTACAACTCAATAAGCATATGTATGATTCAGTGTTACATTTAAGATTATAAAAGCAGATCTGTCTAGAAATCAAATCTGAGGTGCTCTTCTTTGGTCTCAAAACACAGAGCAAGATTACCCTGGATAATCACAGCTTTCAAAATGAAAAAGCTAAATTTTCCAGCATCGTGATTTCACAGTAGAAAACAGACAATCATGCATGTTTCAAATTACATCTAAATTTATCTTCTTTTTCCACTGCAAACAATATTTCCACTTTGCAACCATGAATTTTGCATTCTTAACACCTATAATTCAAACAGAAGAGCAAAGATGAGAAGACTGAATTTATTTTTACTCCAAGAACCTTTAGCTGTAAGCCAAGATCTTAATCAAGGAAATGAAAAATATTTTTAACTTTAGTAGCAGCATTCAGACCCTTTTAAGGGTAACCGAAATACCACAACTGTGATTACCAGGATTCTGTGCAAAGAATCTGGAGCAGCACTGGGTTAGTGATGCCATGTACTGAGAGTGACCTCAAGTTTGAAGGAGGAAAGTTGGAATCACAGAATATCCTGAGCTGGAAAAGACACACAAGGATCATCAGAGCCGAACTCCTGGCCCTGCACAAGTTTTACGTATGCAAAATGCTCAAGACATTTCTAGATGTAGAATAAGCTAAATATGGTTGAGCAGAGAACCATATAGAAAAAGGCAATCTCATGAATGGACAAAGAGATAGGCTATTCAAAAAGCTCTTGATTTAGTACTTTCTCTGGAGATATTATCGAATACTGCTTAAAAAATGAATTTCAGTTAGCAGAGCACTTGATATCTCATATGTGTCATGAAGTCACCCAGTGTGAATTCCCAATTCATCTGTACATTAAGACTTGATGAAATGCTATCTGAGAATGCTGCCATGAACCACAGCATGTAGAAGGCATATGTAGCTTGCTTCCCAACGAACCAAGACTTTCACTTTTGCTCTAACTTGCAATGATAACGATGGGAAAAATGCTTAATTCTGCACTGCATTTTTCACCTGTAGGTATTGATGCACAGTCTATAGAATACTATAAAAATGATGATCGCAGAAAAATTGCAAGTTGGCATAAAAACTACTTAATGCATATATAGCCATACATGATAGACATCATACTGTGCTGAATCAAAATAATGGGACAACTCTTATTCATTTAGAAAATTTTGCTGTCCCTTCAAAAGGCAAGGGATTTGTGTCAGCAGAGCTCTGTGCAACCCTACTGCCTGCACAATGCATAACACAGGAAGACACTAACCTGTTACCAAAGACCGCACTGGAAAAGTCCACAATGAAATCTTCTGGTATCCTGAAAGAGAAGAACAATACAAAACAGTTAAGTTTTTTGTGCCCACATTTATATGGCCTTACGTAAAAAACTCTAAATCTATTATAGAACACAAAAGATGTGTCAACAGTTTCTATCTTCCATTGCTTAAAATTGCCATCAGCTCTTACGTAAGCATTTCAGTATTGATTCAGCTGGGGCCCTCAAAAGTTAGTCTATGTTTTTATACCAAGAACCCTAAAAACTGCATTACATCTTCCTGTCCTACCTAGTACAGCAACAGTGAGTTTCAAAAGAACACAGTATTTGCTTAACTTCTCACAGTAAAGTCAAGAAAAAATTTACTGATGGCACTGACAAGTGTAGAAAGCAGGCCAGTAATGCATGCTTTCAAAAATTCCAAATGTACACATTTCACTTCACTTTCACCTGCAGTGTAATGAAAAGAAGACATAAGGAATTGTTCCCTCGAAAGTAAAACAGAGGCCCTTGTACCTAAGACTGCTTACCAAACGAGCATATCTAACATGGGGACTGGCCAAACAGACTAACTCACACTCCATCCATCCTATGCCTCTCCACTTCTTTACTATTCCTCTGACACTGCTGTTGCCTTACAAACAAGCTGCTGTTGATTTTCAGTTCAACAGATCAGGCTGCAAATTGCAAAGAATACAGAGCAAACACTCTCAATTCAGCTGCCTTTGCCACAGGGACAGTAACCTCCTACTGAGAGGCAAGTTGGACAAGTGGGAGAAGTAACTACTGCTGCTGCCTCAGTTAAATCCAGCACTCACCATGAATCACTGCCCAGAGACATTACTTGTCAGTGGTATGAGATGCACAGCGGTGTATCAAAGGAAAATCAAAGCAAACAAGGAAGTTACTTGTCCTAAAGAGCTTACAGTGTCTAATGATGGGAGAAAAACCAACTCATCAATTCACACAGTGGGATAATGATACAGCAGTTACTACAGCTCCAATTCCTAATGGAAGAAGTGGGGTTACACCACTTTTTTTAAATGGTGCTTGGATAAAAAGGGATTCATTTTAGCAAGCATTAGAACAGTGCTTTTTTGGTTGCATGACTCTGTCTCAGAAGAGACAAGTCTACTTCTGCAAACATTACTTATAATTTCCATACAAGTGCATCATTTAACCCAATCTGATGATGACTGGACATCCTCTCTATGTAGTGGAATAGCTGGAGAGAGGAGGCTGTAATATGATTATTATGGTATCTATCACAATACTTCCTCAACTGTAAGAGCAAGTGTTACTAAAGCAGAAGCATTAACATTACCTTTGAATTTGCATTATTTTTGCTGTGAAGTCAATGATTTTGCTGAAAATTCTGTTCCTGGCTCAAGGAGCTTACATCAGGCCAGTCACACACTAAGCAGATCAGACAGAACACAGCTCAGACTGAGCTACAGATGGCAATCAGTTTACAAAAGAACAGTCTGAGGAAGGGAGTCAAAGGGCAAGAAATGTGTTAGTGAGTCTCAATTCCATGTTATTGGCCTGAGCCACAAAACTATTACATAACATGAGAGGGGAGGTTAAAAACCAGCATCCACAATTTAGAGTGAATTTATTCTCACTAGCTCAGCCACTGAGGCTAAGAAATAGGGAGTATAGAGTGGCAACCCTTTGAAACCAGTAGTAGTGACGTAATTAATCAGAAGTGGGCACATTTCTCAGCCTCTCTCTCCATCAAAACTAAAAGCCAAGACCAGGTTCCTCACCGGGAAACAGAGAATTACAAGACTTTATATGGGTGGAATTAGTTCAAGATTCAGCTTTACTGAAGGGAAACAAAACAATGCAGGAAGTTAAAAAAAAAAGGTAACCTGATGCAGAGCTCAAACCTTTTAACAGAAGACAACAGAATGAAAAAAGGGAAATAACCCACTATTCTGCCTTAAATTGAAAAATACCTGCCCAAACACTGGGTGTCAATAATGCCAAGACACTGCTGTTCAACAATTATTTGTGTTCTTCGTGCATTTGATCACAGGATGACCCACAGGAGCCACTGAAGGAGGGTAAGTGTCTGAAAGTAATTAGTAAGTGCCTTGAAAACATGCAGGCATTTCATCTCCAAACCCAAGTGCATTGGGAAATGTGGGAAATGACATTTCCCATAGGAACCAAAGATGCTAAAGATGCTACCAAATTTACTAAGTATCATAGTTTGAAGAATAACTTATTTAGTCTTCTAAAAGTTTAACCACAAGGTGAACAGAGCTATTCACAGGAAAAAAGACTGTCAGAGATGGAAGTTAGGAAGACCCCCAACGGACAGCAGCAACAAGCAGCACATAAAACATACAAGTCTGCAAGCAACATAAATGCAGTTACCTGAACTATTGCTGCTAGATCAGTCACATTAACCAGGACAGTAAGATAAAAAGATGTGTCAAGATATAAAAGACATAAAAAAGATCATCTCAGCTGAAATGTGTCTGAATAAAGTGCATGAATAAACCATAAAGTGAGAAAAAAAACCAAAACGCAATTACAAAAGCGTAATGTGTTAAAGTGTGGTCAATTGACAAGAACAGGGACCTGAGAGTCTCTATTTCTAGACACAGTCAGCCTGGCCAATGACTTCTGGCACTGCTATACCAACTATCTCCACTGCTTGGTACAGGAATACTCACCCACACCCAGAGAACTTGGCATGGAGCTTTTAGTGCTCTTCATTAGTCCGTAATTAAAGTGAACACATTTTGCATGCACCTCAAAAAACACCAGCTCCCACTGGGTCAAAAGCAATTCATCAGTTTCTTACTGACCTACTTTAACCTGGGTGTGAACTCCACGATGTGGCAGAGGCAGCAGCTTGCATTTTAGCTCACTAGACAAAAGGCAGGCCAAACTCCAGCACTGAGCTGCAGAGAAAACTGTATCAACTAGCAAGGCACCTCTCATCGTGGCCCCAATTGCACCTTTTGCCGATTACACCCCAACTGCATCTAAATCTGCAGCTTTAATTTGCCTGAAGTTGCTCATGAAGTAAATTATGCTTGTGACTCTGCAGAATCCAAGGATAAAGCCAATGTGCAGGTTAACAGACAAAGATGAAAAAAAAGACAGAATTAGAAACTTATGTATTTTTCCTAGGTAGCAATCAGAATGCTAAGAGTTATGGGAAAATAGCATTTTAAAACAATTGAGCCTTGGTGCGGAGGTTTCTCTACAGATCAAAACATCAACTGATATTATTCTCACTGCTACTGAACATAAAAATAAGTGAAAACCTATAAATATTTTTAGCATCTGATATCTAGCTTTTAGGATATTCAGAGATACTCTGGAGAGACTAATATAGATTTTGGCAGAGCCTGTAACAAAGCTTAAGATTTCTTGGATAACAGGCAGGAGAGATTGTAGCTGAACAAGGTGGTAGGGTTTCATGAGTAATATATTGTTGGCCTGTAAAGAAGTGAAAAAATAGGGCACTTCCTTAGCTCCTGAATGTTACCACTGTCTTACCAAACATGTTAAAAAATATTGCAGAGCAAGGTGGGGATAGCAGAGAGAAGGTCATTCATATTTGCATAACCTACATTACAGACTAAATTAGACCATTCTCCCCAGCATGTGAAATTCACTGCTCATGCTCAGAGTTAAATCAAGTCTTACACAACACCTGGCCTGACGTGGTGTTTGGCAACAGATGCATTATGTGTTATTTACAGGTAATTTTAATACCAAATTTGTTGTGTAAAAACATTGATTTGGGGAAGCAGTTACATAAACACTATGAAAAAACAAACATTAAACAACCAAACATAAACAGGCCTACCTGAGCTCCTTCAGGTCCTCCTTAAAAGCCTAGAAAGACAAGGAAGATGCAATTTTACATGATGTAGCCTTTAAAGACTGTTTCTTACCTAGTGAATCAAGAGTGGTTACTTGCTTGGTATCTCTCCCAAAAGTTTTAGTCTCAAATGACAGTAGTTTTGAAATGACAGGTGACATCGAAAAGAATTTTCAGGAGTGTTAAATACACATTGTGAATTAATTTTAAAGACCTAAATATTTTGGAAGCCTTTATTTTTCAAAACAACATTTCTGCCACTACTCTTACATAGCCTACCAGAACATGTTCTTCTTTTAGAGTAACTATGTGCCCTTATTCTCAAATATGTTTTGCAGTAGCTTCTTTAAACTATGACAACAGAAAGGAAGTGGAAAAAGGTAAAGTTTGAATACTAAAAGTATACTTCCACTATGCTTCCTGCAATATGGGAGCATTCTCAGTATGCCTAAGTAAATATGAAACAGTATCTCAAACAAGAGAGGTGCTGGAAGCCCAGAAGTGGTTCACTCACGTGAAAATAAAATTAGAGGGGAAAAATTTAAGGTATAGGAACATGAAAAATGAGAAAAAATAGCATGAAGAAGGGATAGGAGTTGGGAACATGACAGGCATCTACATACTCATGCCACACATCCACAGTATAAGTGGAAATTGCACTTTCTTCCAACTTCCACTATATTGTTCTGGCTCTAAGACTTTCCTTCCTCTAGAGCAGAAATATGAACAAAGGTAGACAAGCAAATATGAGACACGATAAGCATGGACAAAGGAGTACTATGTGAACACACAGTTAGGGTAAGAGAGAGTGGTGATGCCCATGAAATAACACTTTGCTATGGTTTCTCTGGGGGTTTTAATTTCAGAGTGAAAACAAACACGTACAGTAAACAAGATGCTGAAGCAGAAATAGAGCAATCTTTTTCCCAAAGCTTAAATACTCTTCCAAAAAGCCCACTGTAAATCTATCCAAGTGCAATAATAAGCTCTAGATTTTTAACAGCTCCCCACCCTGGCAAATAGGATTTAGATGTTAACTCATGTCTGACGCAACTTATAACTTATCAGGGCTCCAAGTACTTCCAGAACTTACTTCTTGTTTGAAGGTTGATATGGGGAGTCTCAATGCTTCTCGGAGAAGGGTATACATGCCAGAAATGAGAAAAGCAAGTTGCTCTTCTGAGAGATTAGCACTTTCTGCAATCAGCTTGACAGATTCCTTGCAGTCTTTTCCTTCCAATGCATTAATGGCGACTGTGAATAAGAAAGCAAAGCAAGACCCCTATAAAAAGAGGAATACCTGGAGACTGTGAACATTCACATAAGCATGTCTATGGTGTATGATTTTACTTAACATACTTTTACATCAAAATTAAACTCAGGCAGTCAGGTTTCTGGCATTGGTAGAGCTTTTCACTCTCCGTGGTCCCTGCACTAGACAACAAATATGGTTCAACATCCATGTTTACTTCTGTCCCAGTTGCATCTGTCTATACACAGCTTTACTACTTTCAATTATTAGGAGGAAACCCTGGATACATTGTTCTATTTCTGACATTTTGAGACAAACCAGCTACCAGACACTTTGAGTCCTTGACTCAAATCAAAAAGAAAAACCCTGACAGGATGTTAGGTGAGAAAATGCGCCAGGGTTGCAGCAGGACACCATGCTGGGCAGCAGCTGCCCTCCTCTCAGGTGGCCACAAACAAGCTGTGCTTTTGCTTTGCTAAACAACTCTTCCACTAATCCATGACTATTTTACATACTTTAATTTACCCAACCGAGCAACTCTTCATTTTGATGGTTAAAGGTGCCTTGAGAAAATTCTTACCACAGGGAGAAGCCTCACAGACAAAAATGAAATCAATCATTGTCAATCTTACAGCCTCAACCGCAGCAAGAAACCTGCACCTTGAGGTTCCTGTACTGTCTCCTGCATATTATGAAGATGGCCACGGGGTCTCTGACTATCACACACAACCTGGCAGCAACTGGGCCTCTGGCTCTGGGGCACAGCAACGAGAGAGGAATGATTTTAACAGTACTCAGCATAAGTTTGGGGGCCATCCATAGCTGCAGAAACCTGTTCCGCATTCTCACGGATTTTACAGAATTGTAGAAAACAACTAAGCAAGCCCGTCGTTGTATGTAACCTTCCTGCTGGGAAAGGCGATGGGAAGCGCCCCAGGAACTGCAGCCGCTCAGCTGTCACAGTCACAGAATGTGCTGAGTTGGAAGTGTTCCACCAGGATCAGCCCTCACCCTGCCCAGGACCATCCCCAAGAGCCACACCATGTCCCTGAGCGTCATCCAAGTGAACCTTGCACTTTGCCAGGCTCGGTGCTGTGACACTTCCCCGGGGACCCTGTGCTCAAACACTGACTGGGTGAAGAATCTTTTCCTAATATCCAGCCTCAACCTCCCCTGACACAACTTCAGGCCATTCCCTCGGGTCCTGTCACACAGAGATCAGTGTCTGTCCCTCCTCCCCCTCCCCTCCCGAGGAACCTGCGGGCTGCAGGGAGGTCTCCCCTCACTCTCCTCTCCTCCAGCTGAGCACACCAAGCGCCCCCGCCGCTCCTCAAGGCCCTTCCCCACCTCACCAGCCCTCCTTTGGGCGCTCTGTAATCGCCGTCCTTCCCTCCCCTTGAGGATCCACGGCTCCCTCGGGGCTGCTGCCTGCCGGCCCCGGGCCGGGAGCCCCTCCGGGGGGCTGCGGGGGCCCCTCCGCGCCGGGCCGGGCCCTACCTTTGAGGAGCCGGCGGAACGTGTCCTTGCCCAGGTCCTGCACGCCGCGGGCCATCGCCTCCACCTCGGCGGGGACCCGCGGCCCGAGGAACCCGCGGCCGCCGCCGCCCTCGCCGGGCCCCAGCCCCGCCACGGCCGCCATGACCCGCCCGCCGCGGCCTCCCCGCCGCTGGGGGCGCTGCGGCCGCGCCCGCGCCGGAAGGAGCGCCGGGGACAGCGACACCGACAGCGACACCGACAGCGACAGCGCGTCCCGGACCGGCCGCTGATGGCGCCGCCGCCGCCGCCGAGTGCCTGAGGCGCCCCCGCCGCCCGCCCGAGCCGCCCCCGGCGCCGCGGCCGCCGCCATGACCGAGGAGCCGTACGAGAAGTTCCTGGCCCCCGAGGAGCCGTGCCCGCTGCTCTCGCACCAGCACCCGCCGCGCGGCGGCAGCCTGAGCCTCAGCGACGAGGGCTGCCTGGACGTCAGCGATTTCGGCTGCCAGCTCTCGTCCTGCCACCGCACCGACCCGCTGCACCGCTTCCACTCCAACAGGTGCGCACAGGCGGTGCTGAGGGGACGGGGTCGGGGGGCTGAGCGGGCCCAGGGCCGGCCGGGCATCCTCCCCTACCAGGGCCGGGCATCCTCCTCCTGCCAGGGCCGGGCATCCTCCCCTGTAAGGGCCGGGCATCCTCCTCCTGCCAGGGCCGGGCATCCTCCCCGGTAAGGGCCGGGCATCCTCCTCCTGCCAGGGCCGGGCACCCTCCTCCTGCCAGGGCCGGGCATCCTCCCTCTCCGCCCGGCCCTGCCCGCCCTGTGGGTCACTCATCGTGTCACAGTTGTCAGTGTGAGCTGGGTCCCTTCTTTTAGGATGTGTTTATTTATAGAATCACAGACTGGTTTGGGATGGAACGGACCCTAAAGATCGCCTAGTTCCAACCCCGCTTCCTTGGACAGGGACACCTTCCATTGAGCCAGGTTGCTCCAAGCCTCATTCCTTTCCGAATTTCTTAATTTTGGGGCTTTTGGTAATTTTTGAGTGCTGCAGGGTGGGCAGCTACAGAGTGGTGTGTTTAAAAGAGTTAAAAGCAGGCCTTGCACGGACACCAGGCAAACCTGCAGAGGTTCAGAATGAGTCAGGCAGCTTGGTGACTGCACCGACTCCTATAGAAACATTTCCATCCCTAATTAGCGTCAGGTTATTCTGCCTGTCATTTGTGGAAAAGGTCTATTCAAAAAGTGCAAATACAGCTCTACAAAGAAATTCCAATTGTGCTTATAAAATGAAAATCACAGTCTTGCTTTCCTAGGAACCTCCTTCTGCTAATGCATAGTATTGAACTTGAATATAGCAATAGCATTTTTTTGAGAACAGTCTGTGAGGTTTCAGTCGTGAACATATGTGTGGGATAGTTCTAGTTCCTGTTCCAGACTTGCAAGATACTTTTACTGGTTATTAGTGTTTTGCTACACTGTTATGAAGAGTGAATAATAAGGTAATCTTTCAGTTGAATTTGTATGAAATAATGGAAATTGCACTTTAAAAGTGTCGTTCAGAAGGGCAAACTCCTAATTATAGATTCTTAAATGATTCAGCACAAGGAACCTTGATCAAATATGATACATTTTCATGATAGGGTTCTTAAATCTTAAGGCACAATTGTGACATGAGCAGTAAGATATATTCTTAGCATATCTGTAAGATAATTGTGTGATAGTCACTGCATTTGCATTTAATTAATTTTGTGTGTTTCTTTTTGTGTTGCCTTTCACTTCCCAAGTGTGTTGCTCAGCTTTGCTCATTTTACAGCATGCAGGTTTGTAACTTGGGTATCTTGAGAAGCTATTTCACTTTGGGCAAAGACATGCACTCATTAAGCCATTGCAGATGCATGGCTCAGTTTGTGGTGTTTGCATAAGGCTTTCTATTTTTTAAAGTTACGAGCCATTATAATGTAGCTCCCACTTGTTGTTAATCCACTTCACACCAGCAGACCCCTCTGGGTATGAGAAGGTGAGGGCTGACTGCCTGTACCTGGGTTGTCTGTGTAGCTGGTTGGTGGCAGAGCCCTTGCACCTCACCGTTTGTTTCAATGGGTCTGGAAATTTTGTCCACGCTATCTTTCCTTTCATAAATATTTCATGAATTCCGTAACTATAGTCACGTTGAGGAGTGTGCTGTGTCACCACTCCCATATTCTGCTCTGTACCAATGGACTGCCCTGCCCACAGAAGTCTGAACCAGTGAAACATCGAATGTCTATGAGGGATCCAGAAAGGGAGGGAGGGTAAGATCTCCTGAATGTGCCAAAGGAGGAGTTTTGGAAATGTCTTTAACATTGGATAAATTCACTGCTGGCCAACTAGATGTGGGAGTGAATCCATCACAAACATATTTAGCCAACCTGGTATGCATCTTAAATAATGATGGTGAGGACTGGCCCTTCAGGGTGATGGGATTGCTCAGCTTTTGCAGTTGGATGGAAGAAGACTGTTTTTCTAGTTAGCCAGGCTGAGGTGGACAGACTGATGAAAAAGGAGTTGATTGTGTGGGTTTGTGTGGTGCATTTTAGAAGCCCTTTTCAAATTGTTTTGGCCATATTGCAGTGCTGTGCTGACTCATATTTGTCTCGACCTACTTTTCACCAATATGTAAAATAAATCCAGATATGGAGACTGATTTCATGAGCTTGTTAAATTCTGGCTTACTCTCATTAGAGTAAAAAAACCTGTTCTGTGAAAATTGAGTCCTCAATAGCTTTTCTTCAGCAACAGCATCAACAAGCTTTGTAAATGAAATAATGAGGGGGAAAAAGCATTTAGTTTTGACATTTTCAAACAGGTCATTTTTCTATCTTGCACTGTCTCATTCCATAGCATTTCCAATGTTTTTGACATTCAAAGTTGTGAATAATGGATCCATGATATGTTTCCTTATTAAGCCTTAGTTTTGTGGGGGATTATCAGTCTAGATTTTTTTTTTTACTTCTATTTGTCCTGAAGTCTAATTGATTAACTTCTTAGTTCTGCTTATTTCAATTTACATAGAAGTTTAATCCAAACATACAGAAAATTTTATTTTTAGATCAGTGTAGTTTAAAAACCCAAGCAACAGCAAAAAAAAAAAAGCAATTTATATACTACAGGAGTCACGGCTCTGGGGTGGAAACCGACAATATATTAAAATAAAGGTGTAATTGTACTAATGGTGTGAATTTTTGCCTGGCCATTTTTAACCTTGGATTCCCTTTGGTGTTGTTTATGGACTTTAAAAAATATTTAAAAATAGAATACTTCCATTTACATAATTATAACTTATTTCAATAAAATCAATATATAATGCAAGCAAAGTGGAAATAGTTTTAAAAAGCATAAAAGAATTTTTCAGGACACGTGGTGGCAATGTTTGCTGCTTTCTAATTGTTTTGTTCTGTTTTTCAGGTGGAACTTGACATCTTGTGGAACCAGCGTGGCCAGCTCAGAGTGCAGTGAGGAGCTGTTCTCATCGGTTTCAGCTGGCGATCAAGATGACTGTTACTCTCTGTTGGATGACCAGGAGTTCACCTCTTTTGATTTGTTCCCTGAGGGCAGTGTCTGCAGTGATGTCTCTTCTTCTATCAGCACATACTGGGATTGGTCAGACAGTGAGTTTGAATGGCAGGTAAACTAGTTCCACTGTAAATGTAAAACTTTGTATAGATTGTTATGCGCTGGGTTTAGCTGTAGCTGAAAAATCATAGAATGGAATAGATCAGAGTAGAGTAGAGTAGAATAGAATAGAAATAGAAATGAGAAAAGAATAGAAATAGAAATGAGAATAGAATAGAATAGAATAGAATAGAATAGAATAGAATAGAATAGGAATAGGACATCCTGAGTTGAAAGGGACCCACAAGGATCATCAAGTCCAACTCCTGGCCTGCACAGGACAGCCCCAAGAATCCCACCATGTGCCCAAGAGTGTTGCCCAAAGCTTATTGAATTCTGTCAGGCTTGTTGCTGAGATCACTTCCTAGGAAGCATGTTCCAGTGCCCAGCCACTGTCTGGCTGACAAACCTTTTCCTAATATCCATCCTAAACCTCCCCTGACACAACTTAAGGCCATTCCCTTGGGTCCTGACACTGGTCACCAAAGAGAAGAGATCAGTGCCCACCACTCTTTCTGCTTGTGAGGAAGCTGCAGACTGCTCTGAGGTCTCCCCTCAATCTCTTCTTCTCCAGGCTGAACAAATTAAATGACCTTCTCAGCTTTTATTTCTTTTTAACTACTGAACATAGGAGCAGGCATCTGAATCTTGAGTGATAAAGAAATGTTTTGTTTAATTTTGTTCCAGCCTTCTCTATTTGGAAGAATGACTGAAGGTCATGCTTTTAAATTTTGCCATAAAGATTAGTCAAAGCATGTAAAGAACAGCACTATAAGAACTGAAAACTCTGATTTCAAGAAAGCTCAAATCCTGTTCCAGAAGATGCAAATAAACTCAAGACGTTTACTGAGATCAGCTCGGAACTTCTGACTAGTTTAGTCTAACTGCTGGTCTCCGTGTATTGCAGAAGTTACAAGTGCATGTGTATAGTGTGTATAACGCAGCCTGTAGGAACGACTCAGGTTGGATCCCAAAGATTCAGAGCTTCACTGAGCTGTGAAATTTTAATTGCCTGATAAACTTGGCAGTTGTTCTGAAAAGAAGCAGTTTCTTAAGCCTTAGTTAGCTGACAGCATGTTTGATTGGTAACTAGCTTTTTTATTACTCTTTGCTTTTTAAAACAAGCTTTTCTTAAGAGACATACTTGATTGGACTTGTAGAATTTTGGAAAGACTTTTTTGCAGCTCTTTATGGTGTTATCTGGCAGGAACTGAGCACAAGTAATCCAGCTGTCCCACTTTAACTGGAAGTGCATTCAGAAATCATGTGTCAGTTGTATAAATGAAGCTAGATGAAGTTCTGCAGTTGCTTCCAGGCAAATGACAGTGATTTTAATTGAATATTCGTGTACAATTATGGGGTGTGGTATGAATTACAGACCTTTGAAATTATCTTCCTCAAACTAGACTTATGCTTTAAAATGGGAGGTTTAGATTTAGGTTTGGATTGTAATGGACAATTTCCACTGAGGGAGAAGGGAAATAGTTGAAATGCCACATCATTCTACTCTTTTCTTTAAATGCAAATTTTTAAAAAGGACATTGATAAGTAGAGAATAGTGTGAATTTAGTTTGCTGCACTTCTTTGTGGGAAGTTTCAAGGAAGTATTGCAGGGTTATGAGTAATTACAAAGAAGTTGTTAGAGTACAGAGATAATCGATGCTTTGCTAATTTGATGGTATGTTTTGAATTGTTAATAGTGTTAGAATGATTTACAATCTGCATACTGTATTCTAAAGCTTTGTTCTTTCATTTGCATGTTACAAGTTGCCTGGCAGCGACATTACAAGTGGGAGTGATGTGCTTTCTGATGTTATACCTAGTATTCCAAGCTCTCCTTGTCTGCTTCCGAAAAAGAAAAACAAGCATAGGAATCTTGATGAACTTCCATGGAGTGCGATGACAAATGATGAACAGGTGACTTTTTTTCCTATATGAGAACTGCAATGTACAGAAGAACTTTCAATTAAAAGACACGACTTAAAAGCCATCCTGATTGCTGTAGGTATAAATGCAGACCTATGCAGCAATACTTGAGTCTCAAAACTAAATCTTCTTGTCCTTTGGATCTGTAGGAGGCAGTCATTTGAGCATGTTTTATTCTGTTGGTCCTTTCTTTTTTCTGTCTCTCATGTAGAATCAATAATAATTTAAAATTACTTGCCTTTCTTTGGTTCCTAGGTTGAATATATTGAATATTTGAGTCGCAAAGTCAGTACAGAGATGGGCCTTCGAGAGCAACTTGATATTATTAAAATTATTGATCCTACTGCTCAGATCTCACCTACAGATAGTGAATTCATTATTGAATTGAACTGTCTCACAGATGAAAAACTGAAACAGGTGAGTTAAAATTTGTACATTGGAGTTTCAGCATCTGATATATTGTGGAAAATCCTACGGGCTTGTGATCGATTTTTTTACATAATCATTACGTATAGAGATACTGACAATATTATGCTCTAGTGTGTGAGTCAAAATAGAGTTCAAAAGCATATTGTATTTATGAAACCTTTACATGAAAGACTGTGGTTATATATTCTCAGTATGTATTTAGCCTAAGCAGGTGAGTGTGTAATGTGGGCCCAGTGCTGCTCATGGCAGTGTACCCCACTTCAAGATGATCAACTAGCTGAGGATCTTCATCTGCTCACTGAATATAAATGAGCATTTAAAACTCTAAAAGATGGAATTCATTGGGCAAGACCATGAATTTCATGTAGAAAGGGAAATAAAAAAATGCATTTTAAAGATGGTACAAAATAGAAATTATAACAAAGAAGGGTACCTGGCTGGCAGGGTAGATACATCCTACTTCTTAGTCTTTGTACTGTTGTGATGTGTAGTTGAGAGTAGATGTGGTGTCCAAACAAACCTGAATTCCTCAGTGTTACTCCGATTATGATGAAGGTAAAGATTGAAAATGGAAAACATTCACTGCTTTTATGGGCTTGGCCTATTTCATATTCCAGGCATTTTGTAAGTTTCAAAGTAGAAAAGTACTGCTTTGTTTACACCCATTTTTGTTTGAGTATACCTAGCAAAATAAAGGGGTATGATACATTAAGTAAACAACTTAGTTCAGTTGAACTTGACTGATATTCCTATTTGGTGTTAAAATAGTAACTTCTGTAGTAGCTAACTTGAGGAGCAAGAGAGGAGATAAAACCCCAGACCTTGCTACTTATTTTTCTTCCTTCCATAGTGAAGCTAATTTTAACTTCGTTAAGTTCTCTGGGTGACTGCCAGACAGCTTGGGATTTAAGCAGCCACAGCAAAATATTTTAAAAGACTAACTGAACTGATCCAATAATTTGATCATTATTAACAGGAAAATTACGTTTTTTTCCATGGAAAGTATTATCTCAGTGCATTGTTTATCAAGCTTTACTAATTTTGCTGCCTCTGTTCTGAAGGTGAGGAACTATATCAAGGAACACGGGCCTCGTCAGCGATCAGCAAGGGAAGGCTGGAAGAGGAGCAGCTACAGCTGTGCAAGTACCAGTGGTGTGAGCGGGGCCAGTGCCAGCAGCAGCAGTGCCAGCATGGTCAGCTCAGCCAGCAGCAGCGGTTCCAGCGTCGCCAACTCCGCCTCAAACTCGAGTGCCAACATGAGTCGAGCGCACAGCGATAGTAACTTGTCCACAAGTGCTGCAGAAAGAATCCGGGATTCAAAAGTAAAGTTTCTAATTATGTAAATCTGTATTAAGCTGTCTTAACTCGCTAAGCTTGCTTATGTGATCTTACCTGGGGTGTTTGTCCTGAAGGAACACAGTCAGTAACTGAATTATCTAGATAAGCCAATGCTAACTGTTTGCTCTGACATGATCATAGGGAGTTTAAACTTGTGCTCTTCCCATAATTTCTCTTCTAAGAGAAAACCTGATATTTGTAGTAGATCTTATAATTCCTTTTGTTTAGAGTGAGTGGGCTTGAATAAGGGCTTATGCAGCTGACTTAAAAACACACAGTTTAAAAGAAAATTATTTAAGATTGATCACCCTAATCTAGGCATAATTTCTGGATAGTAAAGACTCTCTTGATTTTGTTTTTTTTTCCCAACTAGAAGTTTCATCAGGCCTTTTGAATCTTCTTCAGTTTATTCTTCCATGTCTCATGAGATAGCTTGGTGAGGAGTGACCCACTGAAGCATGTTCCATTTAAAGTAGTACTGTGGCACTTGTCCTGTCTCCATAATTTCATTTTTAGGTGTGGGGGACAGGAGCAGTTCTTGCTTGCTCTTCAGCGTCTTGGGTTTGTTAATGTAACATTTTCCCATCAATAAAGATTTCTCCAACTGAAAACTCGACTATGCAACATCACAGGGTGCCTCGTAACTCAGGTGTGGTAAATGGTCTTGATACTTTAATATCAGATACAATTTTGGATGAATGTTTACACCACCTCTGAGAACTCATATTAGTTATTTTTCGGAGCAGACGTTATTTTAGAGGTTAACTGACATTTGCCAGATTTAGAGGTGTTTTCTAGTCTACAGAACAAAGTCTTACGTTTTGTCTCTTCTGTATTTTGTCAGAAACGTTCCAAGCAACGGAAACTCCAGCAAAAGGCCTTACGGAAGAGACAGCTGAAAGAGCAAAGGCAAGCTCGTAAGGAAAGACTGAGTGGATTATTTCTTAATGAAGAAGTGCTGTCTTTAAAAGTGACTGAGGAGGATCATGAAGGAGATGTGGATGTTTTAATGTGACAGGGGTGAATTTATCAGTGTTCTTTCTAAGCCTTAAATGTATTATCCTTATTGTTTACATATATTTCTTGACCAAATTTTGATTAGTGTTAACAATATAAACCAGATCTTTTCTCAACTGTAATTTTGCTAAGAAGGTCTAAGTATTGAGTAACTTCAGCTTTTTGAGACTAATTTTGCAACAAAGAATTCAGAAACTTAACGGTCTTCAGAAAAGCTGCTGAGTAGATAAAATTTTAAGAAAATTTGAACTTGGATAATATGCTAACTTAACTTTCAAGGTGTAAGTCTAAAAGTGCTTCTGGATCACACAAAGCATGCATTACTATGCTTCAGCTTCTTTGTTTTTTCCAACTTAGAGTTAGTATTACACTTGACTTGTTCTGTCTTCCTTTCCCATTATTGGGAAGATTGTTTAGCATGAGGAAAAATCTTTCTATTCTATGGGACTTTCTTTGGTCTTGCTCTTGAATTGTATAAAATCAAAGTACTGTCATAAATTCTTTTCTAAAAGTTGCAATTTTACTCAAACTACACAGAAAACAAGAAGCAGGACTTCTAATGCAGGGAATCTGTAACAATTACTGCCTAATTATATAGTTCTTAGGAAACAACTAGAATTGGAAAAAACCCAACAATTGCAAGCTTAGTCTTCAGAAGCTGCTCAATATCTTATGATTGTTATTAATGATTGACCAGTACATCCCTAGTATTTTTATGAAAAGATTCCAATAAAAACATCTTTATGTGTTGAAAATACACTAATCTGCAATTAAGTTGTCTAGGACACTACTTACAATAATTAAGAACTCTACTGGAAACAGAAGTGCAAACAAGTGGCACAAAACTTCAGTGGTTTTCTTCCCCAGAAGTGTATCTAAATAGATTCATGTGGTTGGCAGGAGAACTTAAATTAATACAGCTGTGCTTTTTAATTGTATGTTTAGCTAAGTATGTCTTCTGTGTGGGTTGTTACACCATGACATGTATCAGAATCTCCTTTTGCTGTCTATCAGCTTTTGAAATTTCTCTGGGTAAGCAAATGAGGTAAAATTCTGGCTTTCAGGTAGGGAAGTAAAAGTAGTTTTAACCTGTTTCCCAGTTCTATCTTCAAGGTGACTTTTGTCTTTATTTTGAAGCTAGTTCTTACAGAACTCCTTACCTCTGCTGAGATAAAAACAATACTTCTAAATTTGAGTGTGAAACTTAAAAGATTATGAAGGTATATTTGGGTTCCGAGTTTAGTAAATAATTTTTTAGTATCCTGATGCTTCATTACTTTAATTTTGCTCCTGAATTAAGGAGCTTGACAGTTTAGTGTGGCCACAGGTGTCTGTAATTGCAGGACATAGCCCAACCGTGCAGAATTGCATGATCAGCTTTAGGACTACTGACAGGAATTCTGCGTGTCCTGCACAGACTGGTTAGCCCTGACAGGTGAAGTATTTTTCTTTCAGAAGTGGCATTCCTTGTAGACTCGAAATAAACTGACCAGTAAGATACCTGAACTACAGCCTCTGAAAGGGTCTATAGTCAAACGCGTATGAAAGACTTTATTCACTCTTACTGCTGCTGTACAACAGGTACCAGACTTGTCCACTGACTGACTAAAAGCTGTGTAATGTCATTTTAAACTCGAGTGTTAGCTATCCCATGTGGCCAGTTATTTGGCCACTTACCACAAGTGTCTGTTACCTGTCAGTATTTTCTTGTGCTGCACTATAGCTGGTTCATGCCTCCATCCTGTATAAACAATACTGAAAGGTTCTTAACAGTATACACTTCACTGAGAATTTGGATTGACTTAAATCTGTGTCTTCTTTTAAATACCTTGTATGAAAGATAAAATTTAATTGCTGTCAATTTGGCTAATTTCAGGGTGCAGTTGTTAAATTCTTGCATGGTAATGGATGAAATCATCATGAAATTTTTCACTATGTGTACACTGTCACAGTTCAGCACAACCTTTATTTTCTGCAGTGACTTTGAAATGTGATTGAAATTTTTTTTTAAATCAAAATGCATGCTTAGTACTGTAGAGGATTGAAACTCTGAGGTGAATTGTAAGAAAGGTGCAATATCTCAGTGTGGTGGAGCATGAAAGCATGTAACTTTATTCTGTTTCAGCAGTTCTTGAGAGTTTAAAATGCCTCAGGTTTTGTTGAGAGAAGACCCCATCACTCTGATGAGGTGCAGTTCATTTTGGTCACCTGTCTACTAGTTTCCAGAGATCATGAAATGAAGGAGGACAGTATTTCTATCTTGATCTTAGTGTAAGCATGTAAGTATAAATTAATCCAAGTGATTAGATGGGTCCAGTTTCTCATCTGTTACATTGGACAAAAAGGTCCTGGGTGCCACAATAGCTGATTGTGGTGTGTTGTCTCCAGCAGGTACTTCAGCCATTTGTGTGACAGTTAAAATGATAGAAGAGAGTGAATTTCTGAGGATTCCATGGTAGTAATTTATAGCTCTGTAATCTCATAGACCCAGGATGCCTATAACATGAGAATACAAAACTCTGAATGTTCTGGTAAGAATGCAGAATAACATCATGCTTACCTGTCTTTGCCAGGTACTCAGAGATATAGTGTTGTCTTTGATATCAGAGAGTCAGGCCTGAAGTAGCTGTGGGATTCAAGAGTTCTCACATACTTCTTTACATTTGGGGTTTTTTTCCCTTTTGTTTTCTCATCCTCCATAGTTCTAGTGACATGCTCAGTTTGCAGTGGGGGAGGGTTTTTGTCAGAATCATGTCTTTCCCTACAGTGTGCTCTGTGCTTACCCAGAAAGACCCCATTCCTAGAGGTGTTTAAAAGACGCATAGATGTGGCACTTACGGGCCTGATTTAGTGGTGGACTTGGCATGCTAGATTTGAGGGTGGAATTGATGACCTTAAAAGGTCTTTTCCAATCTAAATGATTCTATGAATTTGTGTTAAATACCCGTGACATTAAAACAGTTGGAATTTTAGTTAAACCTGATCTTGCTGATTTAAGTGTTGGTCATTGTGGCTACAGCTGTAGATTACTGGGTTTGGATGAAGAGGAGTAACAGACTGATAAAATAATGCATTCTTATTCATGTGGTTTTTTAAAAAAATCAAATCTCTGCCTTTTATTCACAGAGAAAAAATGTCAAGCTTAAAAGCAACATAGAGACACACAGGAAAAAGCTCATAGGTCCATGGTTCCATGGTACTGAAGCTGTGTATGTAGGAGCTTTGTACCCACTGCAATATGACTGTAATTAATTTACACTCTCTAACGGTTTGCTTCCATGGTAACTTTTTCTCTAAAAAGGCTTAGAAGGAGCACTGAAAGTCTGATTGCAATAAGACTGTAAACAATAGCGGACATTCTTTTCTATTATGATTTTAAATATGAGGAAGAAAGCTGCCTGACAAACCTGGCTGATTTCTGTGTGTGTATCTAATGTCATCCTTTGTCTTTAAGATATCTATTTAAGATATCTATTTTTCTTTATCTGGGAAACTGATAAAAGATGGTTACACTATGATCAGTATGGGGTCCTTACTAGAAAAAGCAAGAAGAGTCTTTGAAAGACTTTCTTGGGCTTAAATTTCAGTTCTCATGTTGTGGTTTGAAACCTGTGAAGATCATTCTCTGGGGAAAAAACAAACAAACCAACCTGCTTGAACTTACATGCATTTACATCAGAATGCATATACAATATAGAATCCTATAAAAATGGCAATATTTACTGTTCATCTGTGCTGAATGGCCTGAAGCCATTTCTTTTCTCCTAACACTCTTTCAACTTTGAAATCAGCTGATGCATCGGTCTATAAGTATTAATAAACCTGACTGTTTTGGGAGCTCTTACAGTTCATTCTTATAAGCCAGATTTTCATGGCAAATGTTAGATTTATTGGTTTAATGTTCTTAAGCTTACTGATCTTGCAGTTCTTGGGCATAGAAAAGTCAACATGCAGTTGTCCATTTAAGGATTGCAAAGATAGTTTATTGATCTATCAAAGGCAAATCCTAGTAATTTTCAAAGTTTGGCTATTTTGACTATTGACTCTGACTCATACTTGCATTCATCTGGCTAACTTTAAAACATTTCCAAATGACAAATAAATTCTTCAGTGTAAGAAAGATAATTGTAATACTGAAGCCTTGAATATAGTTCATAACCAAAGCAAAGGGAAAGTGGGGGGGCTGTATTTTTTTTTTTCTATTTTGGGGGGAGAGGTGAGGGTATAGATTAGAGTATATGGTACTGCTTAAATCGAGTTGTTTTTTTTTCCCCAAGTTCTATGCTAATTGTATTGCTAAAATGCACTTTTGTATAGAAAACTGTTCTCTGTACATTCTGTATCTACTTTACACAATGTTTATAGAGATTTTTCTGGAGTTGTGAAGGATTTACTGAAAGCTCTGATGCTGTTGACTTCAAGTTTTCATTGTATTTGAAAATAGTTATGTGCATATTAAAGTACAGGTTGGAATTAAAATTGATGACATATAGCAACGATATTCTGATGAAACTATGTGGTGTCTTCTTCAGAGCAGGGGGATTCATATACAGGGCCTGCAGAGTCACTGTTCAGGCAAAAAGTACAAAGTGGTACATCTTAGTGGTTCTTGGCAGCAGAAAGCAAACTGGTCCCTCCTTAACTAGAGGCTTTTGTTATTCACAAAATCTGACAAGAATTGTGTCATAGGGAAACAACTCCTTGTTGTAAATGATAACCCAAGATCATCTACTTAAAGCTGTCTGTCTTCAGTTTTGATTTCTATACCAGAGGATTTTTTCTGTATATGCTGTGTAGCTGTGGGGACAGACAGTCTAATCACTGTTGTTACCAGCAATAACTGAATCTGCTGCTGTTGCCCTCAGTACTCACAGCCATCAAACCACCACTTATCCTGGGATGTTTAAAATCCCTAGTAAGATTTAAAAGCTGCCAACCTGCCATGCTTTTAACAGTTCACCATGCAGGTGGTTGTGTGTCACTGTTATAAATCCGAATCTCATTTGCCATGGCATAAGTGGGTATGTGTGGGGTGCCAGAAGCTGCAGCAATGCACACCAGGACAGGCAGCACCAGCAAGGACACAGCAGTGACAATAACTTTGCACCAGTGTTTGAGTTGGCAGAGTGAGAACACTTGCCAGCCTGTAGAATCTGTGTCCCTGAACCAAATTTGCCTTCTGCAATACTAAAGTTTCAAGTGTAATGTTAAAAAAAATGCCTTTTTTCCCTTGGAATCCAACAGAAAAGTCCTGAAAACCTGAGAAGAGAATAGCTGGCCTAGGGATGTATTCGTCAGTGTTCACAAAGTCTCCTGCAGCATCTCAAGGATCTAAACTGCCTCATTCATCCCAGCTAAGGCTCATCAAATGCTTCTGGGAGTTGATTCTTATCAAACACTGACAGAAGTTAAAACTGACCAAGTATTACTATCTGAGTTTCTGTAGATGTCAAGGGATGGAGAAGGACAGGTGAGGGTTAAAATGCTGTGTATCACAGTGAGTCTTATCAAACTGTGAGAGATCTTTAATTGTTGTGGACAGAACTGCAGAAACTATTGCTCTTGTGCTTTGCCTTCAGCTGAGCAGCCCGCTGGTGTGTTTTGGTTGTTTTCACCCAAAGGTGAGTGACAGTGCAGAATGTTTTGTAGAAAAATTGAAATGTTTCCAACGACCTTGTTGCTTGTTGTAAGGACTGACTGCTCCCTGGATAGCACCTGGAAGCTGCAGGAAAGCTGATGCTTATGCTTTCTGAATCACAGCAACTTTCCCAGTAGGTCCTGCTGCTGCCATTCATTACCAAGGTACCAATTGCACAGGTGAGTTGTACCTCCTGACAAACAGCTCCCTGTCTGTCAGTGAGATTGTGTGGGCATAACCAAACACAGCATGTTATGGATCTCTTATTAACCCTCCTTAAACATTTCTTCATTATTTCTGAAGTGTATCCAGTTTCACTTCATTGAGAAAGTCTCAATGGCCAAAGACTATTTAGGCATAAGCTAGATGAAGATTTCCACATTGGCAAAACATATTGATAAACTTCCTCTACTAAATTGACAGGGAAAGGTGTCATTGACTATGGGCTTGCTGTCCTCGTGCACTCTTACTATACGGGCATGAACTACATACTTGTTCCAAACATTTTCCAGTGCAGAACTAGTTAG
The DNA here is from genome assembly GCA_035222235.1 of Margarornis squamiger. Lineage (NCBI taxonomy): Eukaryota > Metazoa > Chordata > Aves > Passeriformes > Furnariidae > Margarornis > Margarornis squamiger. The sequence goes on along the minus strand of JAWWTY010000138.1, from coordinate 9,048,340 downwards.
AATTTGGTTTCCTGAGATCCTTTGTATGTGCTCCTAAATTTCCTGTGTCCTAATGGATAGAAAATATTTTTTCACCTCCTTCTGGAACATTCATCCCTTGTAAATGGTTTCTCTGGTGCTGGAATCTAATCCAAATCCACATTTCTGATCTGAGACCTCATTTCATTCTTTTTTCTACAGGCTGCAGTGACTTACAACTGGCAGCATCACGGGTGTAAAAACTTATTTCTGATGATGTAAGCACATTCCTAAGGCTTAAGCTTGATAATTCATCATGGCAGTAAAGTTTTTCTAATCCTTCTTCAGTGGAAGTGTTATGAAGTTTCTCAAAGGAGGAGGATGTTTTGTAGCTGATCCTGGAGTTGGACACCGATGTGCAGCTTCTCATGGCAGGTGCCTCGCCCTGTCTGTTGTCACCAGAGGGAGCACTGGTGACGTTTACTGGCATTTTACACTACAGCTGCTAGTGTTGCTTTGCTGCAAAGGCTTTTCTATATTCTGTTATGTCCTGTTAAAAAGATAGTAGGGGCATTTGCTTCTTCTCTTATGTTGTTTTTGAAGCAAGGATCTGTCTGTTAAGGGTCAGTTTTACAATATTAACATTTCCAGTGAAAGGGAAAAGTTGGCTTTTTCTGTTCTCGGCAACTGCAAATTCCTGCCTGGTCCCACTGATTGCAGCTGAAAGGTGGAAGTAAACTCCTGTTTAGTGTTAACTTCTGTATGCACTGTGTTGCTGCTTTACGTTTCCTGCTTTCTGTTTCAAATTCAACTTTCCTCAATGGGGGCTGAGAATTTTGCACTTGAAAAGATTAGGTGATGATAGAAAACAAGTAGCCAGCTTGTAATGTGCTGTGTCTCATAATGTAGATAGCTATCTGGCCCTGCGAGGCAGGGGAGAAAAGATGTAACTTGACTTTCCTTATTTTTTTGAATAATAACCTCTGAATTGGGCTTCCTTTGCAGCAAAGGAAAGTACTGCTTGAAAGGGAGCTGTCTGTCATGTCTTTTTTCCTCTGTTTGACAATTGTTGCTGTGGTGTCTAGTTCAAAGCTGTGCTACAACATCTGTACAGATACCTCTAACGTGGCACCAGTGAAGGCACAGTTCCTACTCATATTCTCTCAAGTAGCAGATTCCAAAGTCGTTAATTGTAAGATATCTCCCCTAGAGACATAGTTTAGATAATTTTGTAGGTTTGATGTCTCCTGCATTCAAGAGATATCTAAAGATGCAATGCATCAATTAGAATCTTGAGGAGCACTGGAAGTAGGCAAGAACGGTTAGTGATGGGTGTATGCTTTGAGCAATAAATGCTCCATGTGCAGGACAGGTTTGTGTGTGTCCAGAGGTCTTGTACTTGACTTTTTCCTGAAGCCAGAGTACAGTGGTGTGTTCACTGCCTGGCTGGTACTTTCTGGCAGGATCAGTATGAGCTGCTTAGCAGTTACTGTAGATTATTTTGGTTGAGGACCTCACAAGTCTTGGGTGGTTCTACTTGGCAGCTCCTCTTTGCTCTTCTAGAACACAGACCAGCTTGGGGACCTCTCCTCTCCATCCCTTTGTTACTGCTGAACAGAGCAAAAACATGGTGTGTTAGGAGAGTCTAAAAACTTGTGATTGTGGTGCTGTGTGACTTTCACCACACAGTCACAAGAATATTTATTATATTCAACAACTTACTCCATTCTGAAAGCATAAGTGAACACTAAAGTTGGTTAAATGTCATGTATTTATTTCATGTTCTTCAAATCATGTTTGATATTCAGCCAGCTCTGCTTTGGAATAGTCTCTTTTTGGTAGGAAAGGGATCCAGAGCCTATCATGTCTAGGATTGGTACAGTCTTTTACCCTTTGTAGGTTCAAAATGATCACTCCAGCAACAATTTATATTGGCAGATTACGTAGGCAGATAAAAAAGTGCATGAGTCTATGTAAGTATTTCATTAAATTCAAGGTGAGGAGAAAAGCACTATGGTGCTAGCAAGCCTTTTTGAAATTTGAAAGAATTTTTTTTTTCTGCTTAATTTTTAAATATGGTGAATTTATTTACCAAATAGAAAGTATTCACAGTGTCTATTTGACTTATAAACATGTTGCTCTACAAATCCATGCACTTCCTTCTGAAACAATTTGGATCATAAAACTGTTTGTAGAAGTTACAAATGTTAGCCAAGCAAAAATGAAGCAGTCTAAAGTCTTACCACAAACCCATTTGTGGACTGATAAACCCATTTGCAGACTGATAAAATGAGTGTAATTTATGGTCCAGATACCTTATTGGCATATGTATTAAAGTTCAGGGATATGTCTATTTTTCTTAGTATTGCATTAGCTGTAATTTCTATGTAATGCTTCAATTCATTTATATATTTGCACAACAGACTATCAGATAAAAAAGTGCCAAAATGTGTATAAGGAGCTCATCACTTTAGCTTAATTGCACACAAATTTCCTGCAGACTCTGATGCTTAAGACCAATAACGAGACTGCTACAGCTAGAATAAACGCATTAGCCTATAAATTTAGAGCTTCTACCTGCTCTGTGAAGGGAGAATCATCTCTAAATGAGCCTAGTAACATTGATTTGTGATTAATCATTTTACTTGGTGACTCATCTATGATCACAGTACAACAAAAATGTCATGTTTGCTTAGTGGCATTAGCACCATTTATCTTCTCTGCATTTGGAGAATTGCCTTGTCAATGTGGGACTGGGAATACAGCTGAGCAGTGCTGTTGTTAAAGGACTTCTGATGTCAGTTTACCTAAAGTAGAGTGTAAAAAAAAAAGAAAAAAAATTTTAATAACTGTTCCCTTCCTTGAAATTTAATTATTCCACTTGGTCAGGCAAAACCACCTGCAGTAATGATCTTGCATCTGTAAAACAAAGTTAATTTAACTTCTAAAATTGGTATTATTCAAGTTGCCTCTGAATTTTTCTTTTTAAGGCCATCCCTGCAAGTTAACTGCTTTTGAGACAATTTTGCTTTTCTTGTTGCAGAGTAAACCCAACCCTCACTCATCACCAGAATGCTTGGCTTTGCCAAGTCAGGGCCAATGGACTTGTGGATGTCAGGTTTGCGTAGGTGTTCTCTAACCCAGTCTTCCTTGACCAAGGGAAAGACTTCCTTCCAACATTCCTTTACCCTGGTCTTCTGGGTCAGAGATTCCTGAGGGTTGATCTTGTCAGTGAAGACTGAAGGTGATAAAATGGTTCATGTTGAGTGTCAGATCTGAGAAAGAGAAAAACCAACCCAACAACTCTCAGAGGAAACTTTGGTTTAAAGAGAAAAATGTACAACCAGCAGGTTTGGCGAGGAGGAATTCACAGCTGTCCTGTATTGCCTACTCAGTGTCTAAAAAGTCTGAGTTAAACCTCTGCACCTGGAATTTACTTAAAAACATATAATTAATACTTGCATATATGCATAAATATAGCCGGCCTCTGGTTACGCATTGAGAGGTATGTGTTCAGGGTTTCTCTGACGATGGAAGCCAAGGGTATCCTTAAAGGAAGAGACACAGTCCTGCCATTTCATAAGGGCATCTTTGAAGCTTCAATAGATATTGGATTGTATTGGGTAATACATCTGGAGAAGGGCATATCCATGTGATAAAACCCGAATTTAGAGAAGATTCAAGGGCTTGTTGCTGCTTCTGTGACAGTGTTGGTTTTTTCCTTCAGCTTTATAACTGAGCCTGGTGCCTCTGTGAGTTTAGTGATGATCAATGTGAACATGCTGGAACTGTTTACATGAAGTGAGCAAATCATTCAACCTAATATTCATTTGTTTGACTAAAGCCTCTTTAGAGCCACTTGTGATCTGATGACTAACGTGGCACAAAGATGCTAATGCTTAGTGTATACATAAATCATTAACTACTTAATTTGAATTTGGAAACCTGAGGCAACAGGATGTCCATGGAGAAGCAGCTTTATTTATCTCTCTCCATCCTGAGCCACCCGTCTCCAGAGACCTGGAATGCATTAGAAAAATTAATGTAATGACTGAACTAAATCTAGGTCCTCTGTTCCAGAAGAAAACAGCATTTTTTACAAGTAGATAAGCATGGAAATCTAGAACCTGTTGCTTTGAGACAACAGAAATTAACTTGAGGAGTACTGCCAGAAAAATAAGTAAGAGTTGAGAAGAATCTGAGGGCAGCCATAATTTATTTCTAAAATATTTTTGGGGGTGGTCTAGGTAAGAGTGTTTGTGGAAGAGAAGGAGGAGTTTTGGTCCCTTTTTAACTTCATAGAGTAGGACCTGATGCTTTAAAGTGAGATCTGAAAGCCTCACTTCAGCAGTATTTCAGCCCATTCCTGAAGGCATATTTAACTACATTTCTTTAGTGAAGTGTATTGGCACTGATGAGGGAAATCTGTCTTCCAAACTGATAAGCTCACCTGCTAGATGCACATGATGTGAACAACTTCCTGCCATTCAGAGCCAACTTTTCCTCTTCTTGTAACTCTTACCTTGTTCCTTACCCCTGGTTATTTATTAAAGAGCTGTGGCCCACTGACTAAAATCTCATAAAGAATATTATTGATGATGGAGCCTAATGGAACATGTGCAAGGGACTCTCTGCTCTTGCAGGATGCTGAACTGCAAACTACATAAAGGGAAATTTTGAGACAGGTTGAATTTTTAGATATAAATTGGCAGTGAGAGAGACACATTTCATAATGATGTCAGTGAATGAACTCCATCCTCTGAACTTTTGTTTATCTTGTGTTACTTAAACAGGGCTAGGTGTATATATTTAAGTATGCATAGAGCACCAAAGCTGCTTCTCTACCAAAGCCAGTTGATCCTATATTCATTCCTGCAAGTCCAAGAGGTGTTCTTGCCCAGTTCTTAGAGGGGAAAACACAGTGCTGGGAGATAACCTGGATCCTGACACATGCTGAGCATGGGAAGCAGGACCTTCCAACCTTCTTCTTGTCTTTATTATTTATCTGTTCCTTCGTTAATACTACACTACTGCCAGATTGGACCTTTTTTTTTCCTTCAGTCCAGTTGTTAATTTGATCCTCTTGTGTAAAAGTATGGCAAATGAGAATCTACTGACGTTGCTTTTTTTCAATTTGAGCCATGTTGTGTCACTCTGTGCTGTTAATGATGAGTGTGACTCTTTCAGGAACAAGTATTTGGTTTGCTATTTCAGTAGTTTGTCTGAAAGGAAAGCTCGGACCACCAAATCTGAATGATAGACACATTTTCTATTCAGTAAAGCAGGCATTAAAAAAATTATTTTGTTTAAAACATCAGGTGGCCTCACTCATTCTTAGGGAAGCGTTACTTAAATATTTAATGACAGCTTCTCTTGAAGGGTTTGATCTGTTCTAGATAAAATGTTTCCTTCATCTTTAGGTATATAGCATTTAAACCCTGCTCCTTTAGATCTTTATGGTAATACAAACTTGGAGCAGTGATATGCAAAAAAAAAGGTGTTGGAGGGCAAACAGGAATTATCACACACTTCAGAGAAATAAAAATCACTTCAACATAGGGATTTTAGCAACATGCTTTTATTTAGCTTAAAAGCTGGAAAGTGAAGTTTAAGGGGGAAGTCAATATTCTCACGAGGACTTGTTTTACTTCATGATATAAAACTTGGAGGTTACTTGTCAGCTACATTCGTTTTTAAGGTGCTTTTACAGTGAGTGATACATACACTTTGGAAGAAATAGTTCTTTAACAGGGATAGCATTTTAATTCTATTTCAAATATTGAGTGAGGAAAGCTCCAAAGAATTTAGTACAATAAACCATTGCTGTGTTCAAGACAGTAATATAAGGGGTGGGTTTTTTTGGTTTTTTGTGGTTGCTAATAGCAACTTATGTGGCGAACATAAGTACAGCAATTTAAAAGGACACTGTGGTAATGTGAATTTCTTCAAGTAGTTAAATACTAATGTCTTTCACCACAAAGTCAATGTCAGCTCTGCTCCCAGTCAAAAAGCAAAGGACAAATGAACTTACCATTTTCATTTGCTATTTTGAATCGAAGGGTTTTCAAAAAACTGACAATAGCCAGTCTAGTCTGTAATTTTAACTTGATTTATTTGAATTAGTGAAATCTTCAGTAAATACATCTCAGTACACTTAAATATTTCCCCAGAGAGATTGAACATCTATTTACTTTAACTCCACTAGTGCTCACAGACTTTTAATTGCAGTGCCTGACAAACTTTTGAAGAAAGGAAAAGTGAAGAAAAAGGAAGAGGTCACTCCTGTATAAAGCCATTGCCTGAGTGAGAGCACTGGGTAGCACTTCAGCTGCTCCTCTGAATGCCATGCAATGTGTTTGTACGTCGGGAAGCACAGCTGGATCAGTCACACTACAGATTTCTTTTGTATGTGTTGATCAGGAGGAGTTTTTGTCTAATTCTCGAGAACTTGCCTTTCTGTGTGATGTTCCCAGCTACTTGCTGCACTCAGGTCCGTTGCCTTAATCTCTGTTTGGGGTGACTGTTTAATAGAAGAATGTTTAAAGCGAAATGTTAGATGGGAGTCCCAAGTGTGGTGTCAATGCCGCGTCAGAAGAGCTTGGCAATAAAATTGAGTAATTGTCAATGTACATCCTTGAGGTGGAGTTCTACCCATGTTAAAATCAATGTCAACAGTTTAGTTGATTTTAGCCTTGGGTTTATTTGCTCTTTGCTACTGGTAACCATGGCATGGCATGCATGGTTCTTAAAGAAGAATATGTGCTGTTGTCTTAATTTGGAGCTTTATTACAAAGGCTGTGGAAGTTGACAACAGGATTTTTCCTACCCACAGCAAAGTCTGGACTTGGCAATGTCAAAATGGAAGTAAAAGGCCTGTGCTCTGTCCTCTGAATAGTCCCCCACAAGCTCTCTCTAAGCCATCCCCGCTGAAATAGCAGAGACAAGTGCAAGTAATCTCCCCCCCACCACTGGGCAAATGTCTTGGATTGACCCAGAAGTATTTTCCAGAGTTCACCTTTAATTCTTTGTTTCCTGCCATTGCTTCTTCTGTTGTCCTAGAACTTTTCCCTTTAAAGAGGCAGTATCCTGGCTGCCTGGGACTTGCCAGTTCCCTGATAAACTGAGCAACACAAGTAAAGAAACTGACACACATTAAAAGATTCCTTTTGAAACAGAAACAAATTGCTTAAGAAAGAATTCTTGCAGACTGGAGGCTTCTCTATCAATGTCACATCTGCAGTGCCCTCTCCCTCTCCCTAGCTCTGAGAGGCATATTTACAGACTGGCTTCATGGAGTGAGGAGCCAGCCTTGCTGATTCAGTGCACTAATGGAATCGTCCTTGAGAAATTGCTTGGCTGCAACGGGCTCAGAATTGTCTTCTTGAGCCCTTTTAGTGTTTCTAAACAAATCCAGGCTTAACTGAGAATGTCATTCTCTTCGCTGGTAAAGTTTGTGGGAACTTTACCAAGGGAAAGGTGTGGTCAGTATTTTCAAAGATATATGAATTTTCTGCTATAATTAGGTAGAATATGGACATAGCATTATAAGTTCAATTAAAAGCATGTCAATAAAAGGCAGTTGTGTGCTGCATAAAAGATTCTTTTGTTAAAAACTGGCCTGAATTACGACTGTTTTATACACATTAATTTGCTTTGTACATACAGAATGGAGCTGATTGAACAGCATGATTGTCTGACGGGAGCTGAAAAGCAGCACTTGCTGTAGGTAATTTAAATTGAGCCCTATTATCATTTACGGATTTATTCTGCTTAGAATCAATAAGGTGAAAAAGGGTCTGAAAGCTTTACACTAATGCTAATCACTTCTGGGTCAGTAACTCCTTGTGTTTAAGTTATGCATTTCTTTCCTGTATTCACAGAGCTACTTGGAAAGTGAAATATTTAAAATATCTTCCACTGAAGAGAATCTTCCCACTTCTACTTCACAGAGCATTCAGAACTGATAATTGTTTTGTTGTACTGAAAAAGTTGCCTGAGAGGGAAGTGACACCAGCCAAAAGAACAAAAGAGATGCTTTGGAAAGAATCTCAGCACTGAGTGCCCTGAAAAATTTGTTATAAAGCAGTATTCTTGGTGGCAGGAGATTCAACTTGACCCTGGGATGCAGAGCAAAGCTGGGTTTGGGTAGCTCCAGTCATTTCACTTTCTGGTTTAGGAACCATTTTGCTCCTGGACAATTTATCTTTTCATTTTAGGTATCTAAAAAATATTCTTCCCAGTATGGAAGAGAAAAAACAAGAATGGCCAGAACCAAGATGGTTTTGTTATAGACATGCAATCAAGAGGGAATACACTGAAAGGAATGTATATGTAAAAAGCAGAAAAAAAGGCAAAAAGACCCCCAAAAATCAACTTGACAAATCTATTTGTCCAGCAAGACCCTGGTGACTCTTTTGGGAATGCAGGCAAAGGGCAGAGGTGTGCTGTGCTGAAGGGTTGTCTTTGGCAAACTGGAGGAGAGCTGACAGGTTCTTATGAGGAAGAAACCTAATCAAACATCACTCTGAGCAAGGAGCCATGGTGAATCTCCCAGTGCTCCAGACCTGATTTGTTCTTTTTGAAGCTCAGGAACTGGTGCTAAAAGTATGGCTTTAAGAGGTGGGAGGAAAAAAAGACAAAAAAAGACAGATTCCTGTCACAACAGGATGTCTACTGCAATAATGCTTATTTGTGTCATCTGTTGGCTGTGCAGTGGTGGATGGACTGCATCCTCTGCAGAGAAGCCAGGAAGGGAGTGAAAGAAGTGATCTGGATCTTTTCAGGAATAGGATTTACACTGCCATGACAGAGCTTATGGCTGTCTGAAATCTGTGCCTTTTCACACAGAGCAGCGGAGAAGAGATAATATGTAAGTGAAGGGTTCCTTGAATCCGTGTTCTGCTGTTTATGCTAACTCAGCCCCTCGCAGCTTTGCCAGGAAAGATCCATTCTACTGAGAGGGGCCCAGGTGATCCCTTTGGAAGTGACTTGTGTTGGGATTGTGATGTGGCAAAGGATCTCGAGGGCACTGTAAAGCGGCAGGGTGAATGATGCTCCCCTCCCTGGGGGGGAGACTGTGCTTTGAAGAAGGGCAAAGTGTGACAAAAGACAATGTGTTTTGCCTAAGGCATGTGGAGGTGCAGGGGCAGAGTCAGGAGTAGAATTAGTCTTTCTAGTCCAGGTGAGCGTCCCGGCCTCTCCACCCTGCTGCATCTCTGTCCTGGTACAGTTCTGGATGATTAAACCATCAGGGCTATTTTAACTACAGTCTACTGTGTGCACCATTGTTGGAGCTGATTGCCAAATCTTCATTATTCCATCAACAAAGTGGCTTTTCCTCCTCATGCTCAGTTTCCCCAGATACCTGAGAGTACTACTTCTGAGGTTTAACTTTTTTTTAAAAAAGTGTTTAAAAAAAACACATGTTAAACTTTTCTTGTATTAAAATGGGCTGGAGCAGCTAATGCAATCTCTTGCAGTAAATAGCTATAAAAACATCAAAGGTTTTGATAACTGTTAGCTATATATTTTGTAATGCCTATTGTATTTCCATTTTGTTAGTTCTATTTAAAGAGAAGTATTATCATGCCCCATTTCCTGTTAGATAGTTCTATTTGTCTGCTCTACAGGAGGCAGGAGATTTTAGGTCCAAAAGAAATTATCTCTCAGTAAATTACTCCTAACTCCATTACGGAATACTAAGCACTCTCCCCTTACTCTGTGAGCAGCTTGAAGAGATAACATTGCAATTTATTTATTTGTTTTGTCCCATGTATATAGGTGACACACGAACTCATCTGAGCAGAGATGGTGATAACTGACAGGTACATTAGATCAGACACATATAGCAAAGTTTACTTTGATTATGTAGTAAGTGTCAAGATGTACAGTAGCTGATGTCAGTTTGATCTCTCTTATAGCATATAATGGCTTGTCTTTTTCATGGTTGAATGGACACTAATTTTTGTCTAATAAGTAAGCTATCAGTTGAGTGTTTTAGAGTAGACAGAGTTTTTTATCCTTCTGAAAGGGAAACCATTCGTGAAATTATTTTAAAATTTGTTTGGATTGCTTGTTGTATTCATTTTTCTCCTTCTAAAGTCCCCTGTTTACTCAAAGGTACTAAAGGTACAATATTTTCTAAGGACCTGCTGTGAATCTGTTGCATTGTGTATGAGACCTTTCCATATTGAAATAGTAGCAGAGAACAGAATATTTTCTGTCTATATATTTGATGTATAGCTGCCAAACTTTAAAGGGAGAGAAGCAACGATGTTCTGGCCTTAAAACCCCCACCCTTCTCCCCTGTAGGTAATGCAGGAAATATCTAAGACTGTAATTTTGTGGGTTTGTTTTATTATTATCATGCAGCCATGATTTCAGTTGAGCTGTGTTTATGAAAATACCTTTTAAAAATACATCTTACAAGGCATAATATTAACTGATTAATAATGGACTTAAACAAACCTAAAAAACCAGAACCCCAAAATAACACTGGAAGTGAAGGGTAATGTTCTGGGCTGTCTAACATGGCTTAGCTTTCTGGCACAGGGGCAGTTGCAGGGGAAAAATATATTTACAGTGAATAGTAATTTCTAAATTTGGGGTAATATGCCAATTAAACCACAACTTGCTGGCTATTACAAGTATGGCAGTAATCGTTAACATCTCTGAATCCTGTGCTATTCACAGTATACATCAGTGGGACCAGAAGTCTCAGTTCTGCATGGTTACATCTTCTCTTGTGTGTCTCACTGACACATTGAGCAGGTTTAGCTCTAATTTGAGTAATCCATGGCTCTAATTCCACAGGGTCCAGAGGCCTTTGATGCCTTGTATGCATAGAAAGGTGTTTTCTTGTTTTTCTTGACTGCAACATAGCCATGCATCTTTGTTTTAAGAACAGTTATTCTTGAAAACATTTGAAACAGCACCTTCATAAGGTAAAATTATGTAAGAGTCAAGAGTAATGGCCATGTCTGTGCTGGAAACAATAAATGAGATTGTCTCCTGCCTTCTCTTAGACTCAGGATGAGAAATTGAGATGCAGATTGAGTTCTTAAAACTGAGCGTTTTGTGAGTGCTCTAGTAATGCTGGGTGCTGCCTTTTTATTGTCTTCAAGGCTGGTGTTCTGGCAGTCCTTAGCACTTGCCATCCACTCTGCTTGGGGAGGGTTATTTGTTTTACAGCCAGGACTGGGCTCAGAGCTCACCACAGTCCCAAAGCAGAAACCCTGCTGTGGAGCTGAGAACTGAGTAAGACTCTCATTTGCTCCCCTGTCCTCCAAGCATAGTCCCCTCACTCCTTTGCTTTCTCTTTGCTCAGCTCTGTACAAAGAAGCTGAGTGTTTACAGTGCCACTGCTAAAACATCACCTGAAAACTTTATTGCTGCAGTCAGCAACTCTTCTACTAGTTCAGTTTGGGAGAGCACTAACAGAGGTAAGACTGAGATGTTCTGATAACTTACTGATGAGTCTCCAGCCTCTTCTCATACATTAACATTGCAGCCTGCTTCACTTCTCTTCCTATATTCACTTTGGGATATATAGAAAATAAGGCTATAATAATGCTGTCCTTTCTTGTCTTCTTTCACAAACATTAATCCCGTGATTTTTTATCAGTATGAAATAACCCTGGAGATAGGGCAGTCTGTGGATCAGCTTCTATGAAACTAGAAAACTGAAATTATTGTGTTTAATTGCGTGTGAAAGTCAACTTTTGTCAAAATCTCTAGCTGTGACTGGGTACTTACAAAATGCAATGTATTCTTTTCTTTAGCAGATCACCTAAATACATTTTACTAGCAACCCTTTTGAACCAGATGAAACTGTAATTCAAGCTGTCTTGTCTGCTTCTGCTTTAGTTCACAATAATGTCACTATGCTGCTCACACCAAAGGCTCACACCAAAGTTTTTATCTGTAACAGCTACATCAAATATTTTGTCCTAGTTTTTCTGCAGGTCATTACTGTTAAGGTAGGTTTTATAAAATAAACAAAAAACAAAAACGAATCAAAATCAACAAACCAACAACCCAACCAAAACCAAACAACAATCCTCCATCCAGTTATAATTTTAATGTAAAAGTTTTGTTGCTCCATCAGTGTGACTTTGCAAGCTCGTCCCAATCTTCCAGTGACTTCCTGCCAGCCATCACAGAGCGACTCTCCATCTGGAATACAGGAAACATTGCTGCAACCAACAAACGAGGTTAATTGAAAATATTTTGTTCCTTCCAGGAACTGGTTCCTTCCATGCCTTGACATTGCTGCTTGGCTGAAGATCTTCAATCCTTGCAGGTTTTCCTCACGTTTTTTGGTAAGCTGAATATGTTAAGGGTGGGACAGCATGGCCAAGGGCTGAGGAGAGGACAGGCAGCAGGCAGAGCTGGCTTCTCGCTGGGGCTCTGCTGCTGCTGTGGTAATGCCTCACTTTCTTTGTAATCCCTCACTTTCTTTGTAATCCATATGTAGAACTGCTTGACTGTAAGATCTACAGAAATGCCCTGTCCTTGACTGCCTTTTATGCAATTTGTGTGGTTGTACAGCTCAAGTAAGTGAAGTACAGGGGTGTGTGTGTATCATCACAGTCTTCTTCCTCCATGTATGTTCCTCATGCAGCTTCCTGGGAAGCCGTAAGTCAGACATTTGCTGTGAGGTGATTACATTGCCAGGGACACACTGTGCACAATCTCTCTCCCCCTTATTTTTCTTTTCTTTTGGTGGTCTGGGCTTTATCTGTTGATCCATGGTGTTTCATGACACAGTTGAAAATGAACAATTTGTTAAAATCTCAGTAACAGCAAAAAGGAAAAAGAAAGTCCTGCTTTAGGGAAAAACGTCTGAAGTTTGGGGATGTTTCTCCCTTGTGTTCCTTTTCCTTTGATTTCAGGCATCTTTTGCAGGATGAGCTAGTGAAGAAAAATCATTACCTGGCTGAAGGAGAGAGGAATTTTTATGGGGAAATTCATGTTTACCTGGTTTAGCTTAAAGTCAGCAGATCTCTGTTTCCAAATGCAGTGCACTGGGATTTATTGTTCAGAATAAGGAGAAAAAAGTAACATCCCACTCTACCGTTGGCAAATTTGCAGCAAGGACCCCATTGAAAGCTGATGGTTTACATCTCATATAACTTGAAATAAAGGAGTCACTCACACATTCATAATCAATACAATTACTTCTACTTTACATGAATTAAGTAATTTGTATGGCATTACTGTTTGGGGCATTTGTATCCCTATTCAGAGCACTTTTTCAGTATTTCAGTCCCACTGATGGTAAAGGCAGGTGCATGCCAGTTACCCACAAAACCAAGGCAAAGCTCTATGGGGAAACTCTTTTATGTTCATCTAGATTTGAATTTGTAGTCCCTTTCCAATTACTGCACTAATTGTTTAAGAGATTGCTAGACTAAAAAAGTTTTTAATCACTAATCTGTTTTTGAAAGGAACTTATGGGCTCAAAACCTGAACTACATACTTCTTAAATTAATTTTCTTCGTGAATACTTCTTTCTCAATACAGATTTGTGAGTCAGAACACCCTACTGTGCTTGTTTCTTTGTCTTTTCTTCAAACACCTGGCCTATTATTCTCTTTTTTTTCTCCCAACAAAATCGCTCTTTCTTTGTAGGCAAGGTTCTGATGATATTATGTCACTGGAAATAAGGAAATTTACCCAAAGTCCTATGGTACCAGGACTGAAATTGGAGCAGAGAACAAACTGAACAAACTTGACAATTTAGCCTACAATAGAAATATTTGTCAATGTTTCCTGAAGAGGTATCAACATGCTGCAGGATCTTCCAACAAAACACCTCAAAAAATTATGGTGTGAAGGGTAAAGTCAAGAGGTTTAATTTGGAGATAAGAGTTTTTTCCTCAGTGGGACAGTGATTGTAGAAGGTGGATGGGGGTGGGGGTGTATTCAGATCTTCTGTGTGGCTTTGAAAATCCTCCTGTATATTTTTGCTTTCAGAAAAACCAGACAAACCCAATAAAACAACCAGGACTCCAGGCCTGCTTCAGTTGAAACCTGTGTTGGGAAACAATCTTGATGTCACCCAAAGAAGATTTAGGCTGCGACCCCTCTTTATTCAGAAGAGAGGCATAGGGGGAAATCCTGCAGTCTTAATCCAGATCAGTGTAGGCTTTGCCTAAATTAGGACTAAAGAATTTAGTGCACAAGGCAAGATAAAGTGTTGGGAAATAATTGCAATGTTCAGTGTGAGACACTCTCTGTAAAATGGCTGACCTATTTAGGATGCAGGAGGCTGCACACCCCCTTGCCCTGAGAAAAGCTAGGAAAGCAAATGTCCCTGCTTGGTTCATGGCAAAGCTGTTGACCCATGTGCAGCTATGAAACTAGGCTGAAGGTTTTTCAGTTAAGTGCTGCTCAACATTTTTTAAAATGTAATTTTAATACTATGTCCATAATAGCTGGTAATTAAGCCTCTTTATTTAAATTTAAAACATACTGAGTAAGTAAACCTTCTTCCCTTGGTGTGATATTTCATTGTAAGATAGTAATAGTTAACATGAAAAGCTTTCTGCATTTTGGCTACTGACACACTGATTCCTAGGCTGATTTCAAGTGTTGCCCTGCATATTTATTTTCATAATATCATTAGCTCTCACAGCTGGATTTCAATTCACAAGAAAGAATGGAAATTTCTTGGAAGGACTCATTAAAGCAGAAAAAATGGAATCAGCTTAAAGAAAACCTCTCTGCATTTCAAACTAAAACCAGATGAAATGTCAATAAGCTGTGTTCTCTACCTGTACCCGTTGGGAACTGCTGGTGATTGCAGACACTGCCTTCCAGCCAGATGGCACAGGAGTGACAGCTCCTATTTAATGTGGAACAAGAAGCTGAGAGTGTCTTGGAAGAAAGGTGCCTTCTTGTAAGGAGAATTAGGACAGAGCACCAACCAACCAAAACTAGCAAGGGTTTAGGAGCCAACGCTGCTGTCCAGCCCTGCAGTTCCCAGAGTGGTGTTGCTGTGGCTTCTGTGCTGGTGGAGGTAGCAGCTCCCAGCTCTGGCAGGAGCTGCCATGCACGAGTGAAGTTACTTGCCTCTGCATGTTTAACTGCTGTCGCTGAAATTATTTCTATCCATAGCTATTGGTAAAACTTCGTTGAAAGATGAAAGTTATCTCTGATATAACTGCTGAAATTTAGCTTGTGAATTTGATCCACCCCTACGCCTGAGATCTCTATGACCCTGTGGTCAGTGATAAAGATTTTAGTGATTACATAGGACCTAATATGTCATGCAATGTATTAAAACAACTTTCAGCTGTTATTTTTCACATGCTCCTTCTGGTGAATTTGTCTAGGAATATAATTTGGCAAAAATACCTGGGTTTTATTACTATTGTAGAGTTCTTTTCTGAATGGCTCATGGCAAATGCAGGACAGTTTCTGCTACTTTAAAGGCAACAGTGAGAGTTTCCTTTCCTGCAGAACCTCTTTGCATTGCAAGAGTCAAGACACTGGTGGCAAGGAAAGATGCCACAGAAGCTTGTACAGAACAGGAGTTGTGTAATGACAGTTTTCAAGCCATTAACCTACTTAAAAGGTTAATTTGGAACAAACTCAGTGCTCGAGTGGATACCGTGTTGTGCTGCCAGCTGGCAGCCTGGCCATGAGAGTGGACTGGTGGAAGCAAATAGCTGTGTGGAAGAAACTCTTAAACTTTGTGTGAGAGGTCCTGGTTACAACACTTCCCCAGCCTCCTGCTGCATTACACACAGAGCAGTCCAAGTGCAAGTCGGGTAGGAAGGCAGCTTTTCCTAGCAGTGAAATACCACCACCTTCTTCTAACTGTGAAGTCTAAGAACCCAGAAATACTTCCACTGTTTTGGTAGGTTATGAGCAGTCCAAGCAATGAGTCATGTCAGAGGAAATGGAAGACTGATCTGTGTGATGCATCAAACTCTGTTCTCTGTCATGTACCCAGGTACAAGCTTGGCAGCATCTCCAGAAGCAGCAGTGAGGTAGCTGGAGCCCTGCACCTCAAACTCCAGCTGAGAACACAGTTCTATAGTCTTAAGAACAGTCCCAGAGCTTTTTGGAGAAAGAAGTTCTAAAACACACAAAATCTTTTCAGTGTAAATGTATTAGAGGATAGTTTTGAGGAATGAGGCAGCATCAATGGAGGAGTTCTATGCTGTCCCTTCAACCCACAGAAACAGCCTTGCTTGGACCTTGGCTAGAGGTGTGGGAAAGGTGATCTCCATGTGCAACCAGCCACTGGCCTTTCTTTTTAACTGCTAAGCAACAATTAACACTTGTATAACTCTGCCATTTGCACAGTGTCACATTTGTTTAATCAGTCCTCACAACAGCCCTGTGAGGTAGGCAAGTGAGCTGCAAAAGGAGGATACTACTTGTCCTCACTTTACACTAAAGCATCAGACCTGTAGAGAGTTGTTCTCAGTTCCACGTCCTGGATGGGGAAATGCAGCAAAGACTTTAAAATGACCTATCTTGAGGCCAGAAAGGAGTCCAGGATTTTGATGGACTGTAGACACTTGCTCAGTAAGGCCTCTGTTTTCACTCATTCCAACATCAGTCCAAGGAAGAATTTAACACTTCACATTTAGTTTTCACTTAAATTCTGAATGTACTCAAAGCATGAAATATCTCAAAATGTACAAGTAATCTGTTAACTTACTGGTCTGGTAAAATGTGCCAGAAATCTTGCTAAGAGTATTCAGCAATGTCTTATTTACACCTCTGAGCTACTGATTGACAAGTATGTCCATGCATGGAGAACTACCCACAATTTACTGAACGCTGATAACCTACTTTCACAGGATACAGTTTTCATATACAAAGGTTAAACTTTTTCAATTATTAAAACATTGCCACCCTGAACATAAAGCAAACTTTCTTTTAAAATTTGAAACAAGGTAGTCTTTACACAAACCTAGTTCTGAATCAAAAGCCCATACTCAAAAGAGCCCCCATCTTGTTCCTGCTAGGTCTGTCCAGAATGCAATATTTCACTGGCATTTGCACTTCAACATGAAGCATGGTCTCCAAGTTAGTAACTATGTACTGATTCTTATGTCTCAAGTACTGCATGTAAGAGGTCCTCCTGAGAAGTAAGTTAAGAATTGCTTAGAAAACTGGTTATTCCTACAAAGAATTTAGAACCTTTGGAGTAGCATCTTGTGAGTTTGGTAATTTCAAAGCTTCAGGTTCATGATGGCCTGATTTACATAGACGAGATAGTTCCTGCTTCTGTTTCTGCAGCGTCAGAAATTATGCAAGCCAACTTACTACTTGATTTCATGTTGTAATGAAGGAAAACCATGTTTAGCAGGGTTATTCCTTTCAGTCTGTTACTGGAGATGCAGGAACTACAGCTCTGTGTGTGTGTGTTTTTTCTTTTTTAAAATGTGTCTCTCTAACGAGAGCTACTCATTGGAGAAGGCATTCACTTCCCCCTCCATGGCTGTAGTCTGTGGGAGAGCTCCTAACAAAGTTCTTTGTTAGTGTTTGTAAGACTGGAGATGAGGTTTAATTGAGGGATTTGTGCTGAATGTTCTTTCGCTTTGAGTCTTAGTGCTGCAATGCTTGACGTTTTCCTTTCAACTGCTGCTGGATCAGTGAAGGCAGTAAGAGCAGGGTCTGACGGGGGTCCAGGAGCTTTCATTAGCACTGAAGCTGTTGTCACGAGAGGATTTAGAGCATTAAGAAACCTGTATTTGAAAAAAGTCAATATTATCCAAATTAAGAATTGTTTTGGAGAACAAATACCTACTGAGTTGCAGCTTCTGCCATGCAAAGTGTCAGGAAAAAATGTGCCAAAATTTCCAATTTCTTCCAAATGTACATTTTGTTTTAGCTTTATTTTGCAGTATAGTGTCTTGCCCTTAAAAACAAACAGACAAACAACTCCCCCCAAAACCAAAACAAAACAGAAAACCCCACCCTAAATAAAAACCAAAACACTTTTAAATAAAATGAAAGAGATGATCAGACATGATCATTTGGTTAATTTTTCACGCTAAATCCTTTCTAAACAAACCACGGATGCTGCAGATCAGCCTGTTCTGTGACAGCAATAAACTACCTCATAAAAAGACCAATTTATATGGCTGTTTATGCAGCCAATTTGTTCAGATCAATTGATTCCATGTGAAAAGCAGCATTTGTTTGTCTGTTAATGTGGAATTAGCATACAAGCTTGAATTTCAGCAAGAGTGCTGTCTTCTAGTTTTATAAATATTTTTATAAATATTTTATAAATATAAAAATATATTTATATATATCTACATACCTCTTCTAAGTATATAGACACACACAGTACACACGTGCTTTTTTTCCCATTTTATGGGGTACACTAGAGCTGCAGCAGCAGCATTTTTGCTGATAAATTTTAGGTTGCCAGGCAAGAAAGCCCAGACAGCAGGTTCAGCCAAAATGAATTGCTGGGGTTCTGGGTGTCTGACTACAGAGAAAGAAAAGGAGACTGGCTGTGGGCTTGTTCTGTGTGCTGAGAGCACATCACCTGCCACGGGAGATGGGCTGGTTTTTCATAGGACATGTAAGAATCAGGAATCTTTCTTTCAATCTCTTTCTCTCCATCTCTCTCTTTTGAGCTGTGTCTCTTGCATACACAGCCAGGCTCCCAGTCTCCTGAGAGGAAATGTTAAATACCTTTATTCAGTTAATTCACCTACACACCATGTCTGTCTGCAGTCACATCTTTATGGTGTGTAATCCGTGCCAGTCTGAGATACGGATAGAGCTGCAGCCACCCAGGTCACAGCAGTCTGTGTGAAGACTGCAGTTCAGTGAGACCCAAACTGCAGTAAGTAAGCACAATTGGTCTTCAAAAGGCAATTACATGTTAATTTTTTACTAGCATGACCTAAACCTAAATCTTGCTGTTCCTAATGAAGCTATCCTAAATAGGAAATAACCAATTTTTTGAAGTTTATTTCTCTATGGGAGCATGTTTTTTGAGAACCTGAGAGTATCAAACTAATAAAAATGTAGCATTTTTAAACAGTTTTGAGATTTAGGAAAAAAAATTGATTCTGTACCTTCCAAAATGTGGATTTAAAATAGGATTTCTGAAGAGAGAAGTCCAGGTAAGGCTGCTGAGGCCAAATGGCCCTAAGGTTGAAGGACTAAAAGCTGGAGACATGGATGGCACAGCCAATGTTGAGAGAGGCATTGACCTCCACGTGGGATCTAGGAGGGGAGAATGACTCAGTGGAACATCCATGAATAGACCAAGTGGGTGCGTTAAGGAGATTCCTGGAACAGTCCCCAGAATTTCATTTTTCTCACGTTTCCTCCACTTTGCCCTTCTGTTTTGGAACCAGACCTTCAATAAAAAATTAAAAAGGCATTAGCTAAACTTACTCTGAGTTTGTCTCAACAGATACTACTTGCATGCATTGATGCACATGGCAAAACATTTACTGTTAAACCAAAACCCCTTCCTTTAATATAAAAGATCCATTCATAAATGTCTTAGTGGGTTTATTAAGAAATAAATCACTTATAAATATTGTAAATTTGACTACTCTCTATTTCTGAGTGAAGTCACATATGTTTTAAAGGCATTGGAATATATAAACCTATCACCTGAAAAACTCATGAGCAGTTATTAAAAATGATCATTCTGCCTTTCATAAGCTATTTATTGAAAGTTAAACTTCAACGAAGCCATTCAAGGTGTGGCTATTTCTGTACAGGTACCTCAGGGAGCAACTTTATGATGACTATAAGAGTAACTACACCAAATATATCGTGTGCTTTTTACCTTGATAGCCGCACTATACATTTTTATGCAGAAAATTCACAAGTAAAATGAGAACTTTTGTTACCTACCGTGAATGCAAACAGCACGTGAAAGTGATTAACTGAATTGCAGTGAAAGTCAATACTAAACCAGAAAATCGAGCAAGCAGTATCAGAACAGGGTCTCAAGCTGTTCCTAAAAGGGCCCTAGCTAGTATTGGGTTTGTGGAGTATGTTGGTGAGTATACTGCCTCTTCAAGCCTGACTAGTCATTATTTTAGCCCATTAAACATCTTTTAAAGACTTTAGTCAATTGAATCAACAGATCGGAAAACCGACGCTTCACGCTGTTATTCTTTAGCACTCAGTGGGCAGAGTGTTCAGACTCAGGATGGCAGCAAGAGGAGTGAAGAGCATCAGCTCCAAAATGAGGGAGAGAGAACCAAAACCAAGGATATATAAAAGCACCAAGGCTGAACACTCAAAACCCAAATGTAACTCAGCACTCGGGTCTTCCAGTCCCCCCAGCAGTGGAGGCCATTGAAGGTGGATCCTGAACTGGATTTGGATTTGGAAGAAAGGCATTTATACCTCCTATGTATAAAACTTGAGTGCACTAATCAGGATTCAGTATTATAAATAATAATAGTAAACAGTGGCAACACAAGGAACAAGAGTTGTTGGAAAGACCAATTTCTGTCCTGTATAGAATTATGACTTTCTGAAATTGACTTCTGAAAGGTAAACTTCAAATATGAGGGTCTTTTACCATACAGTGTAGATGACTTCTTAGTAAGAATCTATCAAAGCCACCAAAGAAAACTAAAATAATAAAATTAAACAGCAAAGATTCAAGGATTCAAAAAATTACAACATACTCTAAAAGTAATTATTCCTTTGATGTTGGTATTTCTGAAATAGAATTCTGTAGAAATCTGTATTGTGACAAAGTCTGTGGATGCACAAGTTTTACAGATGCATGCTTTTTTTAATAGTTGCTTTTTGTAACTGCAATTGTATTTCAGTCAGAAAAATGTTTTCATAGAGTTTTAAATAACATCTAAAGCATCTAAAAATTAGTTTTTTGGGGGGCCCACTTTTGCTGTTTCTTTTATCTCAGACATGCCATATAACCATTTGCAGAAATGTGCCTTACTTTCAGGTGCTCAGATAACATGAAGTGTGTTTGGAAGGAAAGCCCCTCACACACTGCAGCATGTCCCAGCCTTTGTGCCCTGAGTCTGATGTTGTCCCTCTGTCATTAACAACTGCTTCTTTCAAAGCACTCACTCTGGGGTTCTCAAGAGTCTGCTGAAGGACTGCTATTCTAGTCTTTCCACTGCATATAGTATCTTTACACCAGGAGTTGCTGTCCTCCTGGAGGAAGGAATTAAACCCCTCGGGTTATGTATGTAACACAGAATTGTCTCGCTGTGCAAACAGTAGGCACAGGGAGATGTCTTTAGCACAAAAGTCAGAACAGCAAAATTTTGATGCTGGTATTTAAAATTCTTGAGTGCTCTGACTCATTCTTTCATCCTTTCTCCAGCAACCAGCAGCTTTCAATGGTCAGATATCTTACAAAGGAACATCCAAAGCCATGAAATGCCAGGCAGCTGTGCCTGCATGACAGGGAGAACTAGACACTTGGTCTGTATCAGTCCAAGACAGGGGGCTGGTAAGAAAAAATTAACTCAATTATTGGGATCAGATGACTTTAAATCCCTGTTAACCAGTCATCCTAAGTACTTGTAAGTGGAGCTTAGCTAAGATCTCACTGGAGAAGATCTCACCAACTCCAAGGTGTTAGTGCTTTCTATGAAAATGAAATCCAATTGAAAAGGCAGTGAACTGTCTCATCCTGCAGATATGCAGATACAGCCTTTCCTAAAAAGGATAAATGCTGCAAAGGTGTTCATGTTCTTACTAAATCTTAGCACTGTTCTTTAATCTGTTCTTCATAAAGAAGCCTAACACAAAACCAGATGTCTGCTTTTCTGCTTTCTCTGTCCTAAAGCAAATCCATTTCATCACTGCGGTGCAGACAAGCACTTTGACTACAAAGTAATGTTTTAATGTTTGGGCTGAAACCCAAACTTTAGTCATCTCTCAGATTTTGTATTTGTCAAACTGGAAGGAAAAACCAGCAGAGATATCTAATAACTACCCTTAGAAAAAAGCTGGCTTTCAGTTCCTTATTGGAACAAACTCATCAATGCAAGTGATAATAGAAGCAGATCCACATCTCATACCTTACACTGACATGACAAACAGCTTTCTACTGCATACATTATAGTCATTAACATTCAGATTAGTCATCTTGAACCTCTTCTGAAGCAGTTTTCCTTTCCTTCCAATAAAAGGCTTAACTTGCTTTTACTCTACTTTCAGACACATTTGAAGTGTCAAACTAACTATAACAGAAACTGCTACACAAGTCTTAAGATTTTTATAGTAGAACTGCAGTATCAGTGGTAAAATACTGTGAAACAAATGCATTACTTACTACTCAAAGATGAGTTTTAAACCATCAAGTTTGAATTGTATTCTAAGTATTACCCAGATTTTATTTGCAATTACTAGCATCATGCATATCTGACACGAGATTTAGGTCTTTTATAAAAGGAAAAGGTGAGCATGTAAAATTTGATAGCATTCTTGCTGTGATTTTCTTTAAAAATTTATTTTTAATTGATATAATACCTAACAATGCTAAAAAGAAACCAAGATGTGACTAACTGTATCGTGTTTCTGCTGTAGCTGAATAAGAGCATCATAGTGGGAAAATATTACAAGGATGCCCAGAACAGTTACATCTGTAAGCTCATGTTTTAAAACTGATGTGGTTTATGGTACTGAAATACGCATGGAACGTTTTACTGCTCACATTAACAAAACAACGTATTCCTTTGACTTTTTCTTATTTTCCTCCCTAACAACATGAATTATGAGAAGCAGAATGGCAACAACAGATGCAAATGGTACTGAAGAGCATCCCAACATGGCTGCAGGTTATGAAAAGGTTTTGCAGACTCTCTCACTATCCTGTCCGACTACCCTCTTCCCAAGGTAGAGAATGCTGCCACCTCCCTTCCTCTATACAAGTCAAAAATGGGGGTTGGGTGAGGGGGATCTCTTCAGTGATGCTGAAACAAACATATGTTCATACAATTTTTTTTCTCATTTGTTCATTTTCATGTAAAACTCATAATGCAAAAGGAGGAACAAGCAGTGGCTCATATGGCACCCATTTCAGCTGGCTGAGGGAGAGTTCTTCCCAGAGAAGCAAACCTCAATTTGGAAACACACTGAGGTGAAGAAGTGGTCTGACTGCATCGGGTAAGATCCGTTTCTTGAGTTTAAACTTGAGTAAAAAAAGAGATGTCACTTTTCTTGTCAGCTGGTTTAGCCAGGTACCATGAGAGAGGATTGCACGTTTTCATTTCACACAGGACATCCTATAGAGCATCTAGGAGCATGGGCATAGGAGACAAGCACTTGGGAATTAAGATAGCTTGTTAATTACAGCACATCACCATTGATATAGTACCTATTTCTACACATCCCCTTCCCTCCAGGCTAAGCCCCATTTCCCACAGAATAACCTATGCACTGGAGCTGAGGCACTGTGCACTGCAAGCTCATCCTAAACAACTGTGCTGACTCTGTACCCTGTGCCCAGGAGACTTGTGTTAATATTTGATATCTTAAGGAGCTAAGGAAGTACCAGGAACAGCTCTCTGCTATTCCTTGCATCCACTGGGGATGTATCAACTCCGCTTATTTCACTTGTTAATTCCTTTTTTACTCTAGCAAACATAAACATTCTGGGTGGTTTTAGATGAGTCATTAGGAGAACAGTCCCTCTTTGCCATATACCATTGCACTCTTCCTTCACAAGATCTACAGAGCATGTACCCCACAAAGGGAATTTGACAGTAACAGGTAAGCTAACAGCTTTTCACACATGTCTTTTCCACTGTTAGATGCCACAATGGCCAGAGACTCAGCCATTTCAGTGACTAGAGGTTTTAGGGATTGTTGATGGTAGGACAGGGTGCGTAATTTCCCCCACGTCCACAAAAGAGAGATTGAAAAGTGCATCTAGGTATTCTTAAATGAGTCACAAAGTATCATTCATAATTCTAAGGCTTTTTTTGAAGATGGTGCATATTAAAAAAGAACAACCTAAAAAAGTTACAGTTTTACAGACATTCACTAGCATGAACCATTGCAGATCCAGTGACTGAAGTAAGGACAACATATACCAACAAGGATCTGGCATCAACAGTAACAAAGCTACACAGGAGTTATTAGGGCTGTCACACTGAGCAGCTGCACCAGTTCTCAGTCTTTCACAAGTAGGCACATACTCAGAGCTGTGCTGGAACAGTCAATATCTGACATACGGCACAAGCCAAATTTAGTACAATTGTCATTTTGAGATTAAAAATACTTTGAAAGCCTTCACACCTTTCGAAACAATTTTTTTTAAGATTATAGTTTCTGTGTAAAAAGGATTTCTAAGTTATACAAGAGATGAATCTAAAGAAACTTTTTAAAGATGTATTGTTAAGCAGGATTGCATGGACTCAGGACAAGTTACTAACAGTCATTTGTAGTTTTAGCAAACTGCAGGCTACAAGTGATTAATGTCTGTCTCTATGCTGAAGCTTTACAGGCGTTGCCACAATCACAGCCCAGCTGGGCATAAAATTCTGCTGGACAATGCCTGGCCATCATATATGAACATCAAATTAATCTTTCATTTGTTTTAACCAGTCATTTACAAGTGTGACTGTTTTATGGCGCTGAGTTAGAGCAAGGAAAGGGTGTAAACTTCTCTGCAGCCTCGGTCAGTAACTTTGGATGCCCCACAGAACCCCTCATTTGCTGTGAACCGCCTGATTTGTTTTTTTTTTCTTTAAATCTGTTTTAGCACTCGGGAGGCAGTACCTGCGTTTTGACCCACGAAGGCGACAGCGCAGACCGGGAGTGTTCCCGAGGTAACGCGCCCCGTCCGTCGGTCGGTCCGTCCGTCCCTTCAGCACCACCCGGCGCGGACGGGACGGTCCCTTCTCAGCCGCGGGGACAGCGCTCCGTGCCTGCCCCGCTCCCAGCCCCCGGGGGGCGGCTCCGAACTCACCCCCAGCCCCCGGGGGGCTCCCCGGGCACTCACCTGCACCCGGGCTTCCGTCAGGTCCAGGCGCAGGGCCAGCTCCTCCCTGCGGGGGCACACACGGTTAGTGCCGCAGCCCGCCCGCCGCCCCGCACGGCCCCGCACGGCCCCGGCCGCTACCTGGTGAACACGTCGGGGTAGTGCGACTTGCGGAAGGCTCGCTCCAGCTCCTCCAGCTGGAAGGTGCTGAACGTGGTGCGGTACCGCCGCTGCTTCCTCTTGGCCGGCCCCGGCGCCCCGCGCCCCTCCGCGGGCGGCTCCTCCGCGGGGCTGCGCGCCCGCCCGGCCCGCGGCGGCGCCGCTCG